>OZ020507.1:128788243-129103243 GCA_963971375.1 Platycheirus rosarum
TTATTATTATTATTATTATTATTATTATTATTATTATTATTATTATTATTATTATTATCATTATTATTATTATTATTATTATTATTATTATTATTATTATTATTATTATTAATATTATTATAATTATTATTATTATTATTATTATTATTAGAAAAAGACGACAGTCGCTTGTTTACTGGGCATAGAAAAGGCTTTCGTCATAGTTTGCATAAAAGTACAAGTATTTAAAATGTAAAGCCTAGGACTACCTGAATACTTGATAAGAATAATGAAATATTTTCTAACCCAAAGATCCGTTTATGTACAGGTAAACAATGAATATTCACCAAGAAAGACGATCAGCGCTGGAGTTCCACAAGATTCTTGGTTGGGCCCGATTATTTTCAAAATTTACAAAAGCTGAAAGTTGATCCGTCTGTTCGAAAGTATGCTTGTTCCATTTGGTTCACCATATCACCAACATATATGAAGAAGATCGAAGTTTTTGAGGGGAAGATACTCCTTAGCCTTACAGGTCTACACCAAAACCCCATTACGAAGAAATACGAATGTAATAAAATGAAAATCTAATCCAATTGTGTTCCAAATACCTAGGTATTTAATACAAAAAATAACCCAAAATAACATCCCTTTCAATATTCAATAAAAAATATCGTCAAAAAAAAAATAAGGAGGCTTTACATGTATCTTCATCTTCATCTGCATCGACATCTGCAAAAAAAAGGACACACAATAAAATAATCATACTTTCGCAATAGAGAGGGGAGACCAAAATCATCTACATGTATAAAGATTATAGGCAGTATGAGTCTGAAGATTGTAGATTATAGTGAAGATGAACATTTTCATCTTTATTAAAGCATTTAATCTGCAACATTATAGCATTTCCACTGCAACATTGTTTTATGTGTTCGGCGTTCGAGTGACTTTGTTTGTTAGCATTTTTTAATCAATGATGAACAATCTATTAAAAAAAAATATTTTTTTTATTGTGGTCTTGCATTTTATTTACATATTTGTTTTAAATTTAATTCGAAATATTTTTACTTGCAATTAAAGAGACTGTAAGGCAAGTCATGCATTCTTAAAAAAAAATCTAACAATCAAACATGAAAACGATCATAGAGAAGCCTACAAAAGTGACCGACAAAAAATGTCTGTTTGTCTGTCCGTCTGTTTGTATAAGAAGCTGCGGCTTAAACGGCTTAAGTGATTACCTTCAAATTTGGTATCTGTTATTCTGTAAGCATTCTTCAGAGGGGAAATTTAAATTTTATTTTAAGGCCTAAAAATAACGGTACCTGCCTTATAACCGTTAAGGAAAAGCTTATTTTTCTCGAAAACAGCTCTAATGATTTTGATGACAAATTTTGAGATTTTTATTTTAATTTTTAATTTTTTTAATTTTGGTGGGGCTGACGCCCCATTTATTAGCTTAATACAAGCTTAACTTAAACAACTAAACTTAAAAACTAATTAAACTAAATTAACTTATAAGGAGGAAAGATGATGTAAGAGCTGGGCTTTCAGACAAGGACTTGGAATGTTGAAATCGAAAAGAGGAGAGATCGAATTGATTTTACTCAACATGCGGGTTAAAGGTTCATTGAGACCATAGGAAGTACGATGGGGAGGAAGGTAAAAAAGACGTGATGATCTTAAGTTGCGTGGGTTAGTGTTAAACAAGATGAGATCAAAAAGTGAGGAACAGTCAGTGGTACCTGTAAGAATTCGATGAATGAAAATGATGTCAAACACATTCCTACGGACTTCAAGGGGGTGTAGATTTATAATTTTGAGTCGGTCAAGGTAGGGTGGCAGAGATGAGAAGTTATTAGGGTCATAAAGACTTCGGAGAGCAAAGAGTAGAAAACGGCGTTGAACGCTCTCAATTCTGGAGTTATGAACCGCGTGATAGGGGGCCCATACTTGCGATGCATACTCAAGGAGAGGACGAACATAGGAAATATAGAGGGATTTGGTTACAAATGGGTTCCGAAACTCTTTGGACCACCTTTTGATAAAACCAAGGGCGGAGTTAGCTCTTGATATAGCATTATCGATATGGGAGCGAAAATTTAATTCGCAATCACAGAGGACGCCTAAATCGCGGATAACCTGTACGCGGTTAATGGAAAGGGTTTGAAGATAATAAGATCTAAGGGTAGGCCTTTTACTTTTTCGAGAGAATGTAATTAGCTCACATTTGGCAATGTTGAGTTCGAGAAAATTCTTACTGCACCAATTGACAAATGAATTGATGTCATTTTGAAGCAGGAGAGAATCCCGACCAGAGGAGATAGGGAGATAGAAGATGATTGGATTATCTTTTCAACATCATTAATGGCAAGGATAAATAAAAGAGGTCCAAGATGGCTACCTTGGGGTACCCCAGAGGTGGCCACAAATGGAACTGAAAGAACAGAACGAAAACGGACTCTGTATTGGCGGTTGTCAAGATACGAGGATATCCATTTAAGAAGGTTAGGACTGAATCCAAGAAAGGAAAGCTTAAAAAGAATTAAACTGTGAGAGATTTTGTCGAAAGCCTTGCTGAAATCTGTAGTGATGACGTCTACTTCGTAGCCCTTTTCCATGGCAGAGAGTGAAAATGTAACGAACTCAACAAGATTAGTTGTGGTAGATCTTCCCTTACAAAAACCATGTTGAGTTGAGGATATTAGAGATTTGCATTGGAAAGAAAGTGAGTCATACAGAATGCTTTCGAAGAGTTTGGGGATATGAGAAAGTTTGGCGATGGGCCGATAATTACAAACTTCGTTTTTGGGACCTTTTTTATGAATTGGTGTGATAGTGGATATTTTCCATAAATCGGGGAAAGATCCGGTGGAAAGGGACAGTTGGAACAAGTTAGTAATAGGAAGGACCAAACTCGAGCAACATTTTTTAAGTAAAATTGCAGGTATACCATCGGGACCAGGAGTATACTCGTCTTTAAGTTCAAGGATGCCATTTAGAACTAATGAAGTATCCAAATTCGTATTTGAGGGGCCGGTATTAAAATGAGGAAGGTAGGAAAAATAAGATTTGTCAGGATCTAAGGTTTTTGGTGCAAAAGACTGTTTGAAGTAACTGGCGAAGAAATTGGCGATGGTAGATGGATCATTGGATGATTGGTTGTTATAGAGAAGAGAGGGAGGGAAACCATCATTTTTCTTTTTAAAGTTAATAAACTTATAAAACGATTTGGGATCCGTTATTAAATTTGCTTGGGTGTTGGAAGCAAAGTCATTGTAGAGCGTTTCATATAGATTCCAAAATTTATAAAATACTCCCAAGTAGTCAGAGTAATCGAGAATTGAACGAGTGCGAAGATATTTAACCCAAAGCTTATTTCTCCTGTTTCGTAGCTCGCGTAGTTTATGACTGTACCACGGGGGAGAAGTTGAAAAATACCTGTTACGCGAAAAGGGAACATAAAGATTTATGCAAAACTGCACTTTTTCATAAAAAAGATTAGTTGCTTCATTAAGTGATAGATTTGTAAAATCGAATGAGGTATGGATGAGGTAGTCATTTATTTTTTTGAAATTAGCCTTATGATAGTTGAATGAACAGTTAGAAATATTAGGGAGAGTAGATGGAGAGGAAATGAAAAAAGAGAGAAGGAGAGGGGGGTGAAATCGATCAACTACAGATAATGGGATGGTGCTTTCTGAAACAGATGAGTTAATCGGGTCAGAGGTGAAGATAAGATCGAGTTGCCGGCCCATGTAATTCAGAATTCCACTCACTTGGTAAAGGGCGGAATCAGAAAGACCGTCAACAAAAACAGATTCCTTGGATGAAACGGGATTGGCAGCGAAGGATGGTACATCATCAGAAATGTTCCACTGAAGTTGGGGAAGATTGAAGTCTCCAAAGATTAGAACTTCGTCTTGTGCTTCAGAAATAGCTAGCACTTCATCAATGGCATCAACAGCAAGCTTGTAAGATTCAACGGGTTGGCCAGGAAGAATGTAGAAACACACAAGGTATAGGGACTGATTTGGGAGTGATAGTTTAATGGATATGTAGTCGAGCATGTTTGAGGAGGAAGAAGAAACCAGGGTCGAATCGAACTTGTTATGGACAGCAATAAGGATGCCCCTGCACGGAGATTTAGAAAGAGACTCTTCGTCGTCGCGAAAAACATTAAAGAACGAAGGAAACAGCTCTTGACTTTTAATGTCATTAGAAAGATTTGTTTCAGTAAGCGCAAAAACGTCATAGGGTAGGGCTTGTGATTGTGAATACACAGAGTGTGTTTTAGAGCGAAGACCTCTTACATTTTGGTAATAAAGGGAAAGAGGGTGGTGATTGTAGAGTAGTTGGGGAGAGAAAGTGTTAGGAGCGATAAAATTTATCAGAGTCGGAACGTACTCTTTGAAGGTAGGAAATTCTTTTAGAATGAAGAAACGAAGAAAAGGCGGAGAGATCTTTGGAGATTCGTTTTGAGGATATGTTCAGAAGCTCGTGATATTTGTCGTATATCTGCACTGGTGTACACTGGATTCGCACTGAGGTGTTTTATGTGACACTTTCTTCGCCCCAGTGTTTTTGCACTGTGTTCGATGTCAACCCCGAGCACGCACTGAGTGCACACTCTCACGCCCCAGGTTTTTGGTCGGTGTAAGAAATCAGTGCTGTCAAAATTCAAATCAGCTGTTGGTGCTTGGTGATAGAAGTTTAAAACAAATTTTATTTTACAAATTTGGAGTGCAATATCTGATAAATATAAGATATTTTGTAGGTTATTTTGCAATTATTAAGTTATTTTTGTGATTTTAGATAAAATGCCAAGATATACTCTATCTGATGGAAATGGAAAAACTGTAGACTTTGTAAAGAAAATTAATACATAAATGAAATGTCAAAAAACTAAAACTGTTGCACTGAGCTCTTCGATGTTAAATCAAACCCCGAGCAGAAACACAGTTTTTTGACAGCTAAACGAAATGCACTGACATTCCCCAGTGCGCACTGGGGCGGGGAACATCGAACAAACCTACTAATTTAATGTGCGCGGGCATCACACGTTTTTGTGAAGTATACATAAATCCTTTGCGCGGAGAAGGAACTTAGTGCGAATTTATTGCATCAGAATGTGGATTTACATATATTTTCGTTTTCAAGCAAATGGCACAGAATATTTGTTTTTCTTATTTTGATTATTTCATATACCTATTGATAGTAATTGTCAACTTTTAGTTTGTGTCTATGGTAAATGTACTTCGGGTAGGTATTAGATTGGGTCAGTCGAATGTGCGCACGAATAATGTCAAAAAGTTATAGTAGTTCAGGGGGAAAATTTAGTGTGTACCTACCCTTTCTATCTTATTGATTTTATATTGGTCCTACCTTACAAATATGCAGATGCAGATCCACGTAAACTTAAAGCCTTTTTTACTTGCTAAGTGCAACATTTTGCTATAGTGTACATACCCAGCGTTAGGTACCTACACAACGATTATTTTTGGTATCCTTATCTTAATTATGTACTTATATTGTTTTTGTCTTCTCTTATCTTCCCTGTACTGACAAGTTTTGTTGAACAAACAACGGAGAATAGTCTATTCTTGTTTTAATTTAACATGGTTTACAAACAGTTCACGCTTCTTGCGATTATTTTTTGTCTACGCACAGACCAAAAAATAATAATTGATAGTGAAAATATAAAAAAACATCTATTTTAATCAAAGGTACCAACTGAAAACAGTATGATGAAATCTTTTTTATTCAATTTTTTTTACCCCGCATTGGATAAGATACTTAATCCAAGCTCAAATTGCAACTAAACTAAGTGTTTTTTTTGCTGATCAAGATCAAGCGCAACATGTATTTTGACTCACTTTGTTGCTCTATTGCATAGTGCCATGCTTTATAATATTCACGTTTTTATTGGTTAAAAGAAAAAAAAAATAAGAAGAAAAACATGTGCAGTGCAAAAAACTTGTTTAACAAAACGTGAAGTCGGGTTAGTCTGTGGGTTTTATCAATTCGAATTCGCCCACCAGCCGCTTCTTCAAAAATGATCATCGTCAATCGTCATCTAATTTGCATAGTGTTGTGCTCTCTGCGGAGAGCTTCAACAATATAAAAAATCGAATAGTTTTGTATCATTTCTTATAAAACAATAAAATGATCAGTCCATTCGATTATATAGGAAGACAAGAATTTAAAACGAAATAAACTCTAAGAGTTTAGTATTACATTTGTTCGCTGGCGGACGGAAATTTTGTTTTTATATCTCATATTCATATTAAACATTGGTTGCTGCGGTCAGTAGTAGCAAGTGCCGTTAAGGATACCAGCTGACACAAATAGCGTATAATTTTCCTGCACAATCGATTTATATTAAAATAAATACCGGAAAAACGGGTGAAAGTTTGAAGACACTGTTTTTAATCAAATTTATTTAATTTAGAAATTAAACAATAATAAGTAACAAAAAGACAATTAATTTTATTTTACAAAATAAGTTCTGATTAAAAATAACATGTTGCTTACAACAAATGTTAACTCCTTTAACTGAATAACTGTTCACACAGCTTTGATTTATATTAAAAACAACTTACAAACTTAAATATAAACAATTAAACGAAAGAAAATAGAATTTAATTTTTTAATATTATCTAGTTACAAGTATCAATTCATACACATGCAGCCACCTTTTGCGAAAACGGTGGTATTATACCTATATTAGAATGTAGATTACCTTTCAGAACCCAAATTGTAGGAACAACAGCATCATTGTTATGCAAAAAAATAATAAAACACCATTTTTTTTTATTAAAAATAAGAACATCTCATTAGCAATGATGCGAAGCTAAAGTTATTTAAAAAAAATAATTAAAATTCATTTTGATATATTTTGGTGTTTTTTTTAAATATTTGTCCTGTGGCTCACATACCTATATATCTATACAAAAATTATAATAAAAATGTTGCTGGGGTATACCTTTAACAATGCGGGTAGTATCTTTTGTAAAAACTATCGTAAGCAATTGGCAGCGACTCTTACAGGTAAACAAAATATATTTAAATGGAGTATAATTAAGTTCTTAGAATTAATTACAAAAAATATATATATTCCAGTTAATTTGATCACATTGAGTCATGGCATCGCATATGCCTGGGTCTCGCCGATGCTTTTTAAATTGCAGTCAGATGACTCGCCATTGGAGTTCAGAATCTCCGTGGAAGAGGTTTCATGGATTGGAGGACTAACTGGTATTGGAGGTTTAGCTGGAAATGTAATTTTTGGGGTCCTGTTGGATAGTATTGGACGAAAATTGTGCATATACCTTGTAGCCCTGCCGCACATAGTAAGAACTTATTTTAAAATGTAAAATTATTGTAAGAAAATATTTTTGTATCTGAGGGTTTTAAACATGTGTTTAATTCTAGATTCTCCCTTCCTATAACGTTTACTATGCAAAGTCGATTTGATCAAAAAATAGTCTTCAGAAAAGTTATAGATAATTCTAAAAACTTAGAATTGCTTCGGAGTATTTTTAACATTTTTCGATTTTTTGAGTTATGTATTAAAAAAAAAAGTTAAGCATTTAAGATTTTGAGTAAATTTTTAACTTTAATAGTTTCTGAGGTATTAACCGTTTTCGCCCAAAAAAAAAATTAATTTTGTTCAATCAAATACCTAGTTTCACGAACAAAACTTCGATTTTTACTTGCAATTTGCAAGTTATGCATTCGTAACAAAAAAAAAATTCTAAGAATCAAACATGACATTAGGATAATAGGGAAGTTGAAAAAAGTGGGTCAGAAAATTCTGTTCGTCTGTCTGTCTGTCTGTCCGTATCGATTCCTACAGCCTTAACGGTTGGGCCGATTTGATTCAAACTTGGTATATAGTATTTTTAGAATACTCTACCCGACTCTTTTTCGAGTTGGCATTCTAGCTCCAAAACTAACAGGACTGCCATATAACTTTTAATGAAAAACTTATTTTTCTCGAAAACGGCTCCTACGATTTTGATAAAACTTCCTGAATGGTGTTTTCTATGCAAAATTTTTTTTCAGAAAAAGTTTTATAAATTACCTCCCATATGATTTTTTTTTAAATAAGACTTTCTCGTTAACTAATTGACGAATGTTGATGAAATTTTCAAAATATGTAGTGTTTTATGATTTAAATAATAATGCTCATTAAAATTTCAAAAACGTTTTTTTATTTAATTTTTAATATTTTTTTTTAAAAAACTTATTTTTTTTTTTTTAATATTTTGAAACGAATCTATAGATTTTTTTTAAATCTTTCTCCTAGTATAAACTATAGATTTCTTTAAATTGACATACCTACTCAAAAAAAATTTAAAATATGTTTTCGAAAAGTTTCGGTTGAGCCCTAGCCACTAGTGTAATGAAACCAAACTTCGTTATTTATTTTAAAGCATTTCATGATCATAACAGCATACAGAATAAAAAATAAGGACGCCTATGATAAACACATAAACACGCAAAAACAACTAACAAATAAAAAAAATACTCGATCACCTACTGAATGTAAAACTTTCAATCAAGAAAACAAAATTGTACACCTGCATACAAACAACCACTGTGTTAAGTTTTAATATTGTCTATACCCCTTCACAGTTGTTAGAATTGGAAAATATTTTTTTTTATTTTAATATATATGTACATACATATGTAGCCACTAAGCAATTATCTAGCATAAGAACAAGTTCGTGCGACCCAGTCGTGCATTTTATTTAAATTTTATTCAACGATGTGACCGCACATATGAGCAAGTACGTGCGATCCAGTCGTGCAATTTATTATTTTTCAACGACTCATTTTCTGTGTCTTTAAATTAACCTGATAAAGAGAGATAAAACATACCTTTTGATGTTGGTGAACTTTTGTAATTATATGTTGTTTTTGAGTGGGCTTCAGGTCAATTAAAATAAATATTTTACTTTGTCACAGCGTTTCGTCCATGTATACGAACATCTTCAGGTGAACAATAGTTTCTATATTTAGTATTAATAAAATGTTAAAGACATTTTTACAAAATATTCAGAAGAGAATTAGTACTTACAATAATTGTTACATTTGTGTCAGATAAATAATCAATTTCTTTTTGTTACTACACAATATAAAGTTTGAATGACAAGTGACATGCCCTACAAATAAACACAAGAAATTATGATATACATATAAACGCATAAAGATCATGATGCTGAGCTTTTCATTTTTCTTTTCTCCACCAAGTGCCTGTAATGTGGGCTGACGTCATCCATATCGGTTGACCTTACTTATGCTCTCAACCATTCTTGTGTGTGTCTTGTTACTCTGCAAGAAGTTAACGCAGATAGGGCCAAAAATCCTCCAAAGAATCTTACGGGGTAACAGCATTGTGTTATCTTATCAGCATTTATTATATGTATTGTTTTGATTATCATTATCTGGTTATGGTGTTCTCGCTGCATTATTTTGACCTCATCGTGGTTTGAGGAGTGTTTGGAAGCTATGCAATGTGATGCCAGTGCTTCCTTCTGCGGTACATTACTCTTGATATCGGATTTGTGTCCAGCCAGTATACTTTTAAGTTTTTGTTTAGTTGTTCCTATGTAGATTTGGTTACATTCTTCGTCTGAGTTTCCATTACAAGTAATTTTGTTAATTAAATCTCAATGTTCCATTTTGTCTATTTTTGTTTGTTTAAATATAGAAACCATTAGCTTTGTTCAATGTCAGCACTGGGGCGCACTGGTGTACCCTGAAATCGCAGTGAAGTGACACTTTTTTCGCCCCAGTGTTTTTGCACTGTGTTCGATCTGAACACCCATGAGGGTGCAGTCAGTGCGTCCCGCCCCAGGTATTTTCTTGGTGTAAGATATCGGAGCTGTCAAAATTCAAATCAGCTGTTGGCAGAAGTTCGTTTTAAGAGAATGGAGGAATTTATTTGCAAATTTGGTGTGCTATTTTATTGTATCAAATATTTCGTAGAATATTTTGTTGGTTTTAAGTTATTAATGTGTGTATAGACAAAATATTGCTTTTGTGGATCATTTAATTAACTCCTATTTATTTGCCACCGTTTAAAGAAAACAAATTTAAATGAAAGAAATGTCAAAAATAGAGATGTTGCATTGAGCTGTTTGATGTTAAATCAACACCGGAGCAGCTATGCAGTTTTTTGGCAGTTTGACTTGATGCAGTGACATTCCCCAGTGCGCATTGGGGCGGGGAACATCGAACAAACCTATTGTTCACTTGAAGATGTCCATATACATAGACGAAACGTTGTGACAAAGTAAAATATTTGTTTCAATTGATTTGAAGTCCATTCAAAGACAACATATAATTACAAAAGCTCATTAACATCAAAAGATAAAATTATTCGAAGGCACGCTTAACTTTTTTCCATCAAACATTTAACAAATTTCATCACAAATACAGCAACACATCTAGAATAATTATTTTAACAGGATATTGGTAAAAAACATTCTTTATTTAAGTCGTCACAAAAAATATTATTCATTTTCCACTGCAAAATTTTGAACCTCTTCATTTTCGCAAAACATAAAAACTTAACCTGCACGATAAAAACAATTAAAAAACATTGAAAGCTCTATTGTATCAACTTTGACTGAAGAAGAGTACTCAAATTTTCTATTTCACGAACAAACACAAAAGAAAAAGAAAAAAGAAAAGCTTAAACGAATAAATGGCAAAAAACTAACATCGCTTAAGGAAAGGATGAAAGAGAAATATGGCATTTTTCTAAATCAAAAATGGTTTGTTAACAAAACCAGTGTTCCCATTCCAGATGATTTTCAATACCTACTTTTGCTAGGTCTAAAGTACTCACTCACTAGTACTATTTACTCCACTTCTTTTTCTTCAAAACGATTGCTGACGGTAAAGATTGCATCCAAACAATAAAAAAAATGGTAAAAAGGAGAAAGCGCGGGGAAAATTTGCAATTAGGCTAAGTAATTGCTTGGAGAGAAGAAAGTTTTCGAAATTCAATAAATATATAACAAACATTCTCAACGAAACAAAGCAATTTCTCTATAAAAACAGTAAAATTTACATCGTTTCAGTGAATAGGGGAAACGTCATGGTAGCAATATACAAAGATGATGAGTAAACAAAAATGAAAACAATGATGGAAGACAGAAATGTATATTCGCCAATTTGAAACAATCTCACGAATAAGTTACAAGAGAAAAATAACAACTTTGTTAAATATTTATTTGAAAACAAAATAATTGACAAACGTTAAAAACAAATCATGGTCACTTACAATTCCGATACTCCTAGACATTATGGACTTCCCAAAATCCACAGGGAAGAGGTTCCCTTACGTCCTATATGTTCGTATACAAAAGTTACGTGTTAGAACTTGACCAAATACCTGATTAGTATTTTGAAAAATCTAACAGCAGAATCCAAATTCAATGTCATGGATTCTCTCCAATTTAAAAACAAATTACAAGGACTAAAAACGGAAAATGACGAAGTTCTAATGTCATTCGATGTAATATCACTTTTTAGAAATATTCCGCTGAAAACGACACTTAAACTAATAAGCAACAAATGGGAGAAAATTAAGGAACATACACCCATAAAAATGTCCAAATTTCTCGAAATATTAGTATTCTGCATAATTGACAATTATATGGTTTATGGCAACAAAACCTACCAAAGAGAAAGTATGCCGATGGTAAATCCAGCTTCACGCATAATAGTATAGCCGACATCATCTTCGAAGAGCTCCTCCAAAACTGCCTTGAAAAATTATCTTGACAAAATATGTGGATGACATATTTGCCATAGTTAAAATGAAGGACATAACACACTCCAACACCCTCAACAGTTTCCATAGAAAAATACAATTTACAGTAGAGATTGAAACAAACAGAAAATTAGCCTACCTGGACACAGTTGTTATTCGCTAAGAAGGACAACTTAAAATGGATTGGTTCCAAATAAAACTTCATACTTCTATTCCCAGCATCCAAAACAAACAATTTTTAGCACAGCTAAGAACTTGATACATACTTTCAATCAGTTACCCCGAATACCACATTAATAACAAAATAAAAATCAAATAAATATTACAAAAAAAAAAACCTTCCCACAACAAACAATACAAACACTAATAAGACAATATCGAACAATCAACGCACCAAAAGAAAAAAGAAAATAAAATTTACAAATCATTTACATACAGTACATTAACAAAAAAGCAGATCGGACCAGTAACAAATTATCACTACTAAATAAAGAAACCATGGTTCACATGAAGATGTCCATATAAATCAACGAAACGTTGTGACAAAGTAAAATAGTTGTTGTTGACGATGCCTGAAAAACAAAATTTTGTCTTATAAATCATATTATATATATGTTAATAAATCAACAGTTTACAGATTAAAATTAATTTTAATCGTTAATTGTTTGAATGAATAAACAAACTTTTCAAATTTTGTTAATATTTTTAGAACGCTGTTTCAGGCATCGCCTTTTTAATTTTTTATTATTTTTGAGTGTTTAAATTTGAAAACTTGAAAAGTTAAAAAATCGAAATTTTTTCCGAGAAAGTTTTTAATTGAAAAAGTTGATTTGTTCGGAAATCATTAATATCTCAGAAAATATTTAAGTTACGAATTTCTGACAAACTAGGATTATTAAAGGACTAATGCTAAAAATTTGAAGTGCGTAACAATTTTTTTTACCGGTTTTTAGCCGATGTCTCATAAAATTTATGTTATGTTGAAAAAAAACCTGAGCAAAATTGTACATTGCCATCCTGTATTAATTTTTTTTTTTCATAAAAAAAGTATTTACACCAGGTTCAAGAGGAATTAATCCAATCAACCGTGCATACGTATTAATTTTTTTTAAAGAAATATATTGCCGTGCATTATGAATGTTCGCTAAATTTGTTCGCCGTGTAGGGAATAACGCAAACGAACAAGTTTGGCGAGCATGTTCGTCGTTTAGGGCTACCTTTAACAGATTTTTTTCTCTCAAAAATTATTGGCCGGAAGTAGTCGAACAGGACAAATTTAGTTCTAGATTTGGATTAAGTTCATATAAAACCTAAAACTAGTTTAACAATTTTGCTTACAACTTAAATAAGTGTAGAATGATACATAGGTAAACATAAAATTAAAGCTTATTTTGCATACATTATATAAATTAAAGAGTTAGAAAAAATCATTTTAATAAAGTATAACTATTAGTTAACAAAAATTATTTTCAATATAAATTAATAGTCGATCTAAAGCTCACCGGAGATGGTCGCTTTTGGCGGTGGTGCGCGCAAAAAAAAATATAAAACGAAAAAAAAACAGAAGTGTCGCTGCACAAATTTACTCGCGTGTGTGGAAAAAAAATTACCGCCTGTGGTGCGCTCACAAAAATAATATATTAAATTCGAAAAAAAAATATCAAAAAGTGTCTACGCTTCATCACCTTTCTAGTGCTAAAGAAAATACCACTCGCGTTCAAAAGCCCTCCTCTAATCCTTATCACCTTGTGCGTAACTGTCGTTAATTATACACTGCAAACCTCGTATTTTTATCGTATGATGATTTGCAGTGCGTAGCTGAATGTCGTCTGATACTATCTTAAGGGCATAACACCTAGGATAGTTTGCTATTATGGATATTAATTTGGGCAGTTCGCAGTTCGACTTAAATCGGAGTTGTGTTTTGTGTTTTTGTATTATTTAAATGGTAGGTAATTTTCTACCTTATAAGCGCGAGTGTTGAACACAGAAAAATAGCAACACTATAATGCTCTGCTTTAATGACTGTTCTGATTGATTCGCAGAAGTCTTGCACGAGCCCCTCAGAAAGAGGACGTACGGCAGGCGAGCCCAATTGGACCAACGATGTCGTCGACAGTAAACGAAGCAGACGCCCCAATGAGCTACTTCGACGTATTTGGAGATAAGGTAATTGGGACAATTCAATGCAAGTCAGGGCATTGAAATAGAGATGGTGGCGGATGAACCCTTAATGGGCCAACGGCAGCGCTCATATCCCCGAAGTGGGTTACTGACTCCGGATTCTCCGGTTCCTTTTGTCCAAGGAATCCAACAAAGGACTTGGCCCTCCAGGTTGGGGGTTGTGCGTGGGGCTAACAACCCTACCACGGAAAAAAGAAAAAGTTACGAAGCAAACAATAGCCTGGGAAAAGGACGGATTTACTGTTGACGACCCGGAAAAACGAATTAAGGACAACGACCTTTAAATCTGCACGTGGAACAACTAGCGGAGGCCCTAGACTGCTACAGAGCAGGAATTACTGCCATCCAGGAAGTGCGATGGAATGGGCCGGGCAAAAGGAGGATGAAAAACTGTGACGTTTACTACGCTGACTGTGCAGGAAGACCACAGCGTTTATTTGGGTGCGGATTCGTAATAAGCGGTAGACTTAGGCAAGAAGTCTTGGGCTTTCGACACGTAAGTGAGCGACTTGTGGCAATCCGTATCAAGGCTAAATTCGCCAACAATAGCCTTATATGCGCTCATGCCCCCACCGAGGACAAAGATGACGCCACCAAGGATTACTTCTATGAGCAATGCCCTTAATACGACGTTAAGATCGTACTAGGAGATTTTAATGCCAAAATAGGTAAAGAGGAAATCTTTGGTAGGACTGTCGAAAAACATAGCCTACACGACACAACGTCTGAAAACGGACTTAGGCTAATTGACTTCGCAGCGGCACGTAACGTCACCATTGCAAGCACACGGTTTCCTCATCTCGATATACACAAAAGGACTTGGCGACACCCAGATCAATTAACCGTCAATCAGATTGATCACGTTGCGATCGATGCAAGACACGCCTCCAGTATCTTGGATGTTCGCACCTTCCGAGCAGCTAACATCGACTCCGATCACTACCTGGTTGCAGCAAAGGAAAGAATGCGAATAACCCGAACTCCACAACAACGGAGTAATACTGTGAGGAAGTATGACGTCGGAAAGCTGCAATCACAAGAAACCGCCAGAACCTATGCCGATCGAATATCCCGTAACCTCTCAAGGAATCCAGTACCGCCATCATCAAGTGCCGAAGACCAGTGGCAACACTGCCAACAAGCCATCAGAGATGCCGCAACTGATGTGCTAGGTTTCACCAGACCACCACCACGAAACCTCTGGTTCGATGACGAATACAGGCAGACCCATGCCGCCAAACAAGAGTCAAATAAAGCGACGCTGCAAAGAAAGACGAAAACTGCACGCGAGCTCTACGAGCAGAAAAGAGGGGAAGAACACCGGCTTCTCCAAAAGAAAAAGAGTGAGCATGAGAAGCGCGTGATTGAAGATATTGAGAGATGCTTCTCCAGGAACAACGTGCGAAAGTTTTACCAACAGCTAAAAAAAACGTGCCAAGAAAAAAAATTGCACAGAAGCCTGTAGAGATAGGAATGGAAACCTCGTAGTAGAGTCACAGTCGTTGCTGAGTACATGGAAGGACCATTTTTGTGGACTGTTAAATGGCGATGAAGACCAAAATCCCGCTGTCAGGCAGAATGAACCATTCAACATGGATGATAACAGACAAAACTTCCGTCCACCTGATCAAAATGAAGTAAAGATAGCAATATCTAAACTAAAAAACAACAAAGCTGCTGAACCCGACGGACTACCCGCCGAACTTTTTAAAGAGGCCGGAGATGACCTGGTGGAGTGCATACACCAACTCATCTCTAAAGTTTGGTCAGAAGAAAGTATGCCTGATGAATGGAACCTCAGCATCGTTTGCCCGATCCACAAGAAAAGAGACCCTCTAAACTGCGCCGACTATAGAGGAATTAGTCTCTTGAATATCGCCTACAAGATCCTCTCTGCCGTACTATGTGAACGCCTGAAACTTTTCGTCAGCAACCTGATTGGCCCCTATCAGTGTGGTTTCAGACCAGGAAAGTCCACAATCGATCAAATGTTCACGCTACGGCAGATCCTGGAAACCACCCAAGAATTCCAAATCGATACCCACCACCTCTTTATCGATTTTAAGGCCACGTACGATAGCATTTATAGAGACGAGCTATACATGTCAGGTTTTGACATTCCCACCAAACTCGCCTGACTGTGCAGGATGACGATGGAGAACTATCGCTGCTCCGTCAAGGTTCGTAATGACCTCACAGAAGCTTTTGACGTCAAAAAAGGATTCCGACAAGGTGATGCGCTATCGTGTGATTTCTTCAACTTAATACGTAAAAAAATTATAAGAAACTCGCAAGTCAATAGTAATGGATCAATTTTTTTCAAGTCTGTGCAATTGCTAGCATACGCTGACGACATAGACATCATTGTAGAACTCGGCGAGCTGTCACTGGAGCCTTTGCTAGTATTGAAGCTGAAGCGGCTAAAATGGGAATAGCAGTCAATGAGGCCAAAACGAAGTACCTGCTGTCCACAAAAAGGGACATACAACACCGGCGGATTGGACTAAACATCACAAAAGACAGGTACAACTTTGAGGTAGTTAGGGACTTTGTGTACCTCGGATCCGCTATAACATCTGACAACAACATCTCGTCAGAAATAAAGCGAAGAATTACTCTTGCCAATCGCTGTTTCTATGGGCTAGGAACGCAATTGAGTAGCAAAGCCCTCTCTCGAAAGACAAAGGAGACTTTATATAAGACCCTAATCATCCAAGTCTTGCTCTATGGCGTCGAGGCATGGACTCTATCTAAAGCGGACGAAGATATCCTTAGTCGTTTCGAGCGTAAGATTCTTCGGAGGATTCTTAGCCCTATCTGTGTTAATGGGCTTTGGAGGAGAAGGTTCAACCAAGAACTATACGAGCTGTACAGCGACATTGACCTGGTCAAAAAAATATGAATATCACGTTTAAGATGGCTAGGTCATGTAGAGCGAATGGACAACAATGCTCCGGCTTGCAGGATCTTCGATTCCATCCCAGAGGGTAGACGCAGTCAAGGAAGACCTCGCCTTAGGTGGCGTGCTCAAGTGGAGGATGACCTCAACCAAATTGGAGTTCAAAACTAGAGGCAGCTAGCCAAAGACTGAGCTGGCTGGAGAGGCATGTTGGTTGAGGCCCAGGTTCGTTCCGAACTGTAGCGCCCCTAAGTAAGTAAGTAAGTAAGGTAATTTTCTTGTCGTCTTGTCTAACATTCGTGACTTGAGAAACAATTTCTTTCAAATGTACGTCTGCACTGTGCAACACAAGCCATCTGTGTTGACATTGAATGAAACTCAAGTTGGAGCAAATACTGATTTATCAGAATTTGCTCTACATGGATATACATTAGTGCCATTACTTTTCTCCCATTGTTACACTTTTTGCCGTGACTCGAAGACGATGCAATTTAACGCGTACCGATTCCAACGATGACGACGACGATGACGCACGCAACTATATTATTGATTTGGTATGGTCTTTCGACCGCCAACGAATAACACGAAAAGAATGCAAAAAAGTGCAACTACAGCTTGTCTAAAATAGTTGTCACCACGGCTGCTCAACTGGGATGGGTTCAGTGGAATTTTTTTTTTTTGATTTCTTCTGATAAACTTGATTTACTGATTGAATCAAACAGCTTATCAAAAGAAGAATATATACATATATTGTTGCACAGTAGAGTGCAGGCAAAGTGGGCGCCAGGAATTTTCTTGTAGGAAAATAAATTAGAAGAAAAATTCTTAAATTCTAATTTATGAAGTAGGCAGATATAAAAGAATAAGTAAAACGCAGATTTTATGTGTCCCAATGGGATTTAAATAAATGTTTTTATTAGGGAACCCTTGGAAACCCAGGATAGAAACCCAATTTTTTTTCAAATAAAGGTGGTTTGAACAATTCAAAATGGCCGTTTTATATCAAGATAATTACAAAAAGAAATGTAATTAAAATCAGATAAAAAAAGAAAGCATATAAAACAAAAGAAAAAAACATGGGGTTTAAAACAACTAAAGCGCGTCCCGAAAATGATATGGGAATCTTGAATATAAATATAAATATATATATTTATTGGAATAAAAGAAAATATGTATATATTTTTATATTCAAAATGGAACACAAAATACTTATTTTAATCTTATAATGGGTTTTGTCTCCTATCTCCGTTACTCCTTTCTTCTAAGCCTTTCACGTCCCGAATCCTGATTTTATTTTCCAAAAATCCTCGATCCAAAATTTAAAAATAAAACATTTTTTTTTCTTCCTCAAAATTCCTCGATTTTCCTTTCTTTCTTTTCGCTTTTAAGGCTCTCGCAAGAGTGTCCTCCAAACTCAATTTTAACTACCCCCTTCCTCCTTCATCCATTATAGTCATTCACTCATACATACAACACAACATTCGTTTTCGATATCCTCAACACGGCATTCTGGCTTCCTAGAAGCTTGACGCTAACCAAGAGAGCCACCGTTGTGAGATCTAACGAAACTTTACTCTCACACACACAAACACGGTTTCCACAAGTTGTAGGATGTGTTTCCAAAACTTGCCGAAACATATTGGCCGAGTTCAGAACCCTTCCCAACTATCTAATTTCGAGAAAAATCGAAAAGATATAAAATCGAGAAGAAGTCTCAACTAGGCTTTTTCCTACTACACTACTATTAACACGCGGGATTCGAAACGTGAATTAATTTGACAAAACTATTTTCGAAAATATAGAGAGGAGTGTTACTTTTAAATAATTTTCAACTTTTTTTTTAAACCTAACCTTACGCGCGTTAAAAACCCATTTTGTGCATTAATAAATTTACGTCATTTTAAACTAATTTTAAAATTACGTTACTTTAAATTTAAATACAAAAATAGATTGATAGATAGATTTCTTCTCGCTTCAGAACCGTGCTGGAACCCGAACACCTGCATTTGTTGCTTTTGCAAAATAATGGCTAGGTACACCAGTGGTTGATGAGACCATGGTTGCCCTCAACTTCGCCAATATTTTGCAGCCACAACGAAAAAAGAAAAGGGAAAAAAACGACCGAAGGGTAGTTTTTGTTGCGGTAAACTTTACCGCAACAAATCCCACCCCAATAAAAATTAAGGGACTTTTGACTAAGTGTCAATATATGGCTTTAAATCCTTAACGTGCCACGCTCTCCTTATCGTCTATCAGGACGTATGTCCAAGGTGGCACCCTCTTACTGACCCTATATGGACCAACAAACTTGGTCGCTAATTTTGCTGCAAAATAGTTTGCCGCATCGGACAAAGAATAGATCCTACGCCAAACGAGATCACCAAGTTGAAACTGTGTGTCCCTTCTACTCAAATTATAAATTTTTGTGGTCTTCATTCCCGCCGCCTCCAACTTCCTAGCTATCTCCTGTCTCAGTTTCTGAAACTGCCTAACGGTATCCCCTCTATCTTGGTCCCTATCACTATCTCTGTCTCTAAGCCCTACATCATGGCCACTAGTAACCATGTTTCTACCAAAGCTCGCGAAATATGGCGAAACACCTAGCATCTCTTGTTGCGAAATTCGGATCGCACAGGTCACTTTTGCCACCTGCGAATCTCAACTCCGCTGGTTTTCGGAGACGAACGCTCGGAGCGTAGTCTTAATTATTTGATTAATGCGCTCCGCTGGATTCGCTTACGGGTGGTAATGCGCCGTATTCCTAAGTTGTGACCCGTACCCTTCACTAAGCGTCTTCAGTTCTTTGCTACGGAGCTGGGGACCGTTGGCACAGACGATCCACTTTGGAACACCGAAGAGAAGAAAAACGTTTTCTTCCAATTCCCGACAAACCGCTTTGGCCGTGGCTGACCGTAACGCGAATAAAGGGAGAAATTTAGTGAAATAATCAATGACTTAAATATAGATAAAGCCGCGCGACGACTTCGGTAGTGGACCTTAAAGGTCCACACAAATCATTTCCTACGCTTGGGAATTTCCTACCCTCTCGGTCATAAGACCAGCTGGTTTCTCGTTAACCGATTTCACTTGTTGGCAAATCTTACAATTCCTAACGTATTTTGTAATATCTCCTCTCATTTTGGGTCTGTAATACTTTTTTGCTACCCTAACAAATGTTTTTTTTAACTCCCATGTGTCCTGCTAATGGAGCATCATGGCAATCGCTCAAAACTCTTGACCTATCATTTTTACCTATCACTAACTTCCATCCCTCACTCTCATCATGAACCACGACATGGTTCACCCTAACATGTTTATATAGTCGCCCGTCCTCTACTCTCTAGGATGGTTATTCTCATGGGCTCTTTTCTACTAAAGATTTCATTTTTATCACCCAAGGGTCCGAATCCGCTTCTGAGATTCCAGCTAAATCTGGAACTCCTCGCGATAACATATCAGGAACGACATGTTCTTTGCCCTCTCTATGGATGATTTTGAAATCAAATTGCTGGAGCCGTATGGCCCAACGAGCTAATCTACAATGCGGATCCTTAAGGTTACTTAACCATACCAAAGAGTGATGATCAGTCACGACAGTAAGTCGAACGAGCCTAAGCCTTCGACATGCGGTCGTAACTTTTCGATCGCCCTTAGTAAAAAAAACATTGACTTTTTCGCCATCTTCAAACTCCTGTGAAAGTACGGCCCCGATACCAAAATCTGACGCGTCTGTTTGGAATACAAACGGCCGAGAAAAATCTGGACATGTCAGAATCGGTGCCGTAACCAAACATTCTTTGGCTTTCCTAAAACTTTCCTCACATTCTTGCGTCCACTCGAATTTCTTAGATTTCTTTAAGAGATTGGTGAGAGGCCTAACTAAAATTGCAAAGTTTGGCACGAATCTTCGATACCAAGAAATAGTTCCTTACAAAACTCCTAATTTCTTTCACGTTTTTCGGTGGAGGAATCCTCATCATGCTTTCCACTTCTTCCGGGTCTACATTGAGCCCATTTCTATCAACTACATAACCTAGAAATTTCAAAGAAGGCCTACAGAAATTAAACTTTTCCCTACCTACTTTTAAAACCGCCTCTCCTAACCTTCTAAAAACTTCTTTGAGAATTTCTAGGTGTTTAGTAGTACTTCGCGTTTCGAAGCTTGTCCAAAATCGCTGAAATAAACGGTAGTGGATAAGCATCCCTATCAGTAACTTCATTGAGTTTCCTATAGTCAACGCAGAACCGAAAACTACCATCCTTCTTCTTAACAAGAAGAATCGGGGATGCCCAAGGACTCTTCGACTACTCAATCGCTCCAGCTTCCAACATCTCTTGGAGTTCTTGATCGATATGTTTCTGAATCGCGGGTGAAACAGGGTATTATTGTTGTTTGATTGGTTCTGCGGACGTCCTTATCTTTGGCTCAACTAAGTTGGTGCACCCTGATTCCTCGGTCATTGATTTGAAAAGCTCTCCTAACAAGTGTTGTAACTTCCTATTTTCAAAATCGTCCAATTTTTTGTCTAATCGCTACCGTGTCTGTTACCAAAGCCACGATTTCTTGGCTTGAAAACTTCCACACACCTGATCTCAAATCCGGGACTATGCCCGATAGCGCCCAAAAGTCGGCACCTAAGATCTAAGAGACTGCGTATAACCAGACACTCTATTAATAGAGATTTGTTCTCAACCTCCATAGGCAAAGAAACAGATCCAGCTGCTCCTACTCCCGCCCCATCTGCTAACGCTACTGACCCAACACTACTTTTCCTTAACTTAAGTCCTAACTCATTTAAAATTTTCCACCCATCCCCTCCTAGAATGGTGGGTGAAGCTCCCCAATCAAGCAATCCTTAAAACGTGATTTGGTAAATTTTTACTCCTAAATATGGTCTACTATCCCTACCATTTGCCGCCAAGGTGAAATCAAGTTGAACTCGATCATCCAACTGGTCGCCAGCAGACGACCAAATTAACGCCGACGGATCTCTCGTCCTGCTGACACGAGAGCCCGTTCCCCATTTACCGAACATCGCCTACAATCCCTTCGATACACCCCTAAAGCACCACAACCAAAACAACGTTTGGTTACAGAACAAGGCGAAATGACCTTCCCTGTTACAGTTGTAACACCTAACTGGCTGACGGAATGAATTAACCGGAACCGATTCGACAACTGCCACACGATTTTGCCCTGACGTACTCGTTCCGTACTCACATTCGGGTTCCAATAAATGGCGACCCCGACTAGAAGGTATCTAGTTCCCTACCTAACAAAGCAAGTTCTTTCACAGCACTCGCAATTTGAACCTGAAAGAAGGGGTCAACATTTTTCCTCAAAATCGAAAGCATCCTTCCCTCTGAAAAAGTTTCTGACAATCGTCAGAACAATGTCCTCATAGTAGCTAAATAAGCCCCAAATGTTTCCTCGTTCCCCTGCGAATCGTCGATCTCCTTTAATAGCAGATCATCGTAGTTGGCAGGTAGGAACTCGGCCTTGAGTTCCTGCACGAGTTCTTGCCAATTGAGAAAATCATCTCGAACCGTCCTAAGCCACATGAGCGCCCTACCAGATAAGAGCTCTGAAGCAGATCTAAAAGGGTGGGTTCCTGGAACTTCGTTTGCTTATCGAAGTTCTTCTACCCGCTCTAAGAAGGAATTCAGTGATGACCCATCAGACTCACCAGTAAATTTAACACCCTACTTTCCCACACGCTCAACATACCTCTCATTTACACTCACTCCAACATTCCTATCTTCACTCACAACTTTATTTACCAAATCCGTTCTCCTAACCAAATTATCGTCCCTACACAACTGAATATTCGTTTCGCCCGTAGTCCTAGAGGTTCCTCCGATTGCAGCAAACAACGATGTCGATGGACTGGTGTTCGCAGATCTGCTACCAGGAACCGTAAGATGAATTCCGGTTGTTGGTTTCCTTTTTTGTTGCTTTTCTTCTTCAAATTCGCTCCCTGTCAAAGTGCTTAGTAAAATAAGAAGTTCATTCTTCAAAAGACTTTAATCTTCCCTTTCGTTTTCTTCCTCACACACTGATCTACCTAACCGACCTAAACTCCATTCTATCTTCGTAATAATTTTAACAAATTCCGATGAATTTGGAATCGGAGGGTTCTTAAGAAGCGCCCTAATCTCGTCGATCTTTATCTTAACTGTATCACGATCCTCAGCAAAAGTAAATGGATACGTTGAAAAAGTATCCAAAGATCCCCGCCTTTCGAACATCCTTGCAGACCTCAATGCTTTCTGCATTGCCTCAACCGTGTCAGGTTTCAACCCCCTGAATTTCATCTCATAGGCCAGTTCGTCCTGTGCTAATCTTCCTATATTCATATTTAAGAAAAATAATTAAATTGAAACGAAGAACAAAAAATATAAAGAAAATAAACAAAAGATAAATAAATCACAAGAAAAAAAAAACAAAATAAAAGTGTGGTGTATCTGAAACCCAATCCAACAAAAAAAAAACCCGAACAAAATTTAAAAAAATACTTTGATTTCAAATATGTGAGAACAAAAATATAATTTTTTTTTTTGAAAACTATACAGGACCCTTAGACTCTTGCACTAAATCACTCAAAGTAAAAATAAGCTCAATCAACCAAAAAAACTCAAACCCAGACTCGATAAGAAAAACTATCACAATTCACAACACACCATAAAAAATGTCACGATAGAAATGAAAAATAACACTAATTAAAACTATCACCGAAAACCACTCAATCTTACAAACAAAACAAAAATGGATAAAATATAATAAAAAAATATATATAAAAACAATGGACACTACAGAATTGAAAACAAGTTTACAACACGAATAATAATAACAAAAATATCACCAAAAACTCCTTGTTCTACTGCTTGTCTCTTTTGCTGGATCCCCTTTTGTTACTCCGCCTTTTCCACCAAAAAAAAAAAAAAAACAAAACAAAGAAAAAAAATCAATTATCATTCCAATCTACTGATTGATAAGATAAGTAAAAAAAACAACGACGACCATGACGCAAGCAACTATATTATTGATTTGATATGGTCTTTCGACCGCCAACGAATAACACGAAAAGAATGTAATCTAAAATAGCTGTCACCATGGTTGCTCAGCTGGGATGGGTTCGGTGGAAGCATTTTTTTTTTATTTCCTCTGATAAACTTGATTGACTGATTGAATCAAACTGCTTATTAGAAGAAGAATACATACATACATATATTGTTGCACAGTAGAGTGCAGACAAAGTGGGTGCCAGGAATTAGTTTGTAGGAAAATAAATTAGAACAAAAACTCCAAAATTCTAATTTATGAAGTAGGCAGATATAAAAGAATAAGTAAAACGCAGATTTTATGTGTCCCGATTGGATTTAAATAAATGTTTTTATTTGGGAAACCTTGGAAACTCAGGATAAAAACTCAAATTTTTTCAAATAAAGGGGTGGTTTCAACAATTCAAAATGGCCGTTTTATATCAAGATAATTACAAAAAGAAATGTAATTCAAATCAGATAAAAAAAGAAAGCAAATAAAACAAAAGAAAAAAAAATAGGAACCTAGAATATAAATAAAAATATGTATATATATATATATATATATATATATTTATATTGTATATATATATATATTGGAATAAAAGAAAATATGTACATATTTTTATATTCAAAATGGAACACAAAATACTTATCTTAATCTTATAATGGTTTTTGTCTACTTTCTCCGTTACTCCTTTCTTCTAAGCTTTTCACGTCCCGATTCCTGATTTTATTGTCAAAAAATCCTCGATCCAAAAATTAAAAAATAAAACATTTTTTTTCCTTCCTCAAAATTCCTCGATTTTCCTTTCTTTCTTTTCGCTTTTAAGGCTCTCGCAAGAGTGTCCTCCAAGCTCATTTTTAACTACCCCCTTCCTCCTTCGTCCATTCCAGTCATTCACTCATACATACAACACAACCATTCGTTTTCGATATCCTCAACACGGCATTCTAGCTTCTTGGAAGCTTGACGCTAACCCAGAGAGCCACCGTTGTGAGATCTAACGAAACTTTACTCTCACACACACAAACACGGTTTCCACAAGTTTCTTTCTTTTCGCTTTTAAGGCTCTCGCAAGAGTGTCCTCCAAGCTCATTTTTAACTACCCCCTTCCTCCTTCGTCCATTCCAGTCATTCACTCATAGATACAACACAACCATTCGTTTTCGATATCCTCAACACGGCATTCTAGCTTCTTGGAAGCTTGACGCTAACCCAGAGAGCCACCGTTGTGAGATCTAACGAAACTTTACTCTCACACACACAAACACGGTTTCCACAAGTTGTTGGATGTGTTTCCAAAACTTGCCGAAACATAATAGACGAGTTCAGAACCCTTCCCAACTAGCTAATTTCGAGAAAAATTGAAAAGATATAAAATCGAGAAGAAGTCTCAACTAGGCTTTTTCCTACTACACTACTATTAAACCGCGGGATTCGAAACGTGAATTAATTTACCAAAACTATATTCGGAGATACAGAGAGGAGCGTTACTTTTAAATAATTTTCAACTTTTTTTTTAAACCTAACCTTACACGCGTTAAAAACCCATTTTGTACATTAATAAATTTAAGTCATTTTAAACTAATTGTAAAATTACGTTACTTTAAATTTAAATAAAAAAAATAAAGTGATAGATAGATTGAGTTATGTTGGTAAGAGTCCACCTGACTCGTTATTTTTAAGGCTTTCTTCTCGCTTCAGAACCGTGCTGGAACTCGAACACCTGTGTTTGTTGCTTTTGAAAAATAATAGCTAGGTACACTAGTGGTTGATGAGACCATGGTTGCCCTCAACTTCGCCGATATTTTGCAGCCGCAACGAAAAAGAAAAGGGAAAAAAACGACCGAAGGGTAGTTTTTGTTGCGGTAAAATTTACCGCAACACCATCATGGTCCCGTCATTTATGTTAGGAATGACTTTGTTTGCATTCCCCAATACGGTCAATGCTCCAACATGGATTTTAATTTCTTGTGGCTTAAATTGCCTTTACGCAAGCATATCAATCATTATTGTTTCATTTACAGTAGCCCAAATCTCGAAAGTAAATCGACTTTTAACAAGTCTGATGCGCTGTCCGAATCCATTTCGAAAACTGTTTCCCATTGTCCTCGCAGTGAAATCGTTATTGCGGGCGATTTCAATGTACAAAATTCTAGTTGGTTCCACTATTCTGGCCAGACAACACCCCAAGGAAGGTATGTCGAGATTTTTGCAGGGTTAAACCACCTTACCAAACTCGTCGATGAGCCTATCAGAATATCGGATGTTCCTGGGCAAGCCGCCCATACCCTTGACTTGTTTCTTACTTAGCACCCTGATAAGTATACCATTAGTGAAACTTCTCCATTTGGAACTTCAGATCATTGTGTCATTTCAGCTAATTTCTCGTTAAAGAAAAACTGTCCACCAGGACCGTTTGGCAATACGAGAAAGCTAACTAGGACGGCCTGAATGATTTCTTCCGTATATTTAACTGGTCACTATGCTTCCTCGATAGTGTCATTGATGCCAGTGCTGAAATAACCACAAATGTGATTCTTCTAGGGATGCGTACTTGTATTCCTAACAGAGTAAAAACTATTAAATCTAAAGAAAAGTCTTGGTTTAAGTCTGAGTGTAAGGAAGCTATCAGGCAAAAAAAGATGTAAGTTTCCGATCTTATAAAGCAAACCCTACAGAGCAAAATCGGATAAAGCACAAACAATCAAGGAACTCCTGCAACTCCGTCATTAAAAGAACCAAATTTTCGCATGAAAAGGCAATACAAATTTTTGGTAATTTGTAAAAAATATTAAAAACTCAACATCTTCGGTTCCACCGCTCATCGCTAATGATAAACCCATTGTCTACTCTTCAGAGAAGGCAAACTTGCTTGCAGCTCATTTCGTTGCTAGCTGTACGCTACCTTACAGCAACGTTGCCCATCCTGTACTTGAGAATGTAAATTTTTCCATGGGAAATATTTTTTTCCGCTTTTCGTACAGTAGCAAAAGTTCTCAAAGATCTCGATATACCCAAATCCGCTGGCGAGAGTAGTATAATCCCATTCTTCTGAAGAGGTGTTCTTCCACACTGGCAAGGCCACTGCGTAAGCTTTTCCATCGCTCCTACTCTTTTGGAATCTTTCCTGGAAGATGGAAAACAGCATTTGTCCATCCTGTCCCTAAGAAAGGTGACCCATCCTCCCCCTCCTCCCACCGACCCATTGCCTTAGCATCCTTTCTTTCGGCTTAAGGAATATCTCGAAAATACCGTCAGTATGGCTTCCGCAGCAACCGTTCCACTGGTGATCTGATGGCATACCTCACCGAACAGTGGAACAAATCTTTACATCGCTTTGGTGAAAGTAAGATTATTGCTCTTGATATCTCCAAGGCATTTGATAGAGTTTGGCATGAAGCTCTCTTATCGAAAATGCGTGCTTTTGGAATCGATGATACTTTCGTTAGATTAGAAACTATCTTTTGGACCGTTCAATACAAGTTGTAATGGACGGATTCAAGTCTGATTCTCACAAAATAAATGCTGGTGTGCCTCAGGGCTCCGTTCTGTCTCCGACTCTTTTCCTCATTTTTAATAAATGATCTTCTGTCTGTTACTTCTAATACACAGTCAACGGCATTGGCTCCGATAAAGCAACGCTTCCCGTGAGATTAGCGAAATCAAGCATCGTTGCGCGTGGTTAATGGAAAGATGGTGGACCGTCCGAAAACCAATTGCGTGCTGTTGACATGTGTTATGTGTTTTCTGTTTTCCATTCTCTTCTATCTCTCTCTTCTGTTCTGTCCTTTAGCAATGTCGTCTGGTGTGATGTCTTGTAATTGTCTGAGCCGATGGCCTCAGTAGCCAGTCTACTTCGTAGATTTATCTACGGAATAGAATAAAATGTAATGTAATGTACTTAACTGTTTTGCTAACGACTCTACCCTCAGCTTTTCATATTCGTTCGATGATTAAGGTTTTTTTTTTTTATAATTAACACACGCGGAAGGGGTTTGTGTGTACCCTTAAAATGTTTAAACAATGCACGAGCATTAAGGAAATGAGGTGGGATAAAAGAGGAGATACTGATGCACACTAGTTTTAAAGTTCTGCATATCAAAATGGGAGGGAAAAACAGAGCCTGGCAAAGCATTACACATTCGTGTTGTGCGACTAAAGAAAGAATCTCTATACTTAACAGTACGTCCGAAGTTAGGCTCAAGGGTAAACTGATGGGCATTCCTAGCAGTTCCAGTATTACGGTGGAATCGTTTCAGGGGAGGAATGCTGCTGGCTATTTCGCTAGAGCATTGTTTGTAAAAATAACGATAAAATAACGAAATGCACGAAAAATTAAGGCGGTGCTCAAGAGATGTAAACGTTTCTGTTATTGTTCGGTCGCCTATCATTTTCAAAGCTCTTTTTTATATTCTGTCTAGAAAACTCAAGTGGGTTATAGGAGCACCTGCCCAAATATGGGAATTATACTCGAGTATCGGTCGAATATATGCTTTATATACTGCAGCCAGATCAGACGAGGTGAAGAACTTCTTGCATCTTCGAAGGAAACCTAAACACCTTGCAGCATTCTTTTGCGAAGTCAAATATGTGGTCATTTCACAGAAGGTGGTCTGTAATGAAGATACCGAGAACTGAGAGGTGTTCTGTTTCTTCAATGCAAGTGCCGCTCATGAATAGTGGCATTGGAGGAATGTTTTGCTTTAACGACAAAAGACAACATTGAGTTTTAGAAGCATTAAATTCTATGCGATTTCTTATTCCCCATTCTACAATGCTGTCAAGATCAGAATTTAATGAACTTATCATACGCTGCCATTGCAGTTCAACATCCGAAGAACATGGATGTGAATCTGGAAATAAATATGAAAAGCTGAGAGAACTGTCGTCAGCAAAACAATTGATTGGATTAGTTGTTTCAGTTAATAAGTCACTGATAAATATAAGGAAAAGAGTCGGAAACAACACAGAGCCCTGGGGCACACCAGCATTTATTTTGTAAATATAAGATTTGAAACCATCCAATACAACTTGAATTGGGCGGTTCGAAAGGTAATTACTTATCCAACGAAGAAGAGATTCATGGAGTCCAAATGCACGCATTTTCGATAAAAGGGCTTGGTGCCAAACTCTATCAAATGCCTTAGAAATATCAAGTGCAATAATTTTGCTTTCACCAAAACGATGGGGAGATTGGTTCCACTTTTCGGTGAGATAAACCATCAGATCACCAGTCGACCTGTTGCTACGAAAGCCGTACTGCCGGTCATTAAGAAGCTTTCGTTCTTCGAGATATTTCTTAAGCTGAAAATAAATCAGCGTTTCCATGACCTTAGAAAGAAGGGACGTTAGTGTAATTGGTCGGTAGTTTGAGGGTGCAGAAGATTCGCATTTTTTGGGGATAGGCTGGACAAATGCTATTTTCCATGCACTCGGAAAGAGTCCAGAGGAATAAGACCAATGGAAAAGCTTACGCAAAGATTTTGCCAGCGTTGAAGAACACTTCTTCAGAACAATAGCGGGGATACATTCCGGTCAACAGATTTATTTATGTTGAGATCTTTTAATACTCTTCCGACTGAACGAGTGCGAAAGAAGATTGGTCCCAAAAAATCATTTACTCTCTCGAGTACAGGAGGAGTTCTAACACCTGCGGCCAGCGTTGAGTTTGCTGCGAAGTGGGCAGCAAGCAGATCTGCTTTTTTTGAGAACTGACAGCCGGAGTATCGTTGAAGACGAGCGTAGGAACTGATGATGACAACGAATTCTTTACTTTTTTTTACAAATGATCAAACATTTTTACTGCCTTTGGGACATTGCAGTATTTTTTGACGAATTTTTTGCTCATGCAAAAATTTGGTTTTTCGAATATGAACATTGCAGGACTTTCTTGCTTTTTGAAACTTTTTCCGGTTTTCCTCAGTGATGTTGGCTTTGTAACAACGGAAACTTTTTAGTTAAGTTTTGTACACTTAATTGTGTACATTGAAATCGCCCGTAATAACGATTCCTTGAATGGAGTCAGACAGAGCATCAAATTTGTTAGAAGTTAAAACTCTGTCTAAATTTGGGCTTCTATAAAGAAAACATATTTATATGAATGATGCGCTTATTAATCGTTAATGTTAACCACATGAAATTGAATTCCGTGTTTACGCACGAAAAACTGCAAGGAATGCTTACTGCGAGTATTTTTCCGTTAGTGGGTATTCTTTTTTTAATTTAAGTGATGACTTGGTGTTACAGCATCAAATAAACGGATATTAAATATTAACGCAACACGGGCACTTAACGAAGTCGGTTCGCGCCCGAGATTGAAATATTTTGTTTTCTTTTTTTCGTATTTATTTTTTTTAAAAAGAAAACACATAGGCCGCAGCACTCCGCGGCTTCGTACTCTTACCGTGCACCCGTGTGGTGGCTACAACGGGCAGATCAATACTGACTGATGATCGATACGTCCTTCGCCGACGTACAATTGCAACGGTACCCTATGTCAAGCTCATTAAACTCCGATTTATACAGCATTGAAAATATGGGGTAATAGGAATCATGTGAAGTTTAATGCTTCGAAAACTCAATGCTACCTTCTGTCGTTAAGGCTTAACATACCCCCTGCCATTGTCCATGAATGGCACTTACATTGAAGAAACCGAAACACAGGCGCAATTTTTCATGTCGTTCCTTATTTTACCGTTTCTTACATAAAAATGTTCACTCGAGGTAGCCAGCTGCATTCCTCCCCCTAAAAACTTCGTCCGTAATACTCGTCTTGCTAGGAATGCTCATCAGTTCACCCTTGAGCCCAATTTCGAACGTACCGTGAAATATAGAGATTCTTTATTTAGCCGAACAATATGAATTTGGAATGGTTTACCCGGCGAGATTTTCCCTTGCCATTTCGATTTTCATTCAAAACCAATGTTAATCGCCACCTTCTTTCCCTCCCTTCTTAATTTTTCTATGCTCGCGCATTGCGTATTAACACTAGGAGAACCGTTTGGCAATACGAGAAAGCCAAATGGGACGGTCTCAATAATTTCTTCAGGTTCTTTAACTGGTCGCTCTGCTTCCTCGGTAGTGACATAGACTCCAGCGCAGTAATGGTAACAAATGTTATCCTCTTAGGTATGAGAAATTTTGTCCCGAATAGGTAAAAAAGATTTAAACCTAAAGACAACTCATGGTTTGATTCGAGCTGTAAAGAGGTTATTAGGTTGAAAGAGGTAAGTTTCCGATGTTATAAAGCCAACTAAACGGAGGAAAACCGGACAAAGTTTCAGCAAGCTAGAAAGGCCTGCAATGTTCATATTCAAAAGACTAAATTTTTACATGAACAAAAAATCCGGCAAAAAAACTGCAATGTCCGAAAGGCAGTAAAAATTTGTGGTCATTTGTTAAAAACGTAAGGAATTCCTCGTCATAATCGGTTCCTACGCTTGTCTTCAATGATAATCCTGTTGTCAGTTCTCAAAAAAGCAGATCCGCTTACAGCTCAATTCGCTGCAAACTCAACGCTGCCAGCAGGTTTTAGAATTCTTCCTGTACTCGAGAGCGTAAATGATTTCATGGGACCAATCTTCTTTCGCACTCGTACAGTTGCTAGAGTATTAAAAGATCTTAACATAAACAAATCCGCTGGCCCGGATAATATCCCCGTTATTGTTCTGAAGAGGTGTTCTTCAATGACAGCAAAACCATTGCGTAGGCTTTTCCATCTGTCCTATTCCTCTGGTCTCTTTCCGAGTGGATTGAAAATAGCATTTGTCCAGCCTATTCCTTAAAAAGGCAAATCTTCTTCTCCTTCAAACTATCGACCAATTTCACTTACGTCCCTTCTTTCCAAGGTCATGGAAACGCTGATTAATTTTCAACTAAAGAAATATCTTGGGGACCGAAAACTTCTTAATGACCGGCAGTACGGCTTTCGTAGCAACAGGTTCACTGGTGATTTGAGGGTATATCTCACCGAAAAGTGGAACCAATCTCTCCATCTTTTGGGGGAAAGCAAAATCATTGCACTTGATATTTCTAAAGCATTTTTTAGAGTTTCTTTTATCGAAAATGCGTGCATTTGGACTTAACGAATCTCTTCTGCGTTGGATTAGTAATTACCTTTTGAAACGGTCAATACAAATTGTATTGGACGGATTCAAGTCTGATTCTCACATAATAAACGCTGGCGTGCCCCAGGGCTCTGTTTTGTCTCCGACTCTCTTCCTTATTTTTATCAACGACTTATTATCTGAAACAACTAATCCTATCAATTATTTCGCTGACGACAGTACTCTCAGCTCCTCATATTCGTTTCTAGATTCACATCCTCGTTCTTTGGATGTGGAACTGGAATGACAGCGTATGATAAGTTAATTAAATTCTGATCTTAACAGCATTGAACAATTGGGAATAAAAAAACGCGTAGAATTTAATCCTTCGAAACCCAATGTTGTCTTCTGTCGTTAAAGCGAAATATACCCCAAATGCCACTATCCATGGGTGGCACTTGCAAAGAGGAAACCGATAACCTCTCAGTTCTCGGTATGTGCATTACAGACCATCTTTTGTGGAATGACCACATATTTGACGTTGCCAAAAATGCAGCGAGATGTTTAGGTTTCCTTCGAAGATGCAAGAAGTTCTTCACCCCGTCTGATCTGGCTACAGTAAATAAAGCAAACTTTAGTATAATTCCCAAATTTGGGCGGGTGCTCCTGTAGCCCACTTGAGTTCTCTAGACAGAATACAAAAAAGAGCTTTAAAAATGATAGGCGATCGAACAATAACAGAAAAAATTACATCTCTGGAGCACAGACGTAATGTCTCCTGCCTTTCATTATTTTATCGCTACTTCCACAAACAATGCTCTACCGAAATAGCCAGTTGCATTCCTCCCCTGAAACGATTCAACCGTAATATTCGCACTGCAAGGAATGTCCATCAATATACCCTTGAGCCTAACTTCGGACGTACTGTCAAGTACAGGGATTTTTTCTTTAGTGGTACCACGCGAATGTGGAATGCCTTGCCAGACTCTGTTTTTCCCTCCCTGTTTGAAGTGCAGCACTTTTAAACAAATATGTATCGTTACCTCCTTTGACATCCTTCCCTATTTTCCTAAAGCCCTCGCTGTGTTTGATTAACATTATAAGGGTAGTCAAAATCCTTTTACTGTGTGCTAGTTATAAAAAAAGGCAACACACAAATCCCTTTTGCGCGCGCATGTTCTAAAAAAAGGCTACAGCGAACTGCCAGTTTTTATTATTATTATTATTTATATATTATTATTAAATATTATTATTTTTTTATTTTATAAGGAATTTAAGTTGTAGTCATTCTTATAAACTTTGGTAGTTTGTTAAAGCACCAAGGTGCTGTAGCAGTATAAAAATGAGAGAAATGCATTTTGTATACGTACATTGTATACAATGAACATATTACCAGTTTGCTTGAAAAATTCTTTAAGGACTTTAAAAATTTAGAGATGTCGCATAGTCAGAATCCTCAGAACCTTGTATAAGGCCAACTTTTAGCGAAACGATTTTTGTTGCAAACAATACTTTTTTCAATAAATGGAGTATTAAATATGTTTGCGTATGCAACTTCCCAGGACCCCAGGGAGACAATACATACTGCAGTTTGGAGTTGGAGCGTGCGAGACCATTATAAATTAAAGTTAGAACTTTCTGAAGCTAGTATTAAACGGTCCTTTTCATTGGTCATTGCAGTGACATTCTGACGTCACTATGACGTAGTTTTGTGTCCTAAAAGTGTCGCGTCGTGTAATAGTCATTGTTTTGCATGTCCTTGCAGTGACCAAAACAGTGACAGGCACAGTGACACGTCACTTTTATGTTCCTGCGGTGACAAATTACAAGGACCGTGTAATAGCTCTGTCACTGTTGGTGGGACACAGTGACACGTAGCCTGTCCCTGCAGGGACTCTCTCCCAACAGTGACCTGGCAGGAATTTCTTCCAGGTCACTGTTGGCACTGTTGGTCTCGGTTGGGCGTTCGGAGTTGAATACACTTTTATTCAATAGCTTTGATGGTGCTATCAGACTTGCAATTTCGTATACCCAAAATACGAGTTGACAGCGAGATGATGAAAAAAAAATTTATTTCAAAGAAATTTGCAAAATTTAAACAAAATCAAGAAAAAAATATGCACAAAACATGTTTTTGAATTGTTTTGAATTTAAAAAAAAATATTTCAAGCTCGTTCCTAGAATTTTTATTCTCAAAGGACGACAAACGTGTTCCGTCAAAGTTTAAAAACTTCGTCAAACAGAGCGTGTTTTTACTCCGCGTTTCAACGCCACGTTGTATTATACAGCAAAACATATCCCAAATCATAAGGAGCGCGTTTTCAACGAAGCGTCGAGTTCAACTCGGTGGCAATAAGCGTTGAAATAAATTACAAATTATTATTTTGACGCCGCGTTAAAACAGATTATTTTTTTAATTGTTTTGAGAATTAAAGGCTTTGTCAAACAGAGCGTGTTTCTCACGCGGCGTTGAGATTATTGAACGCGACGAAAAATAATCTTCACTAATGTGGCATCAACAAAAATTATTTGTTATTTATTTCAACGCCGGGTCTTGAAAACGCGCTCTTTGTGACATGGGATATGTATTATGGTATATTACAACGCGGCGTAAAAAAGCGGCTGTTTGACGAGACGATAGAGCTCTGGCTTCTCAGCTCATAATTCTCGCATTAATTGAGGTTTATTAATATATTTATTTAATATATCTCAATTTGTAGTAGTGCCCCGTGGCTTAGTGGTTAGTGTGTCGGACTGCTAAGCGAATGAGCCTGGGTTCGAATCCAGCTCATAGCCATCTTCTTTTCCGGGGTACTGCCTCTTGCGAGGAACTGACAAAACCTCCAAGAGTAAAAATTGCCTCGGAAAAGTGCATCTAATTTAGCCGTTCGGAATCGGCGGTAAATTGTAGGTCCCTTCCATTCTTGCAGATTAACGACACACACAGGAATAGTTGAGAGTATAAGTCACTAGGCCTTGGCTCCTTAAGGAGTTGTTGCGCCAATAAATTTATTTATTTATTAACTCAATTTGTACACATAGATAATCTATATACATATATAAAGATAATATATATATATATATATATATATATGCTCAAAAAAATAATCTTTTCTAACGTGGCGTCATATGCGGTATATAACAATGCGGCGTTGAAACTTGGTGCTAAAACGCTGCGTCAAAACGCGGCTGTTTGACAAGACGATAGAGCCCTGGCTCCTCAGCTCATAATTCTCGCATTAGTTTTGCGCAAATACCTTCATTCTCAAGTCGCAACAACAAATTTTTGGACCACAATGAACTAATTCTTTGCGGTGGCCTTTGGTTGTTGCCGGAGTCATCGTCACTGCTGCTTTCCAATATGTAGGCCGAAAGAATCGTTCATTGCATTTTGGGAAAAACAAGGACAGACATGGGTCATTCGTGTGATAGTCACTATAGCTAGCTGTGACACGATGACCTTTGTCACGGCAGTGACGGTGGTAGGACCTATTTTGTTGTGAGGTCACAGTGTCCCTGCAGTGACCAATTACAAGGACCGTCTAATGCTAGCTTTAGAACGAAAAATTTTCAAAAGATACATTTTCCGTGCAACTAGCATTAAATTAAATTTAATATTAATATTACCGATATTTTCTTTCCAGTTAAGATTAGAATCTATTGCAGCACCCCAGTATCTGAAATTGTTAACTAGCATGAGCAAGAACCGTTTGAATTAAAATTAAATTTACCACAATCGTGAATTGGGAAGCTATATTGCTTACACAGTTGAAGTCCGATGACGACTTGTAGGTGAAGGATATGTCATCTGCAAAGGCTGTTGAGAGACAGTTTAACTTGAGATTGAAAAGGGAGTTTTATAAACGAAGAAAAGCAACAGGCCGGGTACCGAACCATGAGAAAGACCATTTTTTGAACAGCGAGTTGTACTTCTCTTGCCTTTTAGAATTACTGATTGTACTCTTCCTTTCAATTATGATCTAAGCTATTAAAAAATAAAACCCATAAAATATAGGCCTTTCGATCTTCTTGTTACATATTCCGCAAAAAATTCGTATACGGTAGTAGCCCGGATACATTGACGGAAAGTTGCAATGCCTCACCGCACATATCGTGGCTACACACAAAAATAAACTTACTTGCCGATGCAAGAAAATTGACAGCAGAGAAACAACATGAAAGTAAAACAGACATAATTTCTTTCGAATAAGTTTAATTTCAATTTGTCTCCGTCACTTAGTAACCATTTTTAAAAATGTGTGAATGAAATGTGCAAAAAAAATTGTGGGAAATGGAGAAAATAAAAAAAATTGAGCCTGCTTCTTTGACGACAAATAAAAATGTGATTATCTGTCAAAAATGAAACGATATAAGAATGGAACTTGGATCAGTGCTCAGAGTTTCAACACAAGAGATTAAGAGATTCTTGTTGAATTTAAATTTTTCAACCCATCTCTTTTACTCTGACTAAAAATCGTTCCACCTCTTTTACATTTTGATTCAAGTTTCATGCGCATTTACGTCAATGTATCCAGGCACTAAGATAATATCTTTTACAGTTATTACTTACTACTATGCATATATACTGCATATAGTATCTATTATGATGAAGCATCATTTTTTAATTGCGAATCAATTCGCAATGAGTGGCGCTGAAATCGCCAATTGGTGTGGATATAGAATAAGAACAAACGACAAAAGTGTATTAAATACTAGTAAAATTTCGGTAAATGTTTTCCTCTCCACTATTTAGAGTTAGTTACGAATCAACCAGGAAGATGGCCAGCCGAAAAATGTTACCATCATCATTTAACGCTACTTGAAGTAGAGTTTTTCGAAATGTTGCAAGCCGGAGTTGAATTGCTTTGAATATTCAATGGTAATTTTTGCGCTGAATATTTTGTTCGACTGCCTTCCAACAATGCAAGTGTAATTTCTTTGTATGAGCCAGTTGTTGCAAAAATCAATGAAATCAAAAAGTCTTTCCTGTACGACTCGGAACGTCCGAAAATCAAACCCTTCCTTCATTTACAATTTTGAAAGGTGAGATCATACAGAGATCATACTTATCGAAAATGCGTGCTTTTGGGATCTATAATACTTTTGTTCGTTGGATTAGAAGCTATCTTCTAGACCGTTCACTACAAGTTGTATTGGACGGATTCAAGTCTTATTCCCACAAAATAAATGCTGGTGTGCCCCAGGGCTCTGTACTGTCTCCGACTCTTCCTCATTTGTATAAATGATCTTCTGTCTGTTACTTCTAATCCACTTAACTGTTTTGCTGACGACTCTACCCTCAGCTTTTCATATTCGTTCGATAATTCACGTCCTTCGCCTTCGGACGTACAATTGCAACGGTACCGTATGTCAAGCTCATTAAACTCCACTTTATACAGCATTGTTAAATGGGGTAATAGGAATCGTGTGGAGTTTAATGGTCAATGCTTTCTTCTGTCGTTAAAGCTAAACATACCCCCAATGCCGTTGTCCATGAATGGCATTTACATCGAAGAAACTGAAAAGCTCTCAGTACTCGGTATGTTTTTTAACGACGATCTCCGTTGGAACGACCATATATTTGAAATCGCTAAGAATGCTGCTAGCTGCTTAGGTTTTCTGTATCGGTGTAAAAGTACTTTTCCCCATCTGATCTGGCTACAATCTATAAAGCGTTTATACGCCCTAAACTCGAGTATAACTCCCACCTCTGGGCAGGTGCTTCGCAAACATCGCTCCACCTGCTAGAATACAAAATCGAGCGTTAAGATTGATAGGAAATAGAACTGCCGCTGAAACAATTGCCCCTCTCGAACACCGACGCAATGTTTCTTGTCTTTCCTTATTTTATCGTTTCTTTTATAAAAAAATGTTCACTCAAAGAAGCCAGCTGCGTTCCCCCCCTTAAAAGTTTCTCCCGTAATACTCGTCTCGCAAGGGATGCCCTTGAGCCCAATTTCGGACGTACCGTGAAATATAGGGATTCTTTTTTTAGCCGAACAACACGAATTTGGAATAGTTTACCCGTCGAGATTTTCCCTTGCCATTTTGATCTGCAAACATTCAAAACCAATGTTAATCGACACCTCCTACTTCTCCCCTCCCTATCTACCAAATGCCCGCGCAGTGTGTTCTACATTAAAAAGGAAACAAATAGTCCCTTGTGCGCCCGTTAATTATAAAAAAAAAATATTATGTGATTTTTATTCTAAGATTCTAAGCCTATTTATACAAAAGCAATAGTTACATACTATGAACTTAAATCTATACACATTTCCAATACAAATGTAAATATTAATGTCTAACGGCAGAATACTGCTCACATTGCATTAAGAAAAACGTAAACAAAATTTGGTTGGTATTTGCTTGCTGTATCATCAAAATAAGTGTTTATGTTTATGCCCTTTCTGGTGACAAAATATATCTGGCAAAATATAGGCAGCGCATGGAGGATGATTAATTTGAACGAATGCACTTGACTGATAGAAATGTGAGATTCTAAGTGGCATTGAAAATATTATGGAGAATGAATATGAACATTAATAATGAATGAGACTTGTTATTGAAAGTGATGACCTAAAACAGGTGCGTGCGAATTTATTTCATTTTTTTAAACTGTTCATTGATGTGTTTACTTTTGAATTCTAGATTTCTTTTTTAAATAATGAAAAAAATTTGAAATTCAGTTCCTAAAAATTTATATCAAAGTAAAATATCGGTATGATTAAACACAATCTTGAAAAAATAAAATATATTTTATTTTTCGCTGAAAACCATTAATGTACTTATTTATAGATAAATATATTAATAATACTTTCTTCGAACAATCAAACCTAATTAATATCTAATGCTAGATACACAAGAGGCAACCGTTGCAGCACCGTGTTTCGGTTGTTCACTTCACACGTGGCAAATATTGCCACAACCACAATACTGTTTGTAGCTGTGATACAGAAAAGACACAAGCGGTATTAGGTATTCATTTAGCACTCTATGATTTCGTTCTATCGAACCTAAAGTTTCATGATGATAGAGGGTTGATGTTACGTGATTTATCCCAAATGATGTGTAAATATTTTTCATGACTTTATTTATGAATTCTGTTCCCATATCTGTTTTTATTGTTTGAAACTTCCATGCCGGAGAAGAAAATTTTCTACTAAGGCTTTTGCTACTGTATTCGCATCTCTACTCTTAATGGGTGTTGCTTCAACATATTTGGTCATTTCACATTTCAGAATTAATATGTACCTAAAGTCATTTGACGGTCGTAATGGACCAACCGTATCTGCTGATACTATTTCGAAACTTGTTGGTGGTGTATCTGTTAGGACTAATTCTTCTTTAGTATTACGAATTTGTTTGCTCTGTGCATATATCCTGCATTTATTTATATGCTGTTTCACCATTTTATTAAAATTTTTCCAACAATATTTTTGTTTTATTTTGTTTATCGTTCTTTTTACACCTTAGTGTCCACCTGCATGTGGGGTATCATGAAAAAATCTGTATTTTTTTTTTTTCATTTTCATCAATAATTCTTACGGGAGGATTATATATCAATATTTTTAATCTTGCATTTTCTTTAATTTTTTGTTGTAGTTCGTTATATAAATTTTTAAATTCATTTATATACTTATGTGTTCAAATATTCCTTCATTATTTGCAATTGCTACTTGTTTAATCTCTTCTTTTTTCTTCCTGAATGTCAGCTTCTCCAAAACTAGCCCTAGGTCAAGTCTTGGATTATCACTGTATTCTATAATTATTTCTTTATTATTTAAATGAAATTTTGTACAAGCTTCTCCCGAATAAAACCTTAGTTTAGATGAGAATTTTCGCTGATGTACTTCATGATCTTGTAGCATTTTTTTTAAACTTTAATTTTCTTATATTTTTAACTTCTGTTATAGAACAACATTCGCAAGTGTATATATGTGTAGGTAAATCATTTGTTTTAAATTCTTATTCTTTCGTATTTTGCTTATTTAGATTTTCGTATTTTGTTCTTGATGATTTTGATTTCGTCATTATATTTATATTGAAGTTGGAACCATTCCTTTAGTATTTCTGAATTGAGTTTTATTCGTGATAGTATATCAGCGTTTGTATTTATGGACCCTTGTTTCTATAATAGTGTAAATTATTTCAAAAGTTTAATCTGCCAGATCTAGTCTTATCCTTGTTAAATTTGATGGTCTATGATCAGTTATCACAGTGAATTATCTTCCGAATACATAAGGTCTAAAGTAGTTTATAGCCCAGTATGCCAAGCAGCTCATTTTGAATAATAGGTTTATTCAGTTCATGTTTAGTCAAACTTCTACTGGCATAAGAAATTGGCAGATCTTTACCTATATTACATTGTGATAATACTGCTCCAAGGGCAAAACTGAAAGCATCAGTTGTGATTATGATTTCCTCCTCGTGATTGGGTACCTTTGGATTGGTGGGTTTATAAGTTTACCTTTTAATAAAATAAAAGCATTTTCACACGCTTCTGTCCAGGTGTATTCCACTTCTTTTTTTGATAACATGTTCAGCGGTCTAGCTATTGTCGCAAAACCTTATATGAATCTCCTATACTAATTACTGAATGCTACAAAACTTTTTACTTCTTCCGCAATTTTTGGTGTTCGGTATGCAGTTATAGCTTTATACTTTTGTGGATCTGTTTTTATTCCTTCATTTGTTATTAAATGCCCAAGATATGTTACCTGTGTTTGTAGCCAATTGCATTTTTTAGGGTTTAGTTTTAGATAATATTTTCTGAGCCTTTGGAGAATCTTTGAAAGGTTATTATTGTGATGATTTAGGCTGCAACCAAATATAATTATATCATCAACATATAAAAAAGCTTCTCTGTTTAGACTTGCAAATGCTACATATAACATTCTTTGGAAGCTGTTAGTTGATATTTTGAGCCCAATCGGCAATCTTTTGAAGTGAAAGTGTCCACGGGATTCTTCCTCTTCCTCTAGCTATATTTGGTGAAAAGAACTCGTTAAATCTAATGTTGAAAAGTATTTAGCTCTACCCAGCGTGTCTAACACATCATCCAGTCTTGTTAAGGGAAATTTATCATCTATTATTTTTTATTCAATAGACGGAAATCCATGACTAAACGCCATTTCTTTTCTCCTTGGGAATCCTTCTTCGGTACAACGAGCAAAGGCGAGTCGAATTAGGAATGCAACTTGAGTAATGCCTTTCGCTGGAATTATAAAATTTGCAATGAAAACTCCTTTTTGTATTTCCTGATTGAGTACAATACTATCTTCAGGTATCTCAAGATTTATTGGATGTAGTGATTGTGTTCTTGCGGGTAAAAGAATATTGTGGGTTTGAGGTATTTGCATATACATTGGGAAAATAAATTCATCATTGTTAACTAAAATTGATAGGGTTAAAATTTCATTATCTATTTTACAATTATATTTTACTAAAAATTTATTGTACAATATACTTATTTATTTTCAATTTCTATTTGACTTTGCACCGAACCTATCGAATAAGTTTCTGAATCTGTAATTCCTCTAATCGTTATTTTATCTGTGGTTTTTGCGTTTGTTTTTGAATTTAAACTACTTCTTTTTAAGATTGAGATATCAGCACCTGTATCTACTAAAAGCTTTGATCATTTAATGTTATATTAAATCTAACTACTATGTAATTAGTAGATTAAAGGTTGAAATTTAGAATTGCCTTTACTGATTGTTTTCTAACTTGTGTTCTGAGTTCCTCTGGGCTTCGGAGACTCCTTGGTTGTTTTCCGAACAGTCTACATAGTTTATTCTGTTTTTATTATTTGGGTTATAGCTATTTTATCTATTGCTATAGAATCTGTTGTTATTGTTGTATCTATTGTTATTAGTATATCTAGTGGTAATATACCTATTCTTATATCTTGTGTTGTTGTAGTTTGGTCCTGCTCTACTGAATTTTTTGTTATTATTTCTATTGAAGTCTTGGCAACTTTGCCTAGGCATGTTTGTTTTAAAATGGTTAACCTGCGCATATTCATTCGAGGCATCTAATTCTGCAGCTAATTGTATTTAATTAAGTGTTTTTGGCATTGCTGCATAGATGGTTGATTTAATTGGTTCTATTAATCCTTTTTTAAATGCATTAAGTCCTAGCTGGTCATTCTATAAGTTGCAATGAATTAAGTGTTATTACTAACGTTTCAATCTGTGTTGCAAAAGAAATTGTAGTGCTTGAATTTTGTTTTGTAGAAGAAAGCTCTGAAATTACTTTGATTGGATTTTACTTACTCTTAAGAAGCTGACTAAAGGTATTTTTAAGTTCTTTAAATGTTTTGGGCTCTTTAATAATAGCTAGTTTATTCCTTGCCTTATCAGTTAATTTTATTCCTATGACAAACTTTATAAGCTTGCCTTTTTCAGTCTCCTCACTAATGGTTTCATCCACATATTCTACCAGATTCAAGAAATTCGTCAATTTTTCTGCTTCTCCTCTGCTCTGGAATAATTTTTATACTTTAAATTATGTCAAATTTTGCCATGATTGGTGTTGTTATTATTTTTAATTCCACTAAGTTTTCTTTTTCTGTATTTTTCGTATCTTTTAAGTCCTCTACAATTTCTTTTTCCTCTTATAATTTAGTTTTTTCATTCAATATTTCCTTTAATCTGATTAATGAGTTATCTTCTATTTTCTTTTCTGCGCCTTTATTTGATTTTCCATATTTTTCTTGAAATTCTTCTTCTAATTTAACTATTTTTATTTTTGTTCATATATATATTGTTCCAAATATTTTCTGTTTGGAGTTTTGTTAAATATCTCAATAATACTCCTTAACGTTTTTATTTTTTTAATTTTTTTTATTTTTTTTTAGTTCTTTACCTACAACTTTCTGAACATTTCTATTAAAATAAAATCTTACAATTTTGTAAACCAAAAATATTATGCATATAATCAAAATTAATATGAAATTATCTAATAATACTAATGTTATTAGGTGCATTAATTATTACTTCTTCTTTTGAGGATTTGCCACCCATTGTTTTTGTAGTCTTTTGGCCTGTTCCAGGAATATTTTTTTTTATTTTTGTTGGCTAATCCAGCCAACCTGTACAGATTACCTGTCTCAGTTTTACTTTTCTTCCGCGCGCTTCCTTTTCTCTATTGCCGATTTTGGATTAGTTGTTGTTTTAATCAGCTGCCTTTTCTTGAATTTCTTGATTGTCATAGGCTTCGGACCTGCTGTTTTTGGCGTTGGTGTGTTTTCTGGTGCTGATTCTGCTGGTTCACCAGGATGGTACGGGCTGTCTAGGTACTCGAACAATTTATTAAGCTCTTCTCCATTGTACGACATATTCTGTAGGAATTAATTGGTCAATCTGGCAGGATCGCCACGAAATGCCCTGCCTCGACTATTAAATCTGTGTGGAATAAAGCCTTCCCCAAGCCGAAAACAATGACGGCTAAAGAGCCGATCTGATTCAATTAATTTAAAATGAGAAGCCAAGCTAAGAGAGCCGAGTTATCCTACCGACCCATAGCACTGACATCCCTTCTTTCTAAGGTCATGGAAACACTGATTAACCGTCAGCTTAAGGAATATATCGAAGATCGAAAGCTTCTCCATGACCGTCAGTATGGTTTCCGCATCAACCGTTCCATTTGGTGATCTGATGGCATATCTCACCGAATAATGGAACAAATCTTTACATCGCTTTGGTGAAAGTAAGATTATTGCTCTTGATATCTCCAAGGCATTTGATAGAGTTTGGCATGTAGCTTTCTTATCGAAAATGCGTGCTTTTGGGATCTATAATACTCTTGTTCGTTGGATTAGAAGCTATCTTCTGGACCGTCCAATACAAGTTGTATTGGACGGATTCAAGTCTTATTCCCACAAAATAAATGCTGGTGTGCCCCAGGGCTCTGTACTGTCTCCGACTCTTCCTCATTTTTATAAATGATCTTCTGTCTGTTACTTCTAATCCACTTAACTGTTTTGCTGACGACTCTACCCTCAGCTTTTCATATTCGTTCGATAATTCACGTCCTTCGCCTTCGGACGTACAATTGCAACGGTGCCGTATGTCAAGCTCATTAATTTCCGATTTATACAGCATTGTTAAATGGGGTAATAGGAATCGTGTGGAGTTTAATGCTTCGAAAACTCAATGCTGTCTTCTGTCGTTAATCTAAACATATCCCCATCGAAGAAAGCGAAAAGCTCTCAGTACTCGGTATTTTTGTTAACGACGACGTCCGTTGGAACGACCATATATTTGAAATCGCTAAGAATGCTGCTAGCTGCTTAGGTTTTCTGTATCGGTGTAAAAGTATTTTTCCCCATCTGATCTGGCTACAATCTATAAAGCGTTTATACGCCCTAAACTCGAGTATAACTTCCACCTCTGGGCAGGTGCTTCGCAAACATCGCTCCACCTGCTAGAATACAAAATCGAGCGTTAAGATTGATAGGAAAAAGAACTACCGCTGAAACAATTGCCCCTCTCGAACACCGACGCAATGTTTCATGTCTTTCCTTATTTTATCGTTTCTTTTATAAAAAATGTTCACTCAAAGAAGCCAGCTGCGTTCCTCCGCTTAAAAGTTTCTCCCGTAATACTCGTCTCGCAAGGGATGCCCATCAGTTCACCCTTGAGCCCAATTTCGGACGTACCGTGAAATATAGGGATTCTTTTTTTAGCCGAACAACACGAATTTGGAATAGTTTACCCGTCGAGATTTTCCCTTGCCATTTTGATCTGCAAACATTCAAAACCAATGTTAATCGACACCTCCTATCTCTCCCCTCCCTATCTTCCAAATGCCCGCGCAGTGTGTTCTACATTAAAAAGGAAACAAATAGTCCCTTGTGCGCCCGTTAATTATAAAAAAAAAAATATTAAGTGATTTTTATTCTAAGATTCTAAGCCTATTTATACAAAAGCAATAGTTACATACTATGAACTTTAATCTATACACATTTCCAATACAAATGTAAATATGAATGTCTAACGGCAGAATACTGCTCACATTGCATTAAGAAAAACGTAAACAAAATTTGGTTGGTATTTGCTTGCTGTATCATCAAAATTAGTGTTTATGTTTATGCCCTTTCTGGTGACAAAATATATCTGGTGGAAAGTATAGGCAAATGCATGTATAAAAAAAATATATCCGGCAAAATATAGGCAGCGCATGAAAGATGATTAACTCGAACGAATGCACTTGACTGATAGTAATGCGAGATTCTAAGTGGCATTGAAAATATTATGGAGAATGAATATGAACATTAATAATGAATGAGACTTGTTATTGAAAGTGGTACCAATGACCTAAAACAGGTGCGTGCGAATTTATTTAATTTTTTTTTAACTGTTCATTGATGTGTTTACTTTTGCATTCTAGATTTCTTTTTTAAATAATGAAAAAAATTTGAAATTCAGTTCCTACGAATTTATATCAAAGTAAAATATCGGTATGATTAAACACAATCTTGAAAAAATAAAATAAATTTTATTTTTCGCTGAAAACCATTAATGCACTTATTTATATATATTAATAATACTTTCTTCGAACAATCAAACCTTATTAAAATCTAATGCTAGATACACAAAAGGCAACCGTTGCAGCACCGTGTTTCGGTTGTTCACTTCACACGTGACAAATATTGCCAAAACCCAGTACTGTTTGTAGCTGTGATACAGAAAAGACACAAGCGGGAGAAAAGTGAAAATTCATTTTTTTAAATAAGTGACGTAATACTTGAGAATTTGGATAACTGCAATTATTATAATTAATAAATTTTTTTGTTCACTTTATGTAAGTCCACACGAACCTTCATAATCGCTTGTTTCCGACGAACTGAACGAGTAAATGCAGTAAGTTTCACATGAAGCAACGGTTGCAGCAACCAACCGAAAATATCAAAACTTTTTGATATCTCTGTCAACGGTTACAGCAAACACGAAAATGGGCAACACTGCAACGTGTTTCGTTTATTCACTACACACGTGAAAAATTTTGCCGGAACCACAGTACTGTGATATAGAAAAGGTACAAGCGGGAGAAAAGTAAAATGATTTTTTTTAAATTAGTGACGTAATACTTGAAAATTGAGATCACTGCAATTATTATTAAAGATTTTTCGTTGTTAGAAATATCAAACAATTTTGATATTTTCGGTTGGTTGCTGCAACCATTGCTTTGTGTATATCATTGCTTACTGCATTTACATGTTCAGTTCGTCGGAAACAAGCAATTCACAAAGTTCGCGCGGACTTATAAAAATTGAAAAAAAAGGAAAAGAAAATGGCAATAATGAACATTATGTTTATTTTATCAACAAATGGGACGTTATGTAATTTTTGTAGTCCGCTAGCTCATTTGTTTTCAGTTATTTCAGCAGCCTTTCGTTCGAAAGTTCTTCTTTCTAAAATCCAATTTTTTGACCAATTTTTCTTTTTCTTCGTTGTTTGCTTACCCTCCTTTTCGTACAAAAGTTCGCCAATTATAATAATTGCAGTGATCTCACTTATTACTTAGGTCATTTCAAAAATTTAATATTTCTTTTCTCCTGCTTTTGTCTTTTCTGTATCACATCCAGGAAAAAAATTGACGTAAATTAAACATAAAAAACGATGTCGCCATATACGTCCGTAAGATGTATACTAAAGAGCTAAATGTCCGGCTAATATTCGTATAACATATATATAAATAAACGTAGAATATAAATATGTATATTATGTGGATGCTAGCCAAACATTTAGCTCTTCGTTGTACGTACTAAATACATCGTACAGACGTCAACGGGGACATCGTATTAACGTGTATTTGACAGATTATAGATACAATATTGACGTATATTAAACATAAAAATGACGTCGGCATATACGTCTGTATATATTTTTTTATATTTGTTTTTATTTTACATTTTCTTGTTTCTGCATTATATAATGGATTTGGGATTTATTATTTTTCTTGATTATTTATTAGTTATATTTATATTTATATTTGTTTTTATTTTACATTTTCTTGTTTCTGCATTGTATAATTGATTTGTGATTTATTATTTTTCTTGATTATTTATTATTTATATTTATATTAAATAAAAGTACTTACCTCATGTCGGAATCGAACCAGGGGCCGTTGGCAACAATATAGTCTAGATCGCTAACCGCTCGGCCAATCTGGTTGTGTAATTCGTAGCAATAAATCGGCACACTTTCATCTAATACATGGAAATTTTGATGTTTAATATACGTTTATTATAAGTTCATTGAATAACTCCAGATCTAAGATAATTAACAAAATATTATATGTATATGAAATGTATAATATTCCACCAAGATATGTCGAAAAAAACGTACAATAAACGCTTATAAATGCGTGATGTTGACAGCAATTCATCTTTATCGTTTAGTAGATGTTTCGTATACATACAATAAATTAATATAATTCCATGTCAAATGATTTATAAAACATGGAATCTTTGATGTTTAATATGCATATATTATACGTTTATTGAATAATTTCAGTCCTGAAAATCGAAATCGTAAGATAATTAACAAATATTATATCTATATGAGATATACATTTTATTCATTATTTTAACATTATTATTCATTAATTTAACAATATAGAATGATTAACATTAATCTACTATACAATAGAAAAACACTTTTTTGCATACAAAAATCAAATAGTCATTATACAAAATGAAAAAGGAAAAATGAATCCAAGCTGAATAATTGGTTGTCAAAAAATTTCTTTTTTTTAGTATTGATAAATAATCTTTGAAGATTTTCCTGACCAAGGTAGTTTTATTTGTCCATAATTACATAATTATAATTGGTGAAAGCCAAAATAATCTAAGTTTGGTATCACTTTAACTCAATAACTAAAGCCGAAAACAGATGTGCATAACTGTGCGCAGAACCGCATCTAAGACAGACGTGCATATTTTTTGATATTTATGTATTGCTGTATTAATGCCAAATTGCAGCGTTACCACATTGGACATTGTTAAAAAAAGTTGCAAAAAGTTGTTGCACTGAAGAAAAAAAATTCACTTAAAAATAATGTAAATAAAATAAAATTTGTGTGAATATTGAATTTAGAGAATACGAGTTCCAACAAATACGGCAAAAATTTGATTTTTTTAAGTATCATATTAATGTAAGTGGATGAAAAACATAACATTACCATAAAAACTATGATGAAGTATTTTCTTAAAAGTGGTGGCAAAAGTGTCTCAGCGGTAACGCTAATTAATAAGTGTGGTATATATCAGGAATGCCAGATACCTTTTATTTACATTTTTTCGTTTGTTATTGTGGCACCAATGAAACTAGAGACATCCTGCAGATTCTGCAACCTTGCAGAATTTTGGGTTGATTTGTCCGATAAGAGCCTGTGTAATTTTTTTTCCTGCACGAAATTATCTGCACGTCTGTTTTCACTATAAAACCCAGAATGTGAAAAAAGTGCAATGAATCATGATGGGCTTACATGTATCTGCATTTTTATCTCTTCTCTCTATGGACTCGACATGGTTTTTGTATGTTGTGTCCTTCTTCTTTGCAGAAGTCAAGATACAGATAAAAGCAAATCAATTACAATCCGCTGAATACATTCATCAGCAGCATAATATATATAGTTTATTTTGAATCTGTTGCCTACAATTTTCCTCTGTATTTAAGAAATATTTGAATCCTTGCAGCGTCTGTTTTCAAAAAACAGTTTTTCAAATATATTACTGAATTGAGATCCATTAATATGTTATTACCTATAAGGCCATCAAATTTATTATGAAACTGAAACTCTATAAAGTTTACAAAATAGTCAGGCTTTTTAAATTCCCTAAAAATTGGCTATACGGTATCGGTTTTTAAATTGCGGTCAAGAACTTTTAGAGTGTGATTTTGTAAGGGTGTTTTCCATTTAGGATCGCATAAATTCTTATTTATTATACTATACTCCGCTTTGCAATCTATTACAATTGGAAGTGTTTTTAAAGGAGTCCTGCAAACTATATAGGGTAGGTGGGCTTGCTGGAAACATTTTAATCGACTCATTTTCAATTTGTATGTGTTCATTGGACAAAATATCCATAGCCTCATTGTTGTTGTTTTATATATTTGTGTTCCGACACTGAGTACTTTGAATGTTGGTGTTGCTTTTTCGAATCTGGAAGCAAAATTTTTATTGTAGTTTCGACGAGGCAGACCACTAGAGTTGTTGATAGGGTGATTTTGACATGTTTGACCTCTGGAATTATTATTATAAATTTGACGAAATTGAACAACGTTATTATTAGAATTTTGTCGAGATTGACCAATAATAGTTATTGTAATGTTGGTAATTTTGCCCAACCTGATTGTTGTTACGGTTTTGACCACCCTGTTTAAAATGCCTTCTTTTTCTTAGAGATAAATAGTTATTTCTTATGAGTGAATTATAGTTTGGATTGAAGTTACAACGTCACTGAATCCAGTGCCAAGTCTATTACGTTGATGGTTAATTTCCAAAACAATTTGAAAAGCATCACGTAATGAACTTGGATTCCTACAAAATTTTATGGTTTTTGCTGGTTCTGGAAGATTGTTATCAAAAGCTTCCAGAGCCATCCTCTGATTAGAGTCAATCATATGATTAATGTCACTTTTGTAATTGACAAGAGAAAACCGTTATTTATCCTACTGAGCAGATTGTTCATTTTATTGTAGTATTCCTTATTATGAAATTCCATGTAGAAAATAAAGATGATACAGTGTGAGGTACTCACTTAGCAAGAATTTTGACTTCGATGAAAGTTGATGATGAATAAGTACATACATAGGTTGATTTGATGTCTTCAGTTTTTTTTCTTTTCTTTTATAAATGTTATTTTACTAACAAAAGTCGTCTTAAGTTTTTTTTTTGTTTCTTTGTAATAAATTTATTTTTTGTTCTTTGTTAAATACCTGGACCCCTGTTCTGTAACTATCGCATCGATAAAATTGATCGATAAACGCATTGTATATCAATTTTCTGTAGTACATGGTGTCATTTTTCGTCTGGCCATCTTCCTGGTTGATTCAGAACAAACTCTAAATAGTGAAGACGAGAACCTTAACCGATATTTTACCAGTATGTAATACACTTTTGTTGTCTGTACTTATTCAATATTCACACCAATTGGCCATTTCAGCACGCCTCATTGCGACTTGACTCAGAACTAAATATATATATACGTACAATGGATAAACGTAGAAAATTGGAACAAAATTCATTTTATCATCCTAGTTCCATTGTATATGAACTTCTATAGTACTATCATGGTGACATGTGGACCGTGGCGCTCCAAGCGGCTCTAGGTAAAATTAACTTGGTAAATTGAAAGAGGCGAACGAGGCGAACAAAGAGAATTCTAAGAGAAACTCTGTGAACATGTACTTTACTCTTTGCAGTTTGCAGTTTACATATATACAATGATGCGAGTATAGTTTTTTTTTTTTGCACAACTGGATTGCTTCAAACAAGCAGGGTGACGAGATGGCTAGTTTTAAAAAAGGAATGATAAAAAAGAAGAAAAACGACTTTTGTAAATGAATGGTGTCTGGGGGGTGGGTATATGTTTAAGCAGGTTATAAGTTTATTTTGAGTTTTATATTTTTTCATATAAAACTTTCGAGGGTAGGTAGATATTTAGGTATGTACCTACATACATACCTACATAATGTGTGTATTTACGTAGGTATACTTATTATATTATCTTTGATAAAATGTTCAGCTAAATTCATCGGTGTGGTAGACAAGTAACAAGGAAAACTTAATAAGCACATGTGTATGGGTATTGTGTATATCCTGTTCTCGGTGACAGTGAACAACGAAGAGGATCGACAATGATTTAATTTTTTGAATTTTCATTTCATTGGCTTCGTTATCGTTGATGTTAAAGTTTGTGCACAAGTGGCTTTGATATTATAGGGACTATCAGTCAAGTTTAAGATTCGTGAACATAAAAAATGGTGATAATAATCAAACATTACATTACGATGATAGAGAAACATATTTGAGTTACTGGCAAAATTCTGTCCGTCTGTCTGTAGGTCTGTCTGTACGGATGTATTTTGGACTAGGTATAGCCTAAACGGTTGAGCCAATCGTCTTCAAATTTAGAAATTAAGGTTATTTTGACATTCTACGGAGGAGTTTTTCAATTTTTACTTACGATTATATGGACTGGTATAAGGCAAGTTTAGAATTCGTGAATATACAAAAAATTTAGATAACAATGAAACATGACATTACGATCATAAAGAAGTCTAAAGAAAGTGATCGACAAAAAATGTTTGTCTGTCTGTCTTCTGTCTGTCTGTCTGTCTGTCAGTATGTATAACGAGCTGCAGCCTAAACGGCTTAAGCGATTATCTTCAAACTTGGTGTGTGTGATTATTTTGGAATTCCCCAGAGGGGACATTGAAATTTAAATTGTAGGCCTAAAAGTAAAGGTAGTGTAGAGAAAAATAAGTTTTTCATTAAGAGTTATGTATATGGCAGGTACCGTTAGTTTTGGAGCTAGAATTTATTATTTTTCTTGATTATTTATTAGTTATATTTATATTTATATTTGTTTTTATTTTACATTTTCTTGTTTCTGCATTGTATAATTGATTTGTGATTTATTATTTTTCTTGATTATTTATTATTTATATTTATATTAAATAAAAGTACTTACCTCATGTCGGAATCGAACCAGGGGCCGTTGGCAACAATATAGTCTAGATCGCTAACCGCTCGGCCAATCTGGTTGTGTAATTCGTAGCAATAAATCGGCACACTTTCATCTAATACATGGAAATTTTGATGTTTAATATACGTTTATTATAAGTTCATTGAATAACTCCAGATCTAAGATAATTAACAAAATATTATATGTATATGAAATGTATAATATTCCACCAAGATATGTCGAAAAAAACGTACAATAAACGCTTATAAATGCGTGATGTTGACAGCAATTCATCTTTATCGTTTAGTAGATGTTTTGTATACATACAATAAATTAATATAATTCCATGTCAAATGATTTATAAAACATGGAATCTTTGATGTTTAATATGCATATATTATACGTTTATTGAATAATTTCAGTCCTGAAAATCGAAATCGTAAGATAATTAACAAATATTATATCTATATGAGATATACATTTTATTCATTATTTTAACATTATTATTCATTAATTTAACAATATAGAATGATTAACATTAATCTACTATACAATAGAAAAACACTTTTTTGCATACAAAAATCAAATAGTCATTATACAAAATGAAAAAGGAAAAATGAATCCAAGCTGAATAATTGGTTGTCAAAAAATTTCTTTTTTTTAGTATTGATAAATAATCTTTGAAGATTTTCCTGACCAAGGTAGTTTTATTTGTCCATAATTACATAATTATAATTGGTGAAAGCCAAAATAATCTAAGTTTGGTATCACTTTAACTCAATAACTAAAGCCGAAAACAGATGTGCATAACTGTGCGCAGAACCGCATCTAAGACAGACGTGCATATTTTTTGATATTTATGTATTGCTGTATTAATGCCAAATTGCAGCGTTACCACATTGGACATTGTTAAAAAAAGTTGCAAAAAGTTGTTGCACTGAAGAAAAAAAATTCACTTAAAAATAATGTAAATAAAATAAAATTTGTGTGAATATTGAATTTAGAGAATACGAGTTCCAACAAATACGGCAAAAATTTGATTTTTTTAAGTATCATATTAATGTAAGTGGATGAAAAACATAACATTACCATAAAAAACTATGATGAAGTATTTTCTTAAAAGTGGTGGCAAAAGTGTCTCAGCGGTAACGCTAATTAATAAGTGTGGTATATATCAGGAATGCCAGATACCTTTTATTTACATTTTTTCGTTTGTTATTGTGGCACCAATGAAACTAGAGACATCCTGCAGATTCTGCAACCTTGCAGAATTTTGGGTTGATTTGTCCGATAAGAGCCTGTGTAATTTTTTTTCCTGCACGAAATTATCTGCACGTCTGTTTTCACTATAAAACCCAGAATGTGAAAAAAGTGCAATGAATCATGATGGGCTTACATGTATCTGCATTTTTATCTCTTCTCTCTATGGACTCGACATGGTTTTTGTATGTTGTGTCCTTCTTCTTTGCAGAAGTCAAGATACAGATAAAAGCAAATCAATTACAATCCGCTGAATACATTCATCAGCAGCATAATATATATAGTTTATTTTGAATCTGTTGCCTACAATTTTCCTCTGTATTTAAGAAATATTTGAATCCTTGCAGCGTCTGTTTTCAAAAAACAGTTTTTCAAATATATTACTGAATTGAGATCCATTAATATGTTATTACCTATAAGGCCATCAAATTTATTATGAAACTGAAACTCTATAAAGTTTACAAAATAGTCAGGCTTTTTAAATTCCCTAAAAATTGGCTATACGGTATCGGTTTTTAAATTGCGGTCAAGAACTTTTAGAGTGTGATTTTGTAAGGGTGTTTTCCATTTAGGATCGCATAAATTCTTATTTATTATACTATACTCCGCTTTGCAATCTATTACAATTGGAAGTGTTTTTAAAGGAGTCCTGCAAACTATATAGGGTAGGTGGGCTTGCTGGAAACATTTTAATCGACTCATTTTCAATTTGTATGTGTTCATTGGACAAAATATCCATAGCCTCATTGTTGTTGTTTTATATATTTGTGTTCCGACACTGAGTACTTTGAATGTTGTTGTTGCTTTTTCGAGGCTGGAAGCAAAATTTTTATTGTAGTTTCGACGAGGCAGACCACTAGAGTTGTTGATAGGGTGATTTTGACATGTTTGACCTCTGGAATTATTATTATAAATTTGACGAAATTGAACAACGTTATTATTAGAATTTTGTCGAGATTGACCAATAATAGTTATTGTAATTTTGGTAATTTTGCCCAACCTGATTGTTGTTACGGTTTTGACCACCCTGTTTAAAATGCCTTCTTTTTCTTAGAGATAAATAGTTATTTCTTATGAGTGAATTATAGTTTGGATTGAAGTTACAACGTCACTGAATCCAGTGCCAAGTCTATTACGTTGATGGTTAATTTCCAAAACAATTTGAAAAGCATCACGTAATGAACTTGGATTCCTACAAAATTTTATGGTTTTTGCTGGTTCTGGAAGATTGTTATCAAAAGCTTCCAGAGCCATCCTCTGATTAGAGTCAATCATATGATTAATGTCACTTTTGTAATTGACAAGAGAAAACCGTTATTTATCCTACTGAGCAGATTGTTCATTTTATTGTAGTATTCCTTATTATGAAATTCCATGTAGAAAATAAAGATGATACAGTGTGAGGTACTCACTTAGCAAGAATTTTGACTTCGATGAAAGTTGATGATGAATAAGTACATACATAGGTTGATTTGATGTCTTCAGTTTTTTTTCTTTTCTTTTATAATTGTTATTTTACTAACAAAAGTCGTCTTAAGTTTTTTTTTTGTTTCTTTGTAATAAATTTATTTTTTGTTCTTTGTTAAATACCTGGACCCCTGTTCTGTAACTATCGCATCGATAAAATTGATCGATAAACGTATTGTATATAAATTTTCTGTAGTACATGGTGTCATTTTTCGTCTGGCCATCTTCCTGGTTGATTCAGAACAAACTCTAAATAGTGAAGACGAGAACCTTAACCGATATTTTACCAGTATGTAATACACTTTTGTTGTCTGTACTTATTCAATATTCACACCAATTGGCCATTTCAGCACGCCTCATTGCGACTTGACTCAGAACTAAATATATATATACGTACAATGGATAAACGTAGAAAATTGGAACAAAATTCATTTTATCATCCTAGTTCCATTGTATATGAACTTCTATAGTACTATCATGGTGACATGTGGACCGTGGCGCTCCAAGCGGCTCTAGGTAAAATTAACTTGGTAAATTGAAAGAGGCGAACGAGGCGAACAAAGAGAATTCTAAGAGAAACTCTGTGAACATGTACTTTACTCTTTGCAGTTTGCAGTTTACATATATACAATGATGCGAGTATAGTTTTTTTTTTTTGCACAACTGGATTGCTTCAAACAAGCAGGGTGACGAGATGGCTAGTTTTAAAAAAGGAATGATAAAAAAGAAGAAAAACGACTTTTGTAAATGAATGGTGTCTGGGGGGTGGGTATATGTTTAAGCAGGTTATAAGTTTATTTTGAGTTTTATATTTTTTCATATAAAACTTTCGAGGGTAGGTAGATATTTAGGTATGTACCTACATACATACCTACATAATGTGTGTATTTACGTAGGTATACTTATTATATTATCTTTGATAAAATGTTCAGCTAAATTCATCGGTGTGGTAGACAAGTAACAAGGAAAACTTAATAAGCACATGTGTATGTGTATTGTGTATATCCTGTTCTCGGTGACAGTGAACAACGAAGAGGATCGACAATGATTTAATTTTTTGAATTTTCATTTCATTGGCTTCGTTATCGTTGATGTTAAAGTTTGTGCACAAGTGGCTTTGATATTATAGGGACTATCAGTCAAGTTTAAGATTCGTGAACATAAAAAATGGTGATAATAATCAAACATTACATTACGATGATAGAGAAACATATTTGAGTTACTGGCAAAATTCTGTCCGTCTGTCTGTAGGTCTGTCTGTACGGATGTATTTTGGACTAGGTATAGCCTAAACGGTTGAGCCAATCGTCTTCAAATTTAGAAATTAAGGTTATTTTGACATTCTACGGAGGAGTTTTTCAATTTTTACTTACGATTATATGGACTGGTATAAGGCAAGTTTAGAATTCGTGAATATACAAAAAATTTAGATAACAATGAAACATGACATTACGATCATAAAGAAGTCTAAAGAAAGTGATCGACAAAAAATGTTTGTCTGTCTGTCTTCTGTCTGTCTGTCTGTCAGTATGTATAACGAGCTGCAGCCTAAACGGCTTAAGCGATTATCTTCAAACTTGGTGTGTGTGATTATTTTGGAATTCCCCAGAGGGGACATTGAAATTTAAATTGTAGGCCTAAAAGTAAAGGTAGTGTAGAGAAAAATAAGTTTTTCATTAAGAGTTATGTATATGGCAGGTACCGTTAGTTTTGGAGCTAGAATGCCAATTTCAAAAACCGTCGGGTAGAGCACTCTAAAAATACTATGTACCAAGTTTGAATCAAATCGGCCCAACCGTTTAGGCTGTAGATATCGATACGGACAGACAGACAGACAGACGGACGGAATTTCCGGACCCACTTTTTTTGACTTCTCTATCTTCGTAACATCATGTTTGATTGTTAGAATTTTTTTTACGAATGCATAACTTGCCTTATAATCCCTATAAATCGCAAGTAAAAAACTATTCAATTACTACTGAGTGCAAAAATTCCAATCGAGAAAACAAAAGCTTACACCTGCCCCTAAATAAACAAATTAGCACACAGGAGCAAGTACGTGCGACCAAGTCGTGCCTTTTATATATTTATTTTTTTCTGAAATTCTTTATTTAAAAAAATAATATTACTGAACAGACTTTTTGCTTTAAAAAAGGTATAGAACATTATTTTAAATGTTGCCGTTATTTTTAAATATACCTATATAAATATATTTTAGTGTAAGATAACTTAGGCTACTTACATTTTCCTGAATATCAATTTTGGTTGTGATATCGGTTCTAACTTAACCAGTTCTCAGGAAAGTCGATGCCAAAAAAAAACTCCTTGGTGGTAGGTAGCAGTTTTAGCCCACCGTCATATTTTTTTAACCAAAATTGAATGCACATTGATTTTTAACATACAAAATTCTTGGAGCTGTTTTTGACAAAAATATGCTTTTACTTGACGGTTATATCGCAAATACCGTAAATATTTCAGCTAAAAAAGAAATTAAAAAAATCCTATGTCGAATGTCAAAATAAACTTATATTCCAAATTTAAAGACAACTGGCCAAACCGTTTAGTAGATGGACAGAATTGTGTCAGTGACTCAAATATGTTTCTCTATCATCGTAATGTTATAGGTATTTGATTGTTATCTCAAATTTTTTTTTCTACACGAATGCATAACTTGTACTTAGTATATACTTATAATAATTGCAAGTACAAATTAAACAATTAGGTATTACAAATGTAAAAAAACCCGTCGTATTTTTAGCAATTCCATAGAAGATTAGTACAAAGAAATATTTTGGTTTAACTATAAATTTCTTTCCCGCGAGCTAAGTTGGGTAGGTCAACTAATACCTATTATATAAACCTCAAAAAAACAGAAGATCTTTGTTACTATAAATCAATAATATATAATCAATCAATAATAGTATAAATCAATTTACAAACAATTTTTGATTGAATTTCTGCACATAGTTCATTCAGATAGATACCTACATATACATATGTATGTACCTATATATGTATATGTAGGTACCTATCTGAATGGAAAGTAGAATTCAAAACAAAAATCCATCCACTGCAAGGACGTTTGTATCTTTGTATAAATACAGCAAGAAGTAAGTTTGTGTTTAAATTTCAAGAATGAATGTGTACATTATTTGAAGACGACAAAACTTGAAAATCCTAAAAACCTCAAATCAAAAGTCTGGTCAATGACGTACGCATGTATAAATACTTATGTAAGAACAAGTTCTCATATTATTACATATTCCATATAAAAAAAAATAAACAATGAATATGTTGGATCGTGTATAAATCCTTACAAAAAACTATTCTCCTCAGCTAAGCGAAACCATTGTATATAAACTTCAAAACTGCTAGCAGTTTATACACATATATACAATGAACAAAACAAGATACTGAATTATTTCATGTTCTCCTTCGGTTTTTTCTTGCCATTGTCACATTGCACATGCGCAGGAAACTAAGCACAAAGCATAACACTAAAAACCATGCTCTTAATTCTCTCTCACTCAAATAAAATGTCCCTACACTAGCACTCCAAGCGGCTCTAGGTAAAAAGATTTTTTCTCGTCTCATGATAGTACTATAGGCAATGTATATACAATGCCTATTTCTGTAACATTGGCAGGCGATAATTTTATCATTGGAATGTATCGAAATGAAATACTGAAAGAATGCGATAAAATGGTGTTCTGTATCTTTTCAATGCGATAAGTTTTTTCCTTTGAAACGTCAAATGTTATCATTTGTTTGTGAATAGGCGATAAGACTGAAAAAATCGAATTAAATAAAAAGGTAACGAAAATAAAAGCAGACGAATATCTTTTTGAATGTAATTTATATTAATTTTTATTTTTAAAGGTCTTCAAAGGCACAGAAATGAGATCAAAGGCATTCTAAAAAAAATATTAATCTCTTCCTAATTGTCTTCAAAGGTGTGTTCACACCAAGGAAACAATTTAGAAATTTCATTTAAATGTTTCTGTAATGAAATGGTCTCGACGCTTCGGGAAATCATAATTGTTGTGTTTTGGGGTCTGATTTGTGTGATTATACTTATGAAAAAAATATTTAATAAAAGAAAATGAACAATGTATTTTATTGTACTTTTAATTTTATTTTACCCAAGAAAAACACACTGTACTCACGTCCAACATAAGAGAAAAAGAGAAAACCACATAAATAAAAGAAAACAAAAGGGAGCAAAGAAAACAACAAGAAAATAGATGGTGGCAAAAGTAGTACAAATACGCCTGTTGATTTATTGCAATTGCTTAAAACCCTCATAAACTTTAAAAACTTGAAGCTATATTCTCGTAAATGAACCGTGAAAATTTGTATCGGAGTTTATTTACGTGAACCTTATAAATTTATCTCATGATTTTGCCGTGTAATGTGAAAAAATGAATCTCGTGAGACTGAGGATGTCTTTTTTGTTGTCTTTGTCTTTTGTGTCAGCTGAAAGTTATATAGATATTCTTGTTCACAAAAGTCTACATACATCATTCTTGTGTACGTAGACTTTTGTAATTCTTTTCTATTGCGTCAATAGATGCTGACAAGTTTTCTTCAATTTTTTTTAAGAAGTGTGTTCTTACATTTATATTTTCTGTTATAATAAAGCAAAAAATAATTGTTTTCTCTAATTTTAATATTCTTTTAATAAAAACCAATCACTAATTAATAAGATCTATTAGTGTTCTCACGTACACTTTTCTTAGCAACTCTGACGTTTAATGACTGTTTTCACATTTACGCAATTTGTTTCTAAAGGGCGTTCCGTGAGTGCTTGCGGAAGTATAGGACTTTCTACAGTGTATTAATTTATCTCATTGCATGAATACCACTACCACACGCGTCGCGTAAAATAAAAAAATAAAAAGGTAAAAAAGTTGTGATTCTTGGGTAAAATAAAATAAAAGTATACAGTAAATTACATTGTTTATTTTCTTTTTGTTTTCTGAAATGTCTATGAGATATTTTTCTTCTTTCATTCCAAACGGAAAATTTCTTTATCATTCAATTAAGTCTAGTCGATAAGATTTTTTTTATTCTTGAAAAGTTTCTTAAATATTTCAGAAATATTTTTTAAACAAATGTTTCTTTGGTGTGGACTTACCTTAATGTTTAATTTTTGAAATGTGAATGGCAGCTCGACTTAACGATTTCCATTGGAAATTCCAGTCAAGTTAAGAATGAAATTTAAGGTTATCGCATGAACTTACAAAACACGGAATATTTCCAGAAGCGATAAGAATGTTTCATATTTTATCGATGCGAAAAGTTATCGACAAAGTTACAGAACAGGGGTCCTGATTGTTAAATAGTTAATTTTGTATGTTAATACAATTGCAGACCCTGGCAAATACGGGACTGACCCGGGAAATACGGGACGGATGGTCACCGTAATTATATAGCACCGTACACTCCATCGCGCTAGTAGGAAAAGAACTGACTAAGTTGTAAGACTGAACCAATAAAGTTGACCAGATAACATAGTACAAAACGGAACATAAAGATTTTTATAATAAATTTATGTTATAATTCTTTAGCGTTGTTTAAGATGGTCTTCGTGACTTTTAAGGGTCGCTTTATTGCTTAGGCAATTTTTTAGGTATTTATTATTTGTTCTGCGAAGATGAAACTAGAGGAAATATTAAGCTTAAAAAGTCACCACACAATGATTTTAAATTGGTCTAAAATCTTGTGTGGTGAACAAACTAATTGTGGAGACTTTGGAAGAGCATAATTATTTCTTTAATATAATTATATAATTCGATGTCAAATGCTCTGTAATATATGGAATATTTGATGTTTAATATGCGTATATTATACTTTCATTGAATAACTTATAATAATAAGTATACGAGATATACAATATTCCACCAAAATATGTAGCAAAACCACACGTTCAATATACGTATATAAATACGTCATGTTGACAGCAATGCAGTTGCATTCTCTTTATCGTTTCGTATACATATAATAAATGTATAATTAATAATAATTAATAATTCTTTGCCAAATGTTTATTGTATAATGTTCGTTAATTATACATATATAAAATTCGTTAATTAAATAGATCTGCAATATTCATTCAATATATGTCTAATTCAGGATTATCATACCCGTATACATATTACAAACATATATACATGTATTATATGTATTGACCTTCTTGTTCTATCTGGGCAGCTACACGCAGTATTATGTCCAAGTGTGTAGTGAACAAACGAAACACGTTGTTACAAATTTCAAATAAGCAAATTTCATCACAATGATGCAGCCAAACTTAGAATTGCTCCATAAGCATTTATGGTCAAAACCGATGTGCAGCTTTTTCCCATGCAGCCAAAATAAATTACATAGGTTCTTATGAGGTATCCCCCATACCAAGGTTTGCATGTAACCCGCTCTGCACAATTTCTCTGTTCCTACAAGATGCCTAGTTTCATTGCAGCCATAACAAAAAACGAAAAATAAGTTAAATAAAATATAGTGTACTGATATACATATACTACATTTGTAAATCAGCATTACCGCTGTGACACTTTTGCTACTACTTTTCTTTCTGTGCTTTTTTAAATTCCCTGAAATTAAACAATTCATCATAGTTTTTATGGTGCATGGTGATACTGCTTCTACTTCTCTACGGTGCGCTTTCTTCTATCTTGTAGAATATTTGGCTTGATAATTTTGGCTGGAACCACTTAGCACTAATTTTTACTTTATTTTTTAAAATCTTAATTTATGCAGCAAGGATCCCGGTTGAGCCCCAAATAAATTATTTTGATTTGGGATTTATGTTTATGGTTGTGACGTGACTTCTGTGTATCGTTTGTTGACACTATCGATTCTTTATCTATCGTCCTTAAATTTGGAATTTATGTTTATGGTTTCCGTTTGTGATTTGGTGTTTATGGTGCATCCGGTATTGTGATGTGTTATGGTATTGTGGTGTTTTAAGTTACATAATTACAAAGAAAAATAAAAAACAAGTTCGAATGAGAAAAAATGTATCAAATTCCATATAAAATATATGAGGGTCTGGCCAGTCGCTTCGATGGTATGTTTTAAAAATATCATTTTTTCTCCTATTCGTAGAAATCTATCCTTGATCATTTACCCGTAGATCGATAGCCAATAAAATTTTAGAAAACTACCTGCAACTTCAACTCGATACGATAATTAGAAATATGTTTAATTAACGTTCAAAAATGAAATATGTCTGGTTGGACCCAGGGGGACGGTTCGAGGGTTAATATTATTCGACTTCTGTACGACAAAAAAAACTGTCAACAAATTGTATATTGTGAATGTGTATGTTTTCTTGAACAAAACAGCAAAGATTTTATTTTTTTAAGTATCATATTCATGTAACTGAATGAAAAAATAATATAACCATAACCAGGCAGCAGTCCGGAAACACAAAGCTTCCAAAGGAGAAAGTAATTTTAAGAATAATATTTTAATTATAATATTTTTTTTCTCTCATTTTCAATTTAATTTTTATTACTAAACTAACTGTGTAACGTGATCTTGTGCAAAAAAAAATATTTACCTTAAAAATTAACCAAGAAGCTGTGAACACTTTAATTCACAAGCTATTTGCTCTAATAACTTGAAATTTTAGGAAGCTCTACACGAGAAACATGACTTATACACGCAGGAAATTGATAGATTACAAAACTAAATCTATGGCAAAGGCCTAGCTCCAGACGTAACAGAGTACGAAACACAGATAATAAACTCAACTATAGCGTGTGATGAAACATTAGATATAATAAAATCTTTACGCGATTTCTACGGTACTCAAACCTCCTACGTAAGTTGGAGGGAAGCCGCACTAGTTTCTTTAAAGTTATATAAAATCGGAAGCAAAAGATACTTTGCAGCCTTGACTATATTTAGGAATAAAATAACGAAGGCAACCAATGATGTTCTAACAAATCATGGCACCGTCTTAAATTTCCAGGCAATATTAGCCAGACTAAACCTATGCCGATAAACGACCTATGTACATCATAGAACAAGAACTTAGTGTTCTTAGACAGGGTTCCACCAGCATATTAGAGCTCTATAACGCAATCAACTGCAAGTTTACCCTGCTAACAAATAAAACCATTATGACTCATGGTTCAAACTCACCAGTAACAAATGAACTAAATGCCATGAATAGAAGCAACGCCTTAAGAATATTCATAACTGGCCTCAACGGCCAACTACCACAAATATTATTCTCTCTTAACCCACCAGACTTGCCCAAAGCACTCGCTAAGACACAGAAACTAGAGAGTTATAACATCCGAACAAACTTCGCACTTTAATTCACGAATCACAAAGGTGAAACTAGAAATCATAATGGTAATCCTAATCAAAATACGCTAAGATTATCTAGACAACCAAACGGTAACACTTTTACAACTTCAAGGCATAACGACTAAAGGCAATTGCCACAATTTTTTGAACCTATGGTTCTTGGTAGTTCTACTAACCAACCCATCAATAAAGACCATATCAATCGTTACAAACAATAAAATACGCAGGTCAATGCACAAAACCCTTTTAGACAGGGAAATAATTATAATAATCTACATGACCTAGCCATCTTAAACGTGATATGCGTATTTTTTTGACCAGGTCAATGTCGCTGTATAGCTCGTATAGTTCTTGGTTGAACCTTCTCCTCCAAAGCCCGTTAACGCAGATAGGGCCAAAAATCCTCTGAAGAATTCTACGCTCGAAACGACTAAGGATATCTTCATCCGCTTTAGATAGAGTCCATGCCTCGGCGCCATAGAGCAGGACTCGGATGATTAGGGTCTTATACAGAGTCTCTATTGTCTTTCGAGAGAGTAATTCGCTTTCTTTCTGACGAGATGTTGTTTTCAGATGTTATAGCGGATCCGAGGTACACAAAGTTTCTAACTACCTCAAAGTTGAACCTGTCTATTGTGATGTTTTGTCTAATCCGCCGGTGTTGTGTGTCCCTTTTTGTGGACAGCAGGTACTTCGTTTTGGACTCATTTACTGCTAGTCTCATCTCAGCCGCTTCAGCTTCAATACTAGCAAACGTTCCAGTGACAGTTCGCCGAGTTCTGCCAATGATGTCTATGTCGTCAGCGTATGCTAGCAATTGCACAGACTTGAAAAAAATTGTCCCACTACAATTGACTTGCGACTATCTTATTTTTTTTTCAAGTATTAAGTTGAAGAAATCGCACGATAGCGCATCACCTTGTCGGAATTCTTTTTTGACGTCAAAAGCTTCTGTGAGATCAGTACCAACCTTGACGGAGCAGCGACAGTTCTCCATCGTCATCCTGCACAGTCGGACGAGTTTTGTGGTGATGCCAAATCTGACATGGCTCTGTATAGGTCGTCTCTATAAATGCTTTCGTACGCGGCCTTAAAATCGATAAAGAGGTCTTGGGTATCGAATTGGAATTCTTGGGTAGTTTCCAGGATCGTAGCATGAACTTTTGATCGATTGTAAACTTTCCTGGTCTGAAACCACACTGATAGGGGCCAATCAGGTTGCTGACGAAAGATTTCAGGCGTTCACATAGTACGGAAGAGAGAATCTTGTAGGCGATATTCAGGAGACTAATTCCTCTATAGTCGGCGCAGTTTAGAGGGTCTCTTTTCTTGTGGATCGGGCAAACGATGCTAAGGTTTCATTCATCAGGCATACTTTATTCTGACCAAACTTTAGAGATGATTTGGTATATGCACTCCACCAGGTCATCTCCGGCCGCTTTAAAAAGTTCGGCGGGTAGTCCGTCGGGTCCAGCAGCTTTGTTGTTTTTTAGTTTAGATATTGCTATCCTTACTTTATTTTGGTCAGGTGGACGGAAGTTTTGTCTGTCATCGTCCATGTTGAATGGTTCAATCTGCTTGACAGTCTGCAGAAATGGTCCTTCCATGTACTCAGCACCGTTTGTGACTCTACAACGAGGTTTCCATTCCAATCTCTACAGGCTTCTGTGCGGGTTTTTTTTCCTTGGCAAGTTCTTTTTACCTGTTGGTAGAACTTCCGCACGCTGTTCCTGGAGTAGCATCTCTCAATATCTTCGATCGCGCGCATTTCATGCTCTCTCTTTTTCTTTTGGAGAAGCTGGTGTTCTTCCCGTCTTTTCTGCTCGTAGAGCTCGCGAGCAGCTCTCGCCTTTCTTTGCAGCGCCGCTTTATATGCCTCTTGTTTGTCTGCATGGGCCTGCCTGTATTCTTCATCGAACCAGAGGTTTCGTGGTGGTGGTCTGCTAAAACCTAGCACATCAGTTGCGGCATCTCTGATGGCTTGTTGGCAGTGTTGCCACTGGTCTTCGGCACTTGATGCTGGCGGTACTGGATTCCTTGAGAGGTTACGGGATATTCGATCGGCATAGGTTCTGGCGGTTTCTTGTGATTGCAGCTTTCCGACGTCATACTTCCTCACAGTATTACTCCGTTGTTTTGGTGTTCGCGTTATTCGCATTCTTACATTTGCTGCAACAAGGTAGTGATCCGAGTCGTTGTTAGCTGCTCGGAAGGTGAGAACACCCAAGATACTGGAGGCGTGTCTTGCATCGATCGCAACGTGATCAATCTGATTGACGGTTCTTTGATGTCGGGGTGTCGCCAAGTTTCTTTGTGTATATCGAGATGAGGAAACCGTGTGCGATAACGTCGTACTTAGGGCATTTCTCATAGGTTTTGTCGAGGAGCTCGTAGAAGTCATCTTTGGTGGCGTCATCTTTGTCCTTTGTGGGGGCTTGAGCGGATATTCGGCTTATGTTGGCGAATTTGGCCTTGATACGGATTGTCGCAACTCGCTCACTTACGTGCCGAAAGCCCAAGACTTTTTGCCTAAGTCTACCGCTTATTACGAATCCGCACCCAAATAAACGCTGTGGTCTTCTTGCACAATGCCCGGCCCATCCCATCGCACTTCCTGGATGGCAGTAATTCTTGCTATATAGCAGTCTAGGGCCTCCGCTAATTGTTTGGCTGCACGTGGTCTGTTAAGTGTTCTTACATTCCACGTGCAGATCCGACAGTCGTTGTCCTTAATTCGTTTTTCTGGGTCGTCAACAGTTAATCCGTCCTCTTACGAGGCTATTGTTCGCTTCGCAACTTTTTCTTTTTCCATGGCAGGGTTGTTTACCCCACGCACAACCCCCAACCTGGAGGGCCAGGTCCTTTGTTGGATTCCTTGGACAAAAGGAACTGGAGAATCCGGAGTCAGTAACCCACTTCGGGGATATGAGCGCTGCCGTTGGCCCATTAAGGGTTCATCCGCCACCATCTCTATTTCAATGCCCTGACTTGCATTGAATTGTCCCAATGACCTTATCTCCAAATACGTCAAAGTAGCTCATTAGGGCGTCTGGTTCGTTGACTTTTGACGCCACCGTTGGTCTAATTGGTTGGGCTCATCCCACGTACGTCCTCTTTCTGAGGGGCTCGTGCAAGACTTCTGCGAATCGATCAGAACAGACATTAAAGCAGAGCATTATAGTGTTGCTATTTTTTCTGTGTTCAACACTCGCGCTTATAAGTTTAGCATTAATGTCCGGATGGACAGACCAGTACCCGGTGGTTACCGCGGGGAGGTAAAGTAAGCACAATTGATGTGTACGAGATAGTTGCAGCAACTGTGCATCACCCGTTTGATGCCGTTCAGTGCCTACCCTGTTCATACAGCACCCATACACCGAACGGGGAACTTATAATAAACAAATGCCACGAAGCATTTATATTTGATACTAAAGCAAGAATACGAAGCTCTAATAGGAGCCATTTTGTTAGGTCGGGTTAACTCTAAAATCGACTTTAATAACAATACATTAAAATACAACAATAAGGTTGAACAAATTTATTTTGATGACAACGAAGTCATCAACAACATTCAAGAAGAAAACGCAGAGCAATTGAGGGTTGCAATGATGGAAAAAGTTAAAAGTATCCATAATGACATTGACCTAACTCTTCCCTTCAGAACAGATGTCACGGCGGAAATCCGTACGAGCAATGACAAACCTATCTGGAGTAGACAGTACCCCTATCCCCTATCCGCAAATAACTTTGTGAATGAAGAAGTTCAGAAAATGTTGGAAGAAGGAATTATCAGACCTTCTAAATCACCTTATAATAGCCCTTTATGGGTTATGAGTCTACAAGTTCGAGACATCCTGAACAGGCAGCACGCACAATTACCGTAAATATCGGGACGATATTTTCTTAACAAAGGGGGAAGTTAACACATCACAATACCATAACACATCACAGTACCGGATGCACCATAAACACCAAATCACAAACGGAAACCATAAACATAAATCCCAAATCTAAAGACGATAGATAAAGAATCGATAGTGTCAACAAACAACACACAGAAGTCACGTCACAACCATAAACATAAATCCCAAATCTAAAGACGATAGATAAAGAATCGATAGTGTCAACAAACGACACACAGAAGTCACGTCACATCCGAAACATCATGATGTCCGGCAACGAGATCTTTTGTTGCTTTCTTGATTTATCCCTCTCACACACTGCACACGATAAGGAATGCAGCTGCTATTACCCAACACACAGTCCATCCAACAGTATATAAACTCAGTGTACAGTCTTCTCGCTACTTCAATCGTTGCATCATCCTGCGATCAAGCTGATCGTTCTTTTTAGTGTTATTTTTTGTAATTTCTTTTGATATTTTTTAAATAAAGTTTTTTTTTTAAAATAAGTTAACAAGCTTATTTTCTTTTGATATTTTTTAAATAAAGTATTTTTTAAAATAAGTTAACAAGCTTATTTTTAATTTGTATTAAGACTACCTTTCATGCTCACTTCTGTGACTGTCACACACAGGCACACATATATTTACACGCTAATTACCTAATTTTCCCTAATGTTCGTTGAGCTATAACGTTTACCTGGTAAAAAATAGCGCGAAAATACCCATACGTATGGTGTTTCAATGAATTTTTCATGACGCGTATCCGTGTATATCATTCTTTTGTATTGGTTATTCTATTAAGTTGCTTCTTTTCTCTACAGCGCATCAGTTTAAAAAACCAATCACTAATTAATAAGATCTATTAGTGTACTTACGTACACTTTTCTTAGCAACTCTGAAGTTAAATGACTGTTTTCACATTTACGCAATTTGTTTCTAAAGTAATTTTTTCAATTTTCAAGTAATAGTAATATTTTATCATATAATGTGTCAGGCCTTAATAATAAGCTATTGTTTGTGGATTTTTTTGAATATGTAAAAAGTTTTGATGTATTTTTTTTTGTACGAAACTCATATAACGTTAGAAATTTTTAACAAGTTTACTAAATATTTTAATGGTTTCAAATTAACTTGGAAAGCTGCAGTGAGAACATACTCCAGAGGACGGGCTAGTGGTGGGACTCTCTATGGAATTAAAATATCACTTTTAAAAACCTACGACTTTGAGGAACATGAAGGAATCACGGTTGTTAAACTATTACGAAAGCCAAATCTTATCATTATTCCTTGTTATATTAACTACAGCATATGGAACGAAGACTACGAACGACTCAACAACATCATGATGAATATGGCGAATAAGAGTATTTTATTGATTGGAGATCTTAACGCCAGAATAGCTAATTTACAAGTAACAGCAAGCCGCAGTACAAATAACACAGTTTTAAATCTCAGTCATAGAGTATCAATGGACGATGTATGTAATCAAAAGGGAACACATTTATTGGAACTTATGCAGATGTTTGATTGTACAGTTTTAAATGGATGTATAAATGGTGATACCAAAGGTCAGTTTACATTTCTTGGAGGGCAAGGAAAATCAGTCATTGATTACTGTATGGTTAATAATGACTGGAATGATCTAGTGAAGAAGTTTGAAGTGCAAAACAAAATCTGCTCCGACCACATGCCAATTACAGTGGAATGGGTTAATGAATATGCTACAAATGGAAAAAATCTCGATCTATTGCCGCGGCTGAAATGGAATCAAGACATTTGTAATGTTTTTCAGCAGAAATTGGATGAAAATCTGGCTTCTGTAGTTATTTCTACAGAATCAACGGAAATAAGTGCAAACAAACTCATTGCTTGCATTAAGAGTTCCACAAACAACACTCTCTCACACAAATCTTCAAAATTCAAACAAAAATGGTTTGACAAAGAGTGTATGCTTGCTCGGAAAAAAACGTTTATTCTGTTAAATGCACTGAGAAACTCTTATAGCCAAACACTTAAAAAGTGGTATTTAGAAGCGAATGCAGCATTCAAGAAGCTTTGTCTCCAAAAGAAATCTACTTTTGAAAATAATCAGGCTCGTACACTGGGCCAAATTAAGAACTCATAGGAATTCTGGAAGACTGTCAGAGAGATAAATGGTACAAAACATACAATTGGATTAGGAATGTCCGCTGATGAGCTATCTACTCATTTTAAATCTCTTTTATACGGCCAATATGACGTAAGATTCTCGTATGCTGAACCATGGTTCTCCGATGACATTTTGGATTCTGAACTCACTATTGAGGAATTGAAATCTGCAATTTTCAAAGGAAAAAACGGAAAAGCCCTGGAGAAGATGGAGTTCCGTACGAATTCTTTAAGAATGCCACCGAAACTTTCCACAGACAACTTCAATCCCTTTTTAATAAAATATTTTCGACAGAAGAAGTGCCATCATCATTCAAAAGGTCAGTAATTTTCCCAATATACAAAAAAGGTGACTTGAACAAAGCTGAAAACTACCGTGGCATCTCCTTCATGAATGTTCTTGCAAAATTATTTTGTCGTATTCTTGTAAATAGATTAGAGACATGGGTAGAGGTTAACAGTGCCCTGTCAGATTTTCAAGCTGGATTTCGGAGAAATTACTCGACAATTGACCACATTTTCACGCTTACCTCAATTGTTAAAGCATTTCAAGCAAGAAATAAAAAAGTGTATGCTTTCTTCGTGGATTTTAAGTCTGCATTTGACCTTATAAATCGAAATGCTCTCTTTTATAAGGCTAAGATTATCTACAAAATTCATTAATGTTTTAAAAGCACTATATTCAGAGTCAAAAGCAGCTGTATGGGACGGTTCCACTTACTCAGATTGGTTTGAAACAGATAACGGAGTAAAACAAGGCTGCCTTCTGAGTGCGCTATTGTTTTCGCTTTTTATTAATGATGTGGTTGAATAGCTGCCTGGAGGGATTCGAATAGCCGATACAAACATAAATGTTCTAATGTACGCTGATGATCTGGTGTTGCTTTCAGAATCTCCAGAAAACCTTCAACTGAGGATCAATAGACTCGCGGAATACTGTCAGCAGTGGGGTCTTGTATATCAACACAAACAAAACAAACAAAATCGAAAGTAATGATATTTAGCCGTTCAACGAGAAAACAAACCACATACAATTGGTTCTATAATGGTACTAGTTTGGAAATTGTAAACGAGTGTAAGTATTTGGGTGTAAAACTAAGCCGAACGTTAGATTTTAACGTGCATCTTGCAGAAAAATCAAATTCATCACTTAGCCTACTCAACATGTCTTGGAGAAGCATATTCCTAAATAATAGAATCCATCTTTCAACGAAGTACAAAATATATGATGCTGTCGTTAAGTCTACTCTTTGTTATGCTGGACAAGTCTGGGGTATTGACGAATACGAGTCCGTCGAAAAGTTTCAAAGAAACTTTTTAAAAAAGCTCTTTAACCTACCACTGAATACGCCAAATTATGCAATTTATGTTGAAACAGGACTTCCTAAACTTTTCACATATACTCTGAAATTGCAGGCCGACTACATAACCAAAGTACTCTCTTATTCAGATACCCGTCTGGCCAAGAAAATGCTGTTATACGAGCTAAGGAACGAGGATTGGTGGTGGTCTAAATGGAAACGTTTAGGAATAGATTGTGAAGAAGTCGTCTCAATGGACTCAAACAATATAAATTTGGTCAAAGACCAACTATATCGAATTATTCAGAATCATGAAAATTCTGTTCATGATGAGTTTGCAGCGAAAGTTCGAAAATCAGAGAGCAGAATTTTATACTCGCAGCTTAATATTAATTTACTTGAGAAGAATTACTTTAATGATGTATATAGTTATAAAGAAATATCTCTAATTTTCAAAGCACGATGCGAACTACTCTATCTAAATGGAAGCCCTTACAACGGAAGTTTTAACCAGTTCTGTTCATTGTGCAACCTTAAAGCAAAAGAAGACTGTTTTCACTTTTTAAGTATTTGTCCAATTTTTTTTCCCCAACGTCTTGTATACTTCGGAAAGAAAACTTTAACTATGCAAAAAACAATTGTAATCTTGAACGAGTTCAACTGGAAAAACCTTTGCAAATTTATATTAGAACTGTGTAGATATAGAATGCTATTGATAAACGAATATGTATAAAAACTATTAAAAAAAAAAAAAAAAAAATATTTATATTAATATGTTTAATGTAATAAACAAAATTTGTTAACCGAGCTGACGGCAATGCCATAGCTTTAAATTCATTAAATTATAATACAAACGAACATAAAATTGAATAAAATGAATAAAAAATTGAAAATAAATTGAATTGAAATAATTGTTTCTAAAGGGCGTTCACCACGCGAGTGCTTGCGGAGGTATAGAAATTTCTATAGTGTACCTATTAATTTATCTCATTGCATGAATACCTCTAATTTCTGAAACGCGTCGCGTAAAATAAAAAATATAAAGGTAAATAGTTGTAATTCTTGGGTAAAATAAAATAAAAGTATACAGTAAATTACATTGTTTATTTTGTTTTTGTTTTCTGAAATGTTTATGAGATATTTCTCTTCTTTCAGTCCAAACGGAAAATTTCTTTATCATTCAATTTAGTCTAGTCGATAAGAATTTTTTATTCTTGAAAAGTTTCTTAAATATTTCAGAAATATTTTTTAAACAAATGTTTCTTTGGTGTGGACATACCTTAATGTTTAATTTTTGAAATGTGAATGGCAGCTCGACTTATCGACTTCCATTGGAAATTCCAGTCAAGTTTAGAATGAAATTTAAGGTTATCGCAAGAACTTACAAAACACAGAATATTTCCAGATGCGATAAGTATTGAATTTTTTGTTTCATATTTTATCGATGCAAAAAGTTATCGATAAGTTACAGAACAGGGGTCCTGGTTGTTAAATAGTTAGTTTTGTATGTTTATACAATTGCAGACCAGGTTTAATTTTTTTATGTTTCCCGAGGGGAAGCGTTTTTCGTGGGTTGTGAAAAAGGGGCAAAGTAAATAAAATCACATTTTTTAGCTCGTTTTTTATGTTTCCAACTTCCAAGCGGTGGAAGCGTTTTCGTGGTTGGTGGAAAATATACAGTTAAAGAAAATCACATTTTACTCTTAGACGTTTTTTGGTATTTGTTCCTTGTTTGAAATTCATTAAATTGTTTTAAGCTTATTTTTATAAAGAAAAAAGTACTTAAAAACTTGTTCGTTTCTTTATTTTTAATTTATTAATTATTTCCTTGATATCATTATAAATACGGTGACCATATTTCTCGGAGCAAAACCCGGGACATAAATTTGAAAATTGAAAAAAAAAATATTTTTTATTTGGTAAAAAGTCAAAAAAAAATCTAAAATAGAAAAGAATATAAAATCACTAGCTGATCCTATCGCCGTTGCTCGGGTACACTATTAATTTTCCATATTAACCATGTGAATGATATTTTTGTCATAACTCCGGTTCTAGACATAGGAACTCAAACAAATTTCTTATATGCGCTCTCCAAACATGTCCTAAAATCTCCTTAAAATTTAATTGAAATCGATTGAGCCCAAAAAAGTAGTTCACGTAGTAGTTCCTTATATATAAAAAAATGATAACACAAAATGCTTATAACTAAAATAAAAATGTTGAACTTGAAACTTAAAAAAATTGAACTGAACAAATTCAGAATTTCTTGAACAAAGTCTATGAAAAATTAACATAAACCACAACTTATCAAGGAAATCATTCTTGGCATTTTCTTGCTGAACAAATTTTGTTGATGATTTATTCGTTTGCTCTTAAAAAATATTTTTAAGATTTTTGAGATTTCAAATTATAGTTTAATTTTAGCTTTAACATACATAGCTCTGAGAGTGTCACTTTTTATTGTGTTTTTCATTTGTCCAAATATTGTTTATTATGGAAAAAAAACTCTTTCGACTAGAACCTGGCAGACCTATGCCAAACTCGGAAATTACTAAAAGATTTTTAAATTTTATATTTTTCTTCTAAAAATGCTCAACATTTTTTTTTCGATGAATTTATTGTTTTGTTTTTGTTGTAATATATAAGTTAACTTTAAGTTAAACAGATTCGTCAAACAAAATGCAATCATTGTAAGTTGTATCTTTTCGCTTTTGGTTGACAAAAAGTAACGAAGATTCTATTTCTGGCCGGGTAAAGAACGTTTGGGAGAACTTTCCAACTAAAAACTTCAAGTTTCTTAAAACATCCCACTGATTTAAGTAATCCTTACACGTAACAGGTTATATAAAATTGATGAGTATTCACCTAACAGTCCTCTCGACACTTACCTTGAAACACCACACACAAAAATATTAAACGCAAAATACAATAAAATTATTGTAAATAAAATTAAAAAAAAATCGAACATTTTGTTATTTGAATATGTATATGGAAATACAGGACAACCTACCTACCTTACCCACCTTAGGTCGCGCTACAGTCCGGGGTGGACCTGGGACTCAACCAACAAGCTTCTCCAGCCAGCTCGGTCCCTAGCTAGCTGTCTCCAGTTTTGCACGTGGAGTCGGTTGAGGTCCTCTTCCACCTGAGTCTCGGTTTTCCTCTACTTCGCCGTCCCTCTGGGGTGGATTCGAAGATTTTTCGGGCCGGAGCATTGATGTCCATCCGCTCTATATGACCCAGCCATCTGAGACGTTGAATTTTTACTCTTTTGGCTAGGTCTATATCGCTGTACAGCCGGCAAAGTTCTTCATGATACAATGAAGAATTCTCCACTCTCCGTTTATGCATACGGGACCAAAAATCACCCGGAGAATCTTTCTCTCGAAACAGCCTAGAGTGTCCTCATCCGCTTTTGACAGCGTTCATGCGTCTGTACTATAGAGCAGGACTGGGATGATGAGGGTCTTATTAAGGGACAGTTTAGTTGTCCGAGAGAGGGCTTTGCTACTCAATTGCCTTCTTAGCCCGAAGAAGCAGCGATTGGCAAGAGTTATTCTTCGTTTGATTTCAGCGCTGGTGTTGTTGTTTGAGTTAATAGCAGAGCCCAGGTAGACAAAGTCTCTAACTACCTCCAAGTTATAGCTGTCTATGGTGATGTTTTGTCCAAGACGTCGATGTTGTGTGTCTCTTCTTGTTGACAGCATATACTTGGTTTTGCCTTCATTGACTGATAAACCCACCTTCGCCGCTTCCGTCTCAAAACTCACAAAAGCGCTACTGACATCACGTAGCGTACTTCTGATTATGTCAATATCGTCGTCGTATGCGAGTAATTGGACCGACTTTTGACAGATCGTGCCTCTGGTGTTGGTGTGAGAGTTCTGCACTATTCTTTCAAATATGATGTTGAAAAAGTCGCATGACAGCGCATCGCCTTGTCTTAATCCTTTTTTGACTTGAAAGGTGTCGGTGAGGTCTTTACCGATCTTGACGGAACAGCGTGCGTTTTCCATTGTCATTTAACACAGGCGGATGAGTTTGGCAGGGATGTTAAAACTGCACATTGCTCTATATAACTCGTCTCTATAAATGCTGTCGTACGCGGCTTTGAAATCGATAAAAACGTGATGGGTATCGATTTGAAGTTCTTGAGTTTTTTCCAAGATCTGTCATAATGTGAATATTTGATCGTGAGTGGACTTTCCTGGCCTAAAACCGTACCGATATGGACCTATCAGGTTGTTGACGAATAGCTTTAGGCGTTCACACAATACAGCAGAGAAGATCTTGTAGGCGATGTTGAGGAGACTAATACCCATATAGTTGGTGCAGCTCAGAGGGTCTCCATTTTTAAGGATCGGGCAAATTATGCTGGGATTCCATTCATCGGGCATGCTTTCTTCTAACCATATCTTGCTTATGAGTTGGTGCATACTTATAGTCAAGTCATCGCCTGCAGCTTTGAAGAGCTCGGCAGCTAGGCCATCGGCTCCAGCGGCTTTGTTGCACTTAAGTTTAGATATAGCTAGCTTTATTTCATCCAGATTTGGTTTTCGGAATTGTTGGTCTACTTCGCCCAGATACAGTGGACCATTCTGCCTGACAGCGGAATTCGTTTCGTCATCGCCGTTATACAATCTGCAGAAATGGTTTTTCCATATTCTCAGCATCGACTGCGATTCCACTACGAATTTCCTTTGATCGTCTTTGCAAGCTTCAGTTCGAGCTCTGTACTTTTGACAGTTTCTTTGTACCTTTTGGTAAAACTTTCGAACTTCATTCCTGCAATAACAGCTCTCCATTTCCTTGATCGCACGCTTCTCATGTTCCCTTTTTTACTTTCTGAGAAGGCGGTGTTCCTCTTTCCTCTTCTGCTCGTAGAGTGCATGGGTAGTTCTGGTCCTTCGCCGCCTTGAATGCAACTTGTTTAGCTGCGTGTGCTTGCCGACACTCATCATGAAACCAGGGGTTTCGTTGTAGTGGCCGTGTAAAACCCAGCACTTCAGTCGCGGCTTCCCAGATGGCATTTTGGCAATATTGCCACTGGTTCTCAATACTTGATGCTGGCGGTAAAGGACTCCTTTGGAGGTTATTTGAGACTCGATTGGAAAAGGATCTGGAGATTTCTTGCGATTGCAGCCGTCCAACGTTAAACTTCCTCACAGTATTACCTCTTCTTGGCGTGGGTCGTGATATCCTAAGTCGTACCTGGGCTACAATGAGCTAGTGTTTCGAGTCAATGTTTGCTCCTCGGAAAATTTCGGACATGCATCATATTGGAGTAGTGCCTTGCATCTATCGCAATGTGGTCAATTTGGTTGAAAGTGGATTGATCAAAGGATCTCCATGTCCCTTTGTGAATGTTGAAGTGTGGGAACTTGGTACTAGCTATTACAATATTTCGGCCCGCAGCAAAGTCAATTAGCCTGAATCCGTTATCGGAGGGGGTGTCGTGCAAGCTGTGTCTTCCGACTGTACCACCATAAATATCTTCTCTCCCTAGCTTGGCGTTTAAGTCACCTAGGACAATTTTAATGTCATAGCTAGGGCACTGCTCATATATTTTGTCCAGGAGCTCAAAAAACATTCCCTTGGTGTCATCATCTTATCCCCTGTGGGGGCATGCGCGCATATAAGGCTAATATTGGAAAATTTAGCCTTCATGCGGATTGTCATGAGGCGCTCGTTCACATATTTGGAACTAAAATCCTTTAGCTGGAGCCTGCCTCCAACGACGAATCCACATCCAAATAAGCGCTGTTTTTGTTGTGTATAGCAGTTGCCATAGTAGATATCGCAGTAAAGACGTTAGTGCCAATAAAAACGCGTTTTTTAGACGCTCGTTTTGATATTTTTTATATACATTACGCGACTACGTAGGCGCAGTCTCAACACTAATTTTCTATCGCGATTATCAGCGGCTATGGTGAAAGATATACACAATGGGAATGATGAGCAAGGTGAAGAAGAGGACCCATCGATTGAAGATGATTATACGGAATATGCGCCTCCAGAGGATGCATCGGATATTAAAGACGATTTAGTAATTGACCCAAACGAAATATATAATAGTGACGAAGACGAAGAAGAGTAAGGAAAATCGAGTGCTGAAGCTCGACAACAAAGTGCTAACGATAGTTGTTTGTACGGTTAAGATGGCACGAAGTGGATAACGGATGAACCAGCTGGTACTGTTCGTTTCCGACAACATATCATCATGCCTTGGGAAAAATTGCGAACCGCACGAAGCCATCACCATTGATGAATAGCTATTTCCATATCGCGGCCGTACGAAATTTACGCAATTAATTCCACCAAAAACAGCCAAGTATGGAATAAAAGTTTGGTGGGCATGCAACGCGAAAACAAAATATCCATTGCAAGGAAGATTGTATACGGGCAAAAACGAAGAAAGAAAAACGCGAAGTGAATCAAGTCGAAAACGTTTTGCTACAACTAGCCAACAAATACAGCATCACCGGCCGAACGATGATAGCCCATAATTTGTTCACAACATTGTCAGGGGTGAAGCGCCTTGCAACTCTTGGGCTTGCTTTTGTCGGAACCATTCGATCAAACTGGTTTTGGTTTTCACGAAAATTTGGTTTCGCTCTGCAGCTACGTGCCCAAAAAGAATAAGGTCATGAGTTTTCTGTCCACCGTACATTACTCTAAATATTGTGAAGGAAAGGTAATGAAACCAGAAGCCATACTGCACTATAACAAAAACAAAGCTGGCGTAGATTGCATGGATCAAATGGTTACGCACTTCACAACGAAACGGCTTAATGGCATTGAATACTTACTGTATTTGCAAGGAAATCGATGGAATTAACAGAAAAGACGCCAGACTCTATTTCCAATTTCTCCACTACGCTGTCCAACACTTTGGTTTTACCAAACATTGAAACCCGGATGAACAGTGTTTACACCATCACACAGTTCAGGACTCGTTCGGCAATAAAATTGTTTTTAGTACAACCAATCAACCTACCATCCAGTGCTACTGTGCCTGTACATACCAAAGGTCCTGATACACTCACTGGCAAAAGGGATTGTCGTCTTTGTTTATGAAGTGGAGATAAATTGCGACGAAAAACTGTTTTTTTTTTCAAAATGCACTGTACCCGTATGTCAACAACATTCTAAAGTTGCATATACCTGTTTTTTTGTATTCCGGAGAACCTATAACAGAGCTCGTATTGTATTTTATGAATAAAACTAATTGTAATTCCTTTTCATTCCTTTTTATATACATGGAATAGTACACAAATGATCTCAATAAACCGAAAAAAACATGATTTTTTTTTATTGAACAATGTTATGACTTTTTTTTAGTTAAATAGGTAGCTGAAAACTTGCTGAAGCGATTTAGAAAGGTAAGAAATGAAAAATCGACGCACAGATAAAAAATGAGTTTAAATACACCTTATTTGCACCAAATTCCATACAAATGCATGTAAAACAACACCCAGGAAGTCATTCCGAAGGGTATCGGAATGGGTGTCGGTAAGAGGGTTAACAACCCTAAACAGGAACTTAATAAAAATAAAGTAATACACAGGTAAATAATTGTAACCTATCTAATGCCACAGTACACATAACTAAGGTAATATATTGCGCAGGTTGTCAAAATGTGATCTGTCACTAAAAATTAAAAATGGTGCTTGTTAGAGACCTACATCAAAAAAATGTATGAACAAAACTGCACACCTCATGTTTGTTTTATATTTCCTTTTTTCTTGTTATTTAAAAAGCTTATTTATAAATTAACTACCACATAAACTTTAAAATATAGCCACGATATCTATTATTCAGAACAAATAAACAAACTAATGGTCTCTGGCGGTAGCCATTTTTCTTTTATTTTGACAGATGCGCAGAAGATTACAAAAATAAAAACTCTAAAGATATTACCTTAGATATGTGTTCTGTGATTTACTGCAACCTGAAAATTTTACTTCTAAAATTAAAATAATTTCTGTCGGATTCGTTGGAATTTTTATTCCCCATTTTTTTTAATATTCATACAAAATTGATTATTTGTATTATTATTTGCATTATTTTTAAGGAACATTTTTTTCTTCAATGTCATTTTTTTTTGCAACTTTTCAAAAACGTCCAGTGCATGCATAGATGCAGCCGCTCTGCACATCTGTTTTCGACTTTATATTGTATAATGTAGGATCAGTTATTAGAGTTTTGTTAACCCCCCCCCCCCCGGGCGGTAAATGATCGGACGCTTAGTAAATTGGTGTCGTACTTTTCCAAAAGTTTAATTCATTAAATTAAATCGTTTTAACTAATTTAAATAGTTTGCTGGTAAATCGATATTATGTAAACGGCATCGGATATTTAAAATTCAATTCAGTGATAAACATACTGAATTAAGATCCGGACAATTTCACAAAGTGTTGAACTGACGAAAATTTTTTTTTTGTTTTGTTTAAATGCTAACAGAGGAAATCAATATAAAAATAATATAAAATAAAATCAAAGAAATCATAATGAACAACCAAATAGAAGTGGCAACTTTTCTAACCCATATCTAAATCAGAATCCATTTGCTGCACAAAATAGAAGAAATGTTGTAGAACCAATGGAAATAGACCATTTTCACCCGGGACCCTTCCAATTATTAAATATATGCCTCGAAAGACCATTACCCTCGATAGATGTTCATATCCTTAACAAAAAAAAGTTAGATTTTTGGTAGACACAGGAGCAGCAACCTATGTCTTGAGAGAAAAAAATATTCCCTAGACATTTTGAAAGTTAACTAAACAAACAAATTACCCTTTAGACATTGTTTGAAGAAAATTTAATAAATACTAAAATAATTTTACCATTACCAAGTGAATTTAATAAAAATAAATCAACGGAGGAATTTTTAATTGCTCCAATTACCAACAATTCATTTGACGGAATTTTAGGAAATAATATCCTCATACCATTACAAGCCGAATTATCATATATTACTCATACCTTGGACATTAACAATGTCAAGATCCCATTGCTCTCAAAACTCAAAAGATTACTCGTTAGATAGTTATATTCAAGAGTTATCAAGTAAAGAAACAACAAGATTTAATTGACAAATTAATAGAACCTTATATGAACATAGAAGAAAAGAAAGCTCTTACTCAAATAATAAAGAATAATAAAGAACTATTTTATAAATATTTTAACTAATGTAAACGAAGTTGCACGCACATACAATTGAAACAAAAAATTATAAGCCAATATGTATTTATATTCACTCCTGTATAGAACCGGAAGTAAACAAAGAAGAAGTCGATAGACAAATAATTAAATTGTTAGAACAGGGCATAATAAAAGAAAGCAGCAGTCCATAAAATGTTCCTATCTGGGTCATACCTAAAAAAGATAGACAATTCAGGACTTATGAAATGGTGTATTTTCATAGATTTTTAGAAAACTTAATGAAGTAACAGTGGGAGACAAGTTTCCTATACCCAATATTGATGACATTTTCAGTAAATTGGGAAGAGTCCAATATTTTACAACATTAGATCTAGCTAAATGTTTCCATCAGATATTGGTAAATCCTAAAGACATATATAAAACTGCTTTATCAACAGCTAATGGGCATTGTGAATTTAATCGAATGCTTTTCGGATTAAAAAATGCCCCCGCTACCTTTCAGCGAATGATTAATCACGTCTTAAAGGACTTGTTGAAAAAATATGTGAAGTCTATTTAGATGACATCCTTATATTTAGCACATCGCTTGAAGAACATGTTTGTTCAAATAATAAAATATTTCAGAAACTTAAACAACATAATTTGAAAATACAAATAGATAAATGCAAGTTTTTTATAGCAAAAATACAGAATAAAGCCAAAGCCAGAGAAAATAAAAGCAATTGACAAAATACCAATTCCGTGTACAACAAAACAAATAAAATCTTATCTAGGGCTAAGAGGTTACTACAGAAAATTTATAAAAGATTATTCAAAAGTAGCAATACCTATGACCAAATATCTAAGGAAAGGTGTTAAGATAAAACCCAAAGACCCAGAATATTTAACAGCATTTGAAGAACTTAAATTACTCATATCTAGTGATCAAGTTTTAAAATATCCTGACTATAAAAAGGAATTCGGTCATAGACCCTTAATATGGTTAAGTAACCTTAAAGAACCAAACTCAACACTCCAAAGATGGAAAATCAGTTTAAACGAACATGATACAACAAATCTCTTTATTTTATGAAACACAACGTCTTTCAGTTTAAATAACACTAAATTAAACTTATTCCACTTATTCACAATTCAAATACGTTTTTATAATTCAACACCTTTTATTTAATCTCAATTCAATCACTTTTTACTAACGCTTCCAGTTGTTAACAATTCCACTTTCGAAAATAAACTAAACTTTCAATGCCATCTACTCTTGTATTTATACAAATTTACAAGCTTCTGGAAGCTTCCGTCTAGTTCTGGCACATTCTAAGCTTTCAGTACTAATTCTAGTCTCGAATTCTTCTTCTACTTTCGATCGTGGAAGCACAAGCTGCATCTTAAAAGATCTTCCATCCGGCACTTCCCATTTTTTTCCGCAAAACACCATCTTCCACATGGAGAGAGTCCCACTGCGCCCCGTATGCCTTTAAAGTAGGACTTCTGTAGGAGATGTCTCTTGCGTTTGGTTTCGCCATAGATTCCTTCCATGCAAGGATTGGCTCGATGTCAGGGTCTTCTTTTTGTCCATTACGAAGTTCTTCGGCACTCCAATTCTCTACAGGTTGGGCTCTTATTCTCTGGTAAGATATACCTTCGTCCTTTTCTTCTTTTCGCGCACAATGTTTGCAACTGGACTCACATGGTCTGCGGGAAAGCGCGTCCGTATTGCAGTGCAGTCTTCCTTTGCGATGCTGTACTTCGAAGTCGGAAGTCTTAGATGCCTCACAAAGTCGCTGTTTTAGATGTTGAAAGCTTCTTTTGCACTCGCCTGACAATTTAAATTGTCTACCTTTCTTAGTTAGCTAGTGCAGACACTTTGCGATTCCTCCTGTAATATGTGGCGAGACCAAGAAAGCTCTTCAGCTGGTGTTTGTCTGCGGGATCTGGCCAATTTCTCACAGGTTCGATTTTGTCCGGGTCAGTTTTTACTTCATTTGACGATATCACATGTCACAAATATTTCACCTCAGCTTTGAACAGAGCACATTTCTTTGGATTTAGTTCCAAATGTGCTGTTCGAAGTCGTGTAAATACCTCCCTCAAGTTGTCGCGATGTTCAGCGAAAGTCTTTCCCACAACGATGACGTCATCCAAGTACACCAGGCAGGTTTTCCATGTCAGACCCTGTAACACACGATCCATTAAACGCTCAAAGGTGGCTGGAGCATTACACAAGCCAAATGGCATAACGGTAAACTGCCATAGTCCATTTCCCGTTGTGAAAACGGTCTTTTCTTTGTCCTCTGGATGGATCTATACCTGCTAGTAACCACTTTTCATATCGAGGGTGGAAAACCATTTTGCTCCAGAAAGGGTATCCAAGGTGTCAACTATTCGAGGTAAGAGGTAGCTGTCCTTCTTGGTGACATCGTTGAGCCTCCGGTAATCCACGCAGAATCGAGTGCTGCCGTCCTCCTTTTTCACTAGTACAACGGGTGATGCCCACGGACTCTTTGAGTTTCCGATTAGACCGTCTTTTTCCATGGTCGATATCATCTCATCGACTTCCGCCTGTTTTGCCAATGGAAGTCTTCTAGCTGGTTCTCGGATCGCTCTACTATCACCGGTGTCTATGCTGTGCTGTACTTGGTGTGTTCCACCATAGTCTCCATCCTGCGATGCAAATATATCAGCAAACTCGCCAATAAGATTTTCGGCTATGGTTTGCTGCTCCTGATTTAGCTCACAGTTTCCGAGGATAGCTTAACATACCTCAGCCAATTTCGTTGCAGAAACAGCACTCGCAGATTCGCTCCCAGATGTTGTCGATATGGCTGCAATGGGTACGCATCTTCCAATCACCTCTTGTCTGAGCTTGACGGAGTGTTTGTTCGGATTCATCAGCCTTACCGGAACCATGTTTTTCATTGGTTCTGCTAAAATTTTTCCAACGATATAGCTTGGAAAGTCCTCTTTATCATCTGCTTCAACGAAATAGAATCGGTGCTTCCCAGGATCACCATGCAAACGCGTCCAAAGAACTGTCTCTGAAGATGGTGGTAGGACTTCATCTCTGCTTATAACCGCCCGAAGATTCACAGCGTTCTCGTTTCCGTATACCATAGGGATCTCAACGGTTCGATACCTTAACACTTGCATTCGAAGGTGGCATATGTCGGCTACCAAGAGCATGTGAGAAGGTCAACCCTGCCAGTTGTATCTTAAGAAATACCTCCCCGTATACTTTTGCTGCTTCTCCGGTAGCTGTCTTCAGAGTGAAGCAGCTGGTGTTATGTAGTCCGGACGTCTGAACAAGGCCTCTTCTGATTATCGAGGCTGTGGCACCCGTGTCGATAGTGGCAACACATTTTCGGTTTCAGATGACTGTCTCCACGGTCAAGCTTTTGCTGTAGCGTGTAGTTTGCGAAACTTGGATGATGGCCCTGGGGGCGTCGATTCCCGTCTGCTGTTGATCAGAAGCTTGTCCAGCAGTGTGAGTGTTATTCCTGACAGATGCTTCGTCATTCTGCCTCCTCCTAGCGCAATGTGAATTGTCGCTGTAGGTGTCCTAGCTTGTTGCAATTCCAGCATCTTATCTCACCTTGAGCAGTGTTCGGGTTTTATCTTCCAATGTCGACGCGTTGACATGAGCACTTTAGCGTAGCCATTTCCCTGACGCGATGGCTACCTTGCGAAGCTTGGTCTGCTGCTTCCATTGTCAGGGCAAATGCTAAAGCCACAGCGAATGTTTTCTTACCTGCCATTCTTACCGCCATTTGTAGTTTTCCATCTGCAATGGCATTAGTGAAATCATCAGTTGCCAGTTCGTTTATGATTTCCCTGCTGGTATTGGGATAAGACATATTTGCCAAGCGCTCGATGTCAGCTTGTTGTAGCGTTTCACCCCTTGCCTGGACCCTTCGGCGCAACTGGACTCGGTAAACTTGCTGCATGTGGTCGTCGTCAAACCTTACCTCGATTGCCTTGACCATGGCATCATAATCATGATGTTTGTCTTCAGGAATGGTCTGCAGCAATTCGGCAGCTGTTCCTCTGAGCGCAAGCGTAAGAGTAATTGATTTGTCTTCGTTGTCCCAGTTGTTCGTCAAGGTGGCAGCTTCATACTGCCTCTTATAAATTGGCCATGATGTTTGACCATCGAAGACAGGGGGCTGCAGTTCTATTCGTCGTGGACCTTCGCTCGAATATTCCCGAAGTTTCTGCTTCCTCAGAGAATCAACCTCCTTAGCCAGATGTTCGTTCTGTTGTTCTACACTTTCTACCTGCCTTCCGAATTTTTCTTTTAAGTTTTCTATTTTCTGGTCTACTATTTGGAGTCTTTTGTCGAAGAGAACTTTCTGTGCATAGAGCTTATTTTCGAGAGCATCCCTTTGTTCGCTTAGTTGCTTCTGGAGAACTTCTAAAGAATTCTTCTGCTCATTCTTTTGTTCGTCAAATTTACGTTCGAGAACGTTCTTTTATCCTTCGAGAACGTTCTTTTGTTCTTTCGAGGAACTTTCCAGAGCATCGAATTTCGACAGAAGCAACTTCATGAAAACAGGCATTTCATCGGCGGTACTTACTGTGCTTTCTCTCCCTTGTTCTTCAACATCGAAGAACACGGTATCAGGGTTTCCACCATCCTGAGTGATAGCATTCTGAAGTTGGAGCAATAGTTCCTTTTTCAGCCCCGAAGTCTGAAGATTTCTTCTTCCTAATTCTTCTTTCAACTCAGCTGTTGTCAATTGTTCTATTTTGCGATCCGTTTTATATAACCGAAACACAATTTTCGCGACAAAGTCAAATTTATTTAGTATCTCTTCTGGAACAATCTTTTTCTAAAACTATTTTTATCAAAAATATCCGCTATTCACAATTTTATGACTAGTTTCTGGAAAATTCCACTTTCACAGTTATATGAGTCACCGGCACTGTTTTAGAAAATGTCACTATGGAATTTTCTAGCACTTTACTGAGTTTTATCCCCAATTTCTGACACCAATGTGAAGTTTTGCCCTGGGGAATTTTTAATTACTCCAATTACCAACAATTCATTTGACGGAATTTTAGGAAATATTATTGCTCTCAAAACTCAAAGGATTACTCGTTAGATAGTTATATTCAAGAGTTATCAAGTAAAGAAATAAGCTTTTGTAGTATTGACTTATATTCACAAGATTTAATTGACAAATTAATAGAACCTTATATGAACATAGAAGAAAAGAAAGCTCTTACTCAAATAATAAAGAATAATAAAGAACTATTTTATAAATATTTTAACTAATGTAAACGAAGTTGCACGCACATACAATTGAAACAAAAAATTATAAGCCAATATGTATTTATATTCACTCCTGTATAGAACCGGAAGTAAACAAAGAAGAAGTCGATAGACAAATAATTAAATTGTTAGAACAGGGCATAATAAAAGAAAGCAGCAGTCCATAAAATGTTCCTATATGGGTCATACCTAAAAAAGATAGACTATTCAGGACTTATGAAATGGTGTATTTTCATAGATTTTTAGAAAACTTAATGAAGTAACAGTGGGAGACAAGTTTCCTATACCCAATATTGATGACATTTTCAGTAAATTGGGAAGAGTCCAATATTTTACAACATTAGATCTAGCTAAATGTTTCCATCAGATATTGGTAAATCCTAAAGACATATATAAAACTGCTTTATCAACAGCTAATGGGCATTGTGAATTTAATCGAATGCTTTTCGGATTAAAAAATGCCCCCGCTACCTTTCAGCGAATGATTAATCACGTCTTAAAGGACTTGTTGAAAAAATATGTGAAGTCTATTTAGATGACATCCTTATATTTAGCACATCGCTTGAAGAACATGTTTGTTCAAATAATAAAATATTTCAGAAACTTAAGCAACATAATTTGAAAATACAAATAGATAAATGCAAGTTTTTTAAAGCAAAACTACAGAATAAAGCCAAACCCAGAGAAAATAAAAGCAATTGACAAAATACCAATTCCGTGTACAACAAAACAAATAAAATCTTATCTAGGGCTAAGAGGTTACTACTATTTATAAAAGATTATTCAAAAGTAGCAATACCTATGACCAAATATCTAAGGAAAGGTGTTAAGATAAAACCCAAAGACTCAGAATATTTAACAGCATTTGAAGAACTTAAATTACTCATATCTATTGATCAAGTTTTAAAATATCCTGACTATAAAAAGGAATTCGGTCATAGACCCTTAATATGGTTAAGTTACCTTAAAGAACCAAACTCAAAACTCCAGAGATGGAAAATCAGTTTAAACGAACATGATACAACAAATCTCTTTTTTTAATGAAACACAACGTCTTTCAGTTTAAATAGCACTAAATTTAACTTATTCCACTTATTCACAATTCAAATACGTTTTTATAATTCAACACCTTTTATTTAATCTCAATTCAATCACTTTTTACTAACGCTTCCAGTTGTTAACAATTCCACTTTCGAAAATAAACTAAACTTTCAATGCCATCTACTCTTGTATTTATACAAATTTAGAAGCTTCTGGAAACTTCCGTCTGGTTCTGGCACATTCTAAGCTTTCAGTACTAATTCTAGTCTCGAATTAGTACTTCAAGTTCGATTTAGTATTCAGTCAAAACATATTGCAAATATTTAGCATACTTTTAGGGGCATGGTTGTTGTACAAAATAAAGGTTGGTAGCTGTACACCAATCTCACAGATGTCGTTAATTTACAAACAAAATGCATCCTCCGAATATCTAATCATTTTGTTGCCACATCACATTGTCCCCCTCTTAGTTTTGTTCGTCCCGAACAAGCACATTATCATTGTTTCCATGGTAACGATGCAGGCGATCCACATGGACAATTTTCATTTTTGCTCTTGGTCCTCGTTGGATTCGAAAAACAACATCATTAATGCTACTTGGTAGGGACCTTCCCAGTTCTGCTGAAGCTTGGGCAATTTTTCCTTTCTGCGATGTGGGTTGTAAAGCCATACCAGATCTCCCTCGTTGAATTCAGGTGCTGTTCCTCTGGCATCGTATCTGGTCTTCATGCGGTCACTCGCAATTTTTATGTTCTTTCTTGTTCTCTGGTGAATGCCGTTGATCCTTTCTCTAAGATCCAGCACGAAGTCCTTGTTTTCTTTACCCCGAGTGATGCGCATAATTCCTGGAATACCTTGGACTCGAAGTTTTGCCCTTGGTTGGAATGCAATTCCATAGGCACCCCGAACCTTCAGGCCCAGTGGTCCACTATCTGCTCAACAACGGTCTTAGCTTCTTGATTGGGTATCGCAAACGCCTCGGGCCACTTGCTGAAGTAGTCCATGACAACAAGGATGTAACGACTACCGTTTTCAGTTTCCGGAAACGGGCCTGTGATGTCAACGGCGATGATTTCAAATGGGGCGCTCACGTTGTATTGGTGTATTTTAACTCGTGTTTTAACTTTGGGTCCCTTGCTAGCCGCGCATGTTGTGCACTTTCGACAGCAGCTCTCTACATCGTTTCTTGCGCTTAGCCAATAAAAGCATTCCCGTACCTTTTCCAGTGTTTTGTTGATTCCCAAGTGCCCACGGGATACTCCATCATGCATTTCTCGTAGGATCTCCTCTACTTTCGATCGTGGAAGCACAAGCTGCATCTTAAAGGATCTTCCATCCGGCACTTCCCATTTTTTCCGCAAAACACCATCTTCCACATGGAGAGAGTCCCACTGCGCCCCGTATGCCTTTAAAGTAAGACTTCTGTAGGAAATGTCTCTTGCGTTTGGTTTCGCCATAGATTCCTTCCATGCAAGGATTGGCTCGATGTCAGGGTCTTCTTTTTGTACATTACGAAGTTCTTCGGCACTCCAATTCAGTACAGGTTGGGCTCTTATTCTCTGGTAAGATATACCTTCGTCCTTTTCCTCTTTTCGCGCACAATGTTTGCAACTGGGCTCACATGGTCTGCGGGAAAGCGCGTCCGCATTGCAGTGCAGTCTTCCTTTGCGATGCTGTACTTCGAAGTCGTAAGTCTGCATTCGTTCGATCCATCTTGCTACTGGCCCCTTAGAATGAACTGCAGCAACCATTTTAAAGCGACGTGATCGGTACGCAGGATGAATCTCTATCCATACAGGTATTTATGGAAGTGTTTTGTCGCCAGTATCAGAGCAAGTAGTTTCCGACTGGTTACACAGTAATTTCTCTCTGGTCGCGACAGAATTTTGCTGAAATTGGCTACCCCTTTTTTCCTGCCCATCGTGTATCTGCGACAGCACTGCTCCAACACCCACGTTACTAGCATCCGCGTCCACAATAAATGTCTTGCCAGGGGTGGGGTAAGCTAGTATTGTTGCCTCACAAAGTCGCTGTTTTAGATGTTGAAAGCTTCTTTTGCACTCACCTGACAATTTAAATTGTCTACCTTTCTCAGTTAGCTAGTGCAGACACTTTGCGATTCCTCCTGTAATATGTGGCGAGACCAAAAAAGCTCCTCAGCTGGAGTTTGTCTGCGGGATCTGGCCACTTTTTCACAGGTTCGATTTTCTCCGGGTCAGTTATTACTTCATTTGACGATATCACATGTCCCAAATATTTCACCTCAGCTTTGAACAGAGCACATTTCTTTGGATTTAGTTTCAAATGTGCTGTTCGAAATCGTGTAAATACCTCCCTGAAGTTGTCGCGATGTTCAGCGAACGTCTTTCCCACAACGATGACGTCATCCAAGTACACCAGGCAGGTTTTCCATGTCAGACCCTGTAACACACGATCCATTAAACGCTCAAAGGTGGCTGGAGCATTACACAAGCCAAATGGCATAACGGTAAACTGCCATAGTCCATTTCCCGTTGTGAAAACGGTCTTTTCTTTGTCCTCTGGATGGACCTGTACCTGCCAGTAACCACTTTTCATATCAAGGGTGGAAAACCATTTTGCTCCAGAAAGGGTATCCAAGGTGTCAACTATTCGAGGTAAGAGGTAGCTGTCCTTCTTGGTGACATCGTTGAGCCTCCGGTAATCCACGCAGAATCGAGTGCTGCCGTCCTCCTTTTTCACTAGTACAACGGGTGATGCCCACGGACTCTTTGAGTTTTCGATTAGACCGTCTTTTTACATGGTCGATATCATCTCATCGACTTCCGCCTGTTTTGCCAATGGAAGTCTTCTAGCTGGTTCTCGGATCGCTCTACTATCACCGGTGTCTATGCGGTGCTGTACTAGGTGTGTTCGACCATAGTCTCCATCCTGCGATGCAAATATATCAGCAAACTCGCCAATAAGATTTTCGGCTATGGTTTGCTGCTCCTGATTTAGCTCACAGTTTCCGAGGATAGCTTAACATACCTCAGCCAATTTCGTTGCAGAAACAGCACTCGCAGATTCGATCCCAGATGTTGTCGATATGGCTGCAATGAGTACGCATCTTCCAATCACCTCTTGTCTGAGCTTGACGGAGGGTTTGTTCGGATTCATCAGCCTTACCGGAACCATGTTTTTCTTTGGTTCTGCTAAAAATTTTCCAACGATATAGCTTGGAAAGTCCTCTTTATCATCTGCTTCAACGAAATAGAATCGGTTATTCCCAGGATCACCATGCAAACGTGTCCAAAGAACTGTCTCTGAAGATGGTGGTAGGACTTCATCTCTGCTTATAACCGCCCGAAGATTCACAGCGTTCTCGTTTCCGTATACCATAGGGATCTCAACGGTTCGATACCTTAACACTTGCATTCGAAGGTCTATGATTACCTCATGTGCCTTCATGAAATCCACTCCTATGATGCATTCGTCGCATATGTCGGCTACCAAGAGCATGTGAGAAGGTCAACCCTGCCAGTTGTATCTTAAGAAATACCTCCCCATATACTTTTGCTGCTTCTCCGGTAGCTGTCTTCAGAGTGAAGCAGCTGGTGTTATGTAGTCCGGACGTCTGAACAAGGCCTCTTCTGATTATCGAGGCTGTGGCACCCGTGTTGATAGTGGCAACACATTTTCGGTTTCAGATGACTGTCTCCACGGTCAAGCTTTTGCTGCAGCGTGTAGTTTGCGAAACTTGGATGATGGCCCTGGGGGCGTCGATTCCCGTCTGCTGTTGATCAGAAGCTTGTCCAGCAGCGTGAGTGTTATTCCTGCCAGATGCTTCGTCATTCTGCCTCCTCCTAGCGCAATGTGCATTGTCGCTGTAGGTGTCCTAGCTTGTTGCAATTCCAGCATCTTATCTGACCTCGAGCAGTGTTCGGGTTTTATCTTCCAATGTCGACGCGTTGACACTTTCTACCTGCTTTCCGAATTTTTCTTTTAATTTTTCTATTTTCTGGTCTACTATTTGGAGTCTTTTGTCGAAGAGAACATTCTGTGAATAGAGCTTATTTTCGAGAGCATCCCTTTGTTCGCTTAGTTGCTTCTGGAGAACTTCTAAAGAATTCTTCTGCTCATTCTTTTGTTCGTCAAATTTACGTTCGAGAACGTTCTTTTATCCTTCGAGAACGTTCTTTTGTTCTTTCGAGGAACTTTCCAGAGCATCGAATTTCGACAGAAGCAACTTCATGAAAACAGGCATTTCATCGGCGGTACTTACTGTGCTTTCTCTCCCTTGTTCTTCAACATCGAAGAACACGGTATCAGGGTTTCCACCATCCTGAGTGATAGCATTCTGAAGTTGGAGCAATAGTTCCTTTTTCAGCCCCGAAGTCTGAAGATTTCTTCTTCCTAATTCTTCTTTCAACTCAGCTGTTGTCAATTGTTCTATTTTGCGATCCGTTTTATATAACCGAAACACAATTTTCGCGACAAAGTCAAATTTATTTAGTATCTCTTCTGGAACAATCTTTTTCAAAAACTATTTTTATCAAAAATATCCGCTATTCACAATTGTATGACTAGTTTCTGGAAAATTCCACTTTCACAGTTATATGAGTCACCGGCACTGTTTTAGAAAATGTCACTATGGAATTTTCTAGCACTTTACTGAGTTTTATCCCCAATTTCTGACACCAATGTGAAGTTTTGCCCTGGGGAATTTTTAATTACTCCAATTACCAACAATTCATTTGACGGAATTTTAGGAAATATTATTGCTCTCAAAACTCAAAGGATTACTCGTTAGATAGTTATATTCAAGAGTTATCAAGTAAAGAAATAAGCTTTTGTAGTATTGACTTATATTCACAAGATTTAATTGACAAATTAATAGAACCTTATATGAACATAGAAGAAAAGAAAGCTCTTACTCAAATAATAAAGAATAATAAAGAACTATTTTATAAATATTTTAACTAATGTAAACGAAGTTGCACGCACATACAATTGAAACAAAAAATTATAAGCCAATATGTATTTATATTCACTCCTGTATAGAACCGGAAGTAAACAAAGAAGAAGTCGATAGACAAATAATTAAATTGTTAGAACAGGGCATAATAAAAGAAAGCAGCAGTCCATAAAGTGTTCCTATATGGGTCATACCTAAAAAAGATAGACTATTCAGGACTTATGAAATGGTGTATTTTCATAGATTTTTAGAAAGCTTAATGAAGTAACAGTGGGAGACAAGTTTCCTATACCCAATATTGATGACATTTTCAGTAAATTGGGAAGAGTCCAATATTTTACAACATTAGATCTAGCTAAATGTTTCCATCAGATATTGGTAAATCCTAAAGACATATATAAAACTGCTTTATCAACAGCTAATGGGCATTGTGAATTTAATCGAATGCTTTTCGGATTAAAAAATGCCCCCGCTACCTTTCAGCGAATGATTAATCACGTCTTAAAGGACTTGTTGAAAAAATATGTGAAGTCTATTTAGATGACATCCTTATATTTAGCACATCGCTTGAAGAACATGTTTGTTCAAATAATAAAATATTTCAGAAACTTAAACAACATAATTTGAAAATACAAATAGATAAATGCAAGTTTTTTAAAGCAAAAATACAGAATAAAGCCAAACCCAGAGAAAATAAAAGCAATTGACAAAATACCAATTCCGTGTACAACAAAACAAATAAAATCTTATCTAGGGCTAAGAGGTTACTACTATTTATAAAAGATTATTCAAAAGTAGCAATACCTATGACCAAATATCTAAGGAAAGGTGTTAAGATAAAACCCAAAGACTCAGAATATTTAACAGCATTTGAAGAACTTAAATTACTCATATCTATTGATCAAGTTTTAAAATATCCTGACTATAAAAAGGAATTCGGTCATAGACCCTTAATATGGTTAAGTTACCTTAAAGAACCAAACTCAAAACTCCAGAGATGGAAAATCAGTTTAAACGAACATGATACAACAAATCTCTTTTTTTAATGAAACACAACGTCTTTCAGTTTAAATAGCACTAAATTTAACTTATTCCACTTATTCACAATTCAAATACGTTTTTATAATTCAACACCTTTTATTTAATCTCAATTCAATCACTTTTTACTAACGCTTCCAGTTGTTAACAATTCCACTTTCGAAAATAAACTAAACTTTCAATGCCATCTACTCTTGTATTTATACAAATTTAGAAGCTTCTGGAAACTTCCGTCTGGTTCTGGCACATTCTAAGCTTTCAGTACTAATTCTAGTCTCGAATTAGTACTTCAAGTTCGATTTAGTATTCAGTCAAAACATATTGCAAATATTTAGCATACTTTTAGGGGCATGGTTGTTGTACAAAATAAAGGTTGGTAGCTGTACACAATGAATCTCACAGATGTCGTTAATTTACAAACAAAATGCATCCTCCGAATATCTAATCATTTTGTTGCCACATCACATTGTCCCCCTCTTAGTTTTGTTCGTCCCGAACAAGCACATTATCATTGTTTCCATGGTAACGATGCAGGCGATCCACATGGACAATTTTCATTTTTGCTCTTGGTCCTCGTTGGATTCGAAAAACAACATCATTAATGCTACTTGGTAGGGACCTTCCCAGTTCTGCTGAAGCTTGGGCAATTTTTCCTTTCTGCGATGTGGGTTGTAAAGCCATACCAGATCTCCCTCGTTGAATTCAGGTGCTGTTCCTCTGGCATCGTATCTGGTCTTCATGCGGTCACTCGCAATTTTTATGTTCTTTCTTGTTCTCTGGTGAATTCCGTTGATCCTTTCTCTAAGATCCAGCACGAAGTCCTTGTTTTCTTTACCCCGAGTGATGCGCATAATTCCTGGAATACCTTGGACTCGAAGTTTTGCCCTTGGTTGGAATGCAATTCCATAGGCACCCCAAACCTTCAGGCCCAGTGGTCCACTATCTGCTCAACAACGGTCTTAGCTTCTTGATTGGGTATCGCAAACGCCTCGGGCCACTTGCTGAAGTAGTCCATGACAACAAGGATGTAACGACTACCGTTTTCAGTTTCCGGAAACGGGCCTGTGATGTCAACGGCGATGATTTCAAATGGGGCGCTCACGTTGTATTGGTGTATTTTAACTCGTGTTTTAACTTTGGGTCCCTTGCTAGCCGCGCATGTTGTGCACTTTCGACAGCAGCTCTCTACATCGTTTCTTGCGCTTAGCCAATAAAAGCATTCCCGTACCTTTTCCAGTGTTTTGTTGATTCCCAAGTGCCCACGGGATACTCCATCATGCATTTCTCGTAGGATCTCCTCTACTTTCGATCGTGGAAGCACAAGCTGCATCTTAAAGGATCTTCCATCCGGCACTTCCCATTTTTTCCGCAAAACACCATCTTCCACATGGAGAGAGTCCCACTGCGCCCCGTATGCCTTTAAAGTAAGACTTCTGTAGGAAATGTCTCTTGCGTTTGGTTTCGCCATAGATTCCTTCCATGCAAGGATTGGCTCGATGTCAGGGTCTTCTTTTTGTACATTACGAAGTTCTTCGGCACTCCAATTCAGTACAGGTTGGGCTCTTATTCTCTGGTAAGATATACCTTCGTCCTTTTCCTCTTTTCGCGCACAATGTTTGCAACTGGGCTCACATGGTCTGCGGGAAAGCGCGTCCGCATTGCAGTGCAGTCTTCCTTTGCGATGCTGTACTTCGAAGTCGTAAGTCTGCATTCGTTCGATCCATCTTGCTACTGGCCCCTTAGAATGAACTGCAGCAACCATTTTAAAGCGACGTAATCGGTACGCAGGATGAATCTCTATCCATACAGGTATTTATGGAAGTGTTTTGTCGCCAGTATCAGAGCAAGTAGTTTCCGACTGGTTACACAGTAATTTCTCTCTGGTCGCGACAGAATTTTGCTGAAATTGGCTACCCCTTTTTTCCTGCCCATCGTGTATCTGCGACAGCACTGCTCCAACACCCACGTTACTAGCATCCGCGTCCACAATAAATGTCTTGCCAGGGGTGGGGTAAGCTAGTATTGTTGCCTCACAAAGTCGCTGTTTTAGATGTTGAAAGCTTCTTTTGCACTCACCTGACAATTTAAATTGTCTACCTTTCTCAGTTAGCTAGTGCAGACACTTTGCGATTCCTCCTGTAATATGTGGCGAGACCAAAAAAGCTCCTCAGCTGGAGTTTGTCTGCGGGATCTGGCCACTTTTTCACAGGTTCGATTTTCTCCGGGTCAGTTATTACTTCATTTGACGATATCACATGTCCCAAATATTTCACCTCAGCTTTGAACAGAGCACATTTCTTTGGATTTAGTTTCAAATGTGCTGTTCGAAATCGTGTAAATACCTCCCTGAAGTTGTCGCGATGTTCAGCGAACGTCTTTCCCACAACGATGACGTCATCCAAGTACACCAGGCAGGTTTTCCATGTCAGACCCTGTAACACACGATCCATTAAACGCTCAAAGGTGGCTGGAGCATTACACAAGCCAAATGGCATAACGGTAAACTGCCATAGTCCATTTCCCGTTGTGAAAACGGTCTTTTCTTTGTCCTCTGGATGGACCTGTACCTGCCAGTAACCACTTTTCATATCAAGGGTGGAAAACCATTTTGCTCCAGAAAGGGTATCCAAGGTGTCAACTATTCGAGGTAAGAGGTAGCTGTCCTTCTTGGTGACATCGTTGAGCCTCCGGTAATCCACGCAGAATCGAGTGCTGCCGTCCTCCTTTTTCACTAGTACAACGGGTGATGCCCACGGACTCTTTGAGTTTTCGATTAGACCGTCTTTTTACATGGTCGATATCATCTCATCGACTTCCGCCTGTTTTGCCAATGGAAGTCTTCTAGCTGGTTCTCGGATCGCTCTACTATCACCGGTGTCTATGCGGTGCTGTGCTAGGTGTGTTCGACCATAGTCTCCATCCTGCGATGCAAATATATCAGCAAACTCGCCAATAAGATTTTCGGCTATGGTTTGCTGCTCCTGATTTAGCTCACAGTTTCCGAGGATAGCTTAACATACCTCAGCCAATTTCGTTGCAGAAACAGCACTCGCAGATTCGATCCCAGATGTTGTCGATATGGCTGCAATGAGTACGCATCTTCCAATCACCTCTTGTCTGAGCTTGACGGAGGGTTTGTTCGGATTCATCAGCCTTACCGGAACCATGTTTTTCTTTGGTTCTGCTAAAAATTTTCCAACGATATAGCTTGGAAAGTCCTCTTTATCATCTGCTTCAACGAAATAGAATCGGTTATTCCCAGGATCACCATGCAAACGTGTCCAAAGAACTGTCTCTGAAGATGGTGGTAGGACTTCATCTCTGCTTATAACCGCCCGAAGATTCACAGCGTTCTCGTTTCCGTATACCATAGGGATCTCAACGGTTCGATACCTTAACACTTGCATTCGAAGGTCTATGATTACCTCATGTGCCTTCATGAAATCCACTCCTATGATGCATTCGTCGCATATGTCGGCTACCAAGAGCATGTGAGAAGGTCAACCCTGCCAGTTGTATCTTAAGAAATACCTCCCCATATACTTTTGCTGCTTCTCCGGTAGCTGTCTTCAGAGTGAAGCAGCTGGTGTTATGTAGTCCGGACGTCTGAACAAGGCCTCTTCTGATTATCGAGGCTGTGGCACCCGTGTTGATAGTGGCAACACATTTTCGGTTTCAGATGACTGTCTCCACGGTCAAGCTTTTGCTGCAGCGTGTAGTTTGCGAAACTTGGATGATGGCCCTGGGGGCGTCGATTCCCGTCTGCTGTTGATCAGAAGCTTGTCCAGCAGCGTGAGTGTTATTCCTGCCAGATGCTTCGTCATTCTGCCTCCTCCTAGCGCAATGTGCATTGTCGCTGTAGGTGTCCTAGCTTGTTGCAATTCCAGCATCTTATCTGACCTCGAGCAGTGTTCGGGTTTTATCTTCCAATGTCGACGCGTTGACATGAGCACTTTAGCGTAGCCATTTCCCTGACGCGATGGCTACCTTGCGAAGCTTGGTCTGCTGCTTCCATTGTCAGGGCAAATGCTAAAGCCACAGCGAATGTTTTCTTACCTGCCATTCTTACCGCCATTTGTAGTTTTCCATCTGCAATGGCATTAGTGAAATCATCAGTTGCCAGTTCGTTTATGATTTCCCTGCTGGTATTGGGATAAGACATATTTGCCAAGCGCTCGATGTCAGCTTGTTGTAGCGTTTCACCCCTTGCCTGGACCCTTCGGCGCAACTGGACTCGGTAAACTTGCTGCATGTGGTCGTCGTCAAACCTTACCTCGATTGCCTTGACCATGGCATCATAATCATGATGTTTGTCTTCAGGAATGGTCTGCAGCAATTCGGCAGCTGTTCCTCTGAGCGCAAGCGTAAGAGTAATTGATTTGTCTTCGTTGTCCCAGTTGTTCGTCAAGGTGGCAGCTTCATACTGCCTCTTATAAATTGGCCATGATGTTTGACCATCGAAGACAGGGGGCTGCAGTTCTATTCGTCGTGGACCTTCGCTCGAATATTCCCGAAGTTTCTGCTTCCTCAGAGAATCAACCTCCTTAGCCAGATGTTTCTACCTGCCTTCCGAATTTTTCTTTTAAGTTTTCTATTTTCTGGTCTACTATTTGGAGTCTTTTGTCGAAGAGAACTTTCTGTGCATAGAGCTTATTTTCGAGAGCATCCCTTTGTTCGCTTAGTTGCTTCTGGAGAACTTCTAAAGAATTCTTCTGCTCATTCTTTTGTTCGTCAAATTTACGTTCGAGAACGTTCTTTTATCCTTCGAGAACGTTCTTTTGTTCTTTCGAGGAACTTTCCAGAGCATCGAATTTCGACAGAAGCAACTTCATGAAAACAGGCATTTCATCGGCGGTACTTACTGTGCTTTCTCTCCCTTGTTCTTCAACATCGAAAAAACACGGTATCAGGGTTTCCACCATCCTGAGTGATAGCATTCTGAAGTTGGAGCAATAGTTCCTTTTTCAGCCCCGAAGTCTGAAGATTTCTTTTTCCTAATTCTTCTTTCAACTCAGCTGTTGTCAATTGTTCTATTTTGCGATCCATTTTATATAACCGAAACACAATTTTCGCGACAAAGTCAAATTTATTTAGTATCTCTTCTGGAACAATCTTTTTCAAAAACTATTTTTATCAAAAGTATCCGCTATTCAGAATTTTATGCACAATAGTTTCTGGAAAATTCCACTTTCACAGTTATATGAGTCACCGGCACTGTTTTAGAAAATGTCACTATGGAATTTTCTAGCACATGAACATTTATATTCCAAGCAAAGATATTTACTTTTTGACCTTGATAGACAACTATACAAAGTATTTAACAGCTTTTCCCATCGCTAGTAGAAACAGTCACAAAATGATTGAATAAATTAAGCTTAGAAATTCAATTTAAGCAAACGCGAAGAAATAGTATGCGATAATGAATTTAGCAGCCTAGCATTTAAAGAATATTGCACGAAATAAGAATATAAATAAAACTTACTACTCCAAATCATAAGACAGGCAATGCAGATGTAGAAAGAGTGCACGGTACACTCAACGAACATATAAGAATATAAGTATAATGCACAGGAAAATAAAAAGAACATATTAAACTTAAAAGAAAAAGTTATAATAACAGTTTGTGTATATAATTGTACAATTCATTCAACGACATTAAAAAAACCTATAGATTTTATAAAAAAAAAAAAAACAAAATAAGAGAAAAAGAAGACATAGGAACAAGGATTCAAAAAAAAAATAAGAAGATAATATAAATAAACTTAATAAAAATAAAACAGACGTTGTTCAACCAGAGTTAAATAAAGATTTTGTATATATAAAAGCCGACGTAGTTAGAGCAGCTAAAAAGATAGCAGCAAAATATAAGAATACTGAGGTAGAAAAGATAAATAACAAATATTACGCAAATAAGAAAAAAAAAATACACAAACAATATTTCAAAAGAAAATATAAATATCAAAACAGTGATAATAATTTAATCTATTTGCAGGCAATATGAAAATTATAATATAAATTTTCTTCATTGTAAGCACGGTGAAATCACAGTTCTTTTAACAAGAAATCAACAATCAAGCCGTGTATATATACATATATATATATATATATATGTATGTACTTCATATAATTAATTTAGAAACTTACTGTGAAATTTTAAAACAAATTGAATTTTCTATAGAAAATGTCTATAATAATTTTTGGGATTTAAGATTATAGCAGATGCGTTAGAGGATTCTAAATCGAAATTAAAAAAGTATTCAACTATTGAAGATTCGAATATGATTTTTTTTTAATTTTATTTACAATAATTGTATTACGCGTTTAATATTTTTGTGTGCAAAGTTAGTGTTAAAAGGAATGTTAGGCAAATATTCATGAATTTAACATAGCCTGTTATGAATACTTAAATCAGTGGGATATGTGTACATATGTATCCAGAAACTTCAAGTTTTTAGTAAGGTAGATCTCCGAAACGTTCATACCTGGCCAGAAATAGAATCTTCGTTATCTTTTGTCAACCAAAAGCGGAGAGATACAACTAACAATGATTGAAACTTGTTTGACAAATTTGTTGAACTAAAACCATTCTTATGCATTACAACAAAAACAAAACAATAAATTGTGGGCGATTAATGGAAAGAAATGTTCGAGCATTTTTGGAAGAAAAGTATAAAATTAAAAAATCTTTTACTAATTGTTGAGTTCGGCTTGGGTCTGTCAGGTTCAAATGCTCCAATCGAAAGAGTTTTTTCCCATAATAAACAATATTCAGACAAATAAAAAAAAACAAATTTGATGGTAAAATTAAACTATAGTTTGATCTTATCTTATAAACATTTGTTTAAAAAAAAAAACATTTCAGAAATGTTTCTGAAATGGAAACATCTCTGAAATGTTTATTTGCTTTTCAAAAACATTTGAGAAATGTTTCCCGAGACGTCCAGACATAAATAAACATTTCAAAAACAATTAAAAAACATTTCAGAAAATAAAAACTTTTCTTAAATGTTTTTTTAAACATTTCTAAAATGTTTAAAAAAAATGTTTCATTGTGTGGACACAGGTTCAGAAATAAAAAAAAATATTTTTTAAGAGCAAACGTAAAAATCATCAAAAAAATTTGTTCAGCAAAAAATACCAACAATGATCTCCTTGATAGAGTTTGATTTCTTTTTATTTTTTAAAGACTGGATTTAAAAACAAATTAAATTTAAAGTTTTTGTTTTAGTTCTAAGCATTTTTTTGTTATGATTTTATATTATTTTCTTTTTGGGATTTTTTTTTTTATTTTTTACAAAATAAAAGTTAAAAGGTTTGGCTCAGAGAAATATGGTCACTGTAATTATAACGGAACGTTATATGAATATAACGAAATAAAATATGTAAAAAACCTAAAAAAAAGTCCAATATGTATCCAAAATTTGTACAAAACAAAATATGAGAATTGTTTTATGAGAACAATGCGAAATTGGTAAGGAATAGAGTCCACTTGTCGATCTTAAGCTCGTAGAGGCCGAACGTCGAAGTGTGCCACAAATAATTAAACAAAAGTAAAAAAAAAAATAATGCGCATTGTTATCGCGAGTGTTTTAAAAAATAATAATAATACACACTCGCTAGAGAAATTGAAAAAAAAAACCTCGCGTGTGCTGTAAGGAATAAAATAATATCCACTCGCGTCGTTGGAGGAGAGAAAAAGATGCCCACTCGCGCTGTGAAAAAAAAATAAATGAAACGCACTCGCATAGCAAATTATTCTCTTATCTGTCCCAAGAACTTTGTGCTTAACTGCCTCTTTCTTATCTACTGTAAGCATCGTATGGCCATATAATGCTTGCGGTAAATGGATAAGGGCATCTGAGTTTGACTTATTATGCTGAATGAATAAATTGATTTTTTGTATGCAAGCTGTTTTATGGGCATAACACCTAAGACAGTGTTCATTACAGAAAGTAATTTTGGATTTTCACTGCATGGTTCGACTTAGTCAGAATTGTGTTTTATATGTTAGTATGTATTTTTAAATGGCAAGTGATTTTCGTGTCGTATATTCTAATGTTCGCGGCCTAAGAAAAAAAAATCTTTCACGCGTACGTCTACACTGTTCAATACAGGCCAGCTGTTTTGGCATTAAGTTAAACCCAGGTTGGAGTAAATACTGATTTATCAGAATTAGCTCTACATGGGTATAGCTTCGTGCCATTACTCTTTTCCCATCATGGTCTCGTGGTCTATGTTAGAAATGATATTGCTTGCCAGAGCCTTCCCCAATATGGCGAAATGTTCCAACATGGTCTTTAACTTCTTATGGCTCAAATTCACTATCCGCAAGCATGTCATTCATTATTTTTTTATATACAGGAGTCCAAATCTTGACAATAATTCGACTTGTAACGAGTTTGATGCACAGTCTGATTCCATCTCGAAAATTGTTTCCCTTTGTCCTCGTACTGAAATCGTTATTGCGGGTGATTTTAATGTACACAATTCCAATTGGCTCCGCTATTCTGGTCAGATAACACCCGAAGGAAGGTATGTCGAGCTCTTTGCCGGGTAATATCACCTTACAAAATTGATCGATGTGCCAACGCGTTCTCCGGATGTTGCTGGGCAAGCCGCCCATACTCTTGACTTGTTTCTTACTTCTCACCCTGATAAATATATCATTAGTGTAACTTCTCCATTTGGCACTTCAGACCATTGTGTCATTTCAGCTAATTTCTCATCCTCCACCCATCCAGTTCAAGAAAAACTTCCCACCAGGACCGTTTGGCAATACGAGAAAGCCAACTGGGACGGCCTGAATATTTTTTCCGAAACTTTAACTGGTCCCTATGCTTCCTCGATAGTGAAATTGATGCCAGGGCTGAAATGATCACAAATGTAATTCTTCTAGGGATGCGTGCTTTTATTTCTAGCAGAGTGAAAAGCATCAAGCCTAAAGATGCTATCAAAGAAGTAAATAAGCTATCAAAGAAGTAAGTTTCCGATCCTATAAAGCCAACCCTACAGAGGAAAATCGGAAAAAGCACAAACAAGCAAGGAACTCATGCAACTCCGTTATTGAAAGAACCAAATTTTTGCATGACCAAAAATTACGGCAAAAAATTCTGCAGTGTCCCAAAGGCAGTAAAAATGTTTGGTCAGTTGTAAAAAAATATTAAAAACTCCTCAACATCTTCGGTTCCAATGTTCATCGACAATAAAAAACCAATTGTTTACTCTTCAAAGAAGGCAAACTTGCTCGCCGCCCATTTCGCTGCCAGCTCCACGCTGCCTCATAGCAACGTTGCCCCTCCTGTACTTGAGAATGTAAATTTTTCCATGGGACAGATTTTTTTCCGCACTCGTACAGTAGCAAGAGTTATCAAATATCTCGATATACACAAATCCGCTGGCCCGAATGGTATACCCCCGATTCTTCTGAAGAGGTGTTCTTCCACACTGGCAAAGCCACTGCGTAAGCCTTTCCATCGCTCCTACTCTTCTGGAATCTTTCCTAGAAGATGGAAAACAGCATTTGTCCAGCCTGTCCCTAAGAAAGGTGACCCACCCTCCCCCTCCTCCTACCAACCCATAGCACTGACATCCCTTCTTTCTAAGGTCATGGAAACACTGATTAACCGTCAGCTTAAGGAATATCTCGAAAATCGAAAGCTTCTCCATGACCCTCAGTATGGCTTCAGCAGCAATCGTTCCACTGGTGATCTGATGGCATATCTCACCGAACAGTGGAACAAATCTTAACATTGCTTTGGTGAAAGTAAGACTATTGCTCTTGATATCTCCAAGGCATTTGATAGAGTTTGGCATGAAGCTCTTATCGAAAATGCGTGCTTTTGGGATCGATGATACTCTTGTTCGTTGGATTGGAAACTATCTTCTTCAAGTCTGATTCTCACAAAATAAATGCTGGGGTGCCCCAGGGCTCTGTTCTGTCTCCGACTCTTTTCCTCATTTTTATAAATGATCTTCTGTCTGTTACTTCTAATCCACTTAACTGTTTTGCTGACGATTCTACCCTCATATTCGTTCGATAATTCACGTCCTTCGCCTTCAGACGTACAATTGCAACGGTGCCGTATGTCAAGCTCATTAAACTCCGATTTATACAGCATTGTCAAATGGGGTAATAGGAATCGTGTGGAGTTTAATGCTTCGAAAACTCAATGCTGTCTTCTGTCGTTTAAGCTAAACATACCTCTAATGCCATTGTCCATGGATGGCACTTACACCGAATAAACCAAAAACCTCTCAGTACTCGGTATGTGTGTTAACGACGACCTCCGTTTGCACGATCATATATTTGAGATCGCTAAGAATGCAGCTAAGTGCTTAGGTTTTCTGTATCGGTGTAAGAAGTACTTTTCCCATCTGATTTGCCTACAATTATAATGCGTTTATACGGCCTAAACTAGAGTATAACTCGCACCTTTGGGCAGGTGTTTCGCAAACATCGCTTCATCTGCTTGATAGAATACAAAATCGAGCGTTAAGATTGATAGCAAATAGAACTGCCGGTGAAACAATTGCTCCTCTCGAACACCGTTGCAATGTTTCATGTCTTTCCTTATTTTATCGTTTCTTTTACAAAAAATGTTCACTCGAAGTAGCCAGTTGCATTCCTCCTCTTAAAAGTTTCTCCCGTAATACTCGTCTCGCAAGGAATGCCCATCAGTTCACCCTTGAGCCCCATTTCGGACGTACCGTAAAATATAGGGATTCTTTTTTTAGCCGAACAACACGAATTTGGAATAGTTTACCCGGCGAGATTTTCCCTTCCCATTTTGATCTATAAACATTCAAAACCAATGTTAATCGACACCTCATATCTCTCCCCTCCCTATCTTCCTAATGCCCGCGCAGGGTTTTACATTAAGAGGGAAAAAAATATTCCCTTGTGCGCGCGTTGATTATAAAAAAAAAGATCAAGAATTAGTTGAATTAGATAATTAGAAGACTGACTCATTTTAACAAAACACCTTTTCCAAACAAGTCTTAATAACTGTTTTAATAATGTTAGCTTAGAATGTGCCAGAACCAGACGGAAGTTTCCAGAAGCTTCTAAATTTGTATAAATACAAGAGTAGATGGCATTGAAAGTTTAGTTTATTTTCGAAAGTGGAATTGTTAACAACTGGAAGCGTTAGTAAAAAGTGATTGAATTGAGATTAAATAAAAGGTGTTGAATTGTAAAAACGTATTTGAATTGTGAATAAGTGGAATAAGTTAAATTTAGTGCTATTTAAACTGAAAGACGTTGTGTTTCATTAAAAAAAGAGATTTGTTGTATCATGTTCGTTTAAACTGATTTTCCATCTCTGGAGTTTTGAGTTTGGTTCTTTAAGGTAACTTAACCATATTAAGGGTCTATGACCGAATTCCTTTTTATAGTCAGGATATTTTAAAACTTGATCAATAGATATGAGTAATTTAAGTTCTTCAAATGCTGTTAAATATTCTGAGTCTTTGGGTTTTATCTTAACACCTTTCCTTAGATATTTGGTCTAGTCTCGAATTAGTACTTCAAGTTCGATTTAGTATTCAGTCAAAACATATTGCAAATATTTAGCATACTTTTAGGGGCATGGTTGTTGTACAAAATAAAGGTTGGTAGCTGTACACAATGAATCTCACAGATGTCGTTAATTTACAAACAAAATGCATCCTCCGAATATCTAATCATTTTGTTGCCACATCACATTGTCCCCCTCTTAGTTTTGTTCGTCCCGAACAAGCACATTATCATTGTTTCCATGGTAACGATGCAGGCGATCCACATGGACAATTTTCATTTTTGCTCTTGGTCCTCGTTGGATTCGAAAAACAACATCATTAATGCTACTTGGTAGGGACCTTCCCAGTTCTGCTGAAGCTTGGGCAATTTTTCCTTTCTGCGATGTGGGTTGTAAAGCCATACCAGATCTCCCTCGTTGAATTCAGGTGCTGTTCCTCTGGCATCGTATCTGGTCTTCATGCGGTCACTCGCAATTTTTATGTTCTTTCTTGTTCTCTGGTGAATGCCGTTGATCCTTTCTCTAAGATCCAGCACGAAGTCCTTGTTTTCTTTACCCCGAGTGATGCGCATAATTCCTGGAATACCTTGGACTCGAAGTTTTGCCCTTGGTTGGAATGCAATTCCATAGGCACCCCGAACCTTCAGGCCCAGTGGTCCACTATCTGCTCAACAACGGTCTTAGCTTCTTGATTGGGTATCGCAAACGCCTCGGGCCACTTGCTGAAGTAGTCCATGACAACAAGGATGTAACGACTACCGTTTTCAGTTTCCGGAAACGGGCCTATGATGTCAACGGCGATGATTTCAAATGGGGCGCTCACGTTGTATTGGTGTATTTTAACTCGTGTTTTAACTTTGGGTCCCTTGCTAGCCGCGCATGTTGTGCACTTTCGACAGCAGCTCTCTACATCGTTTCTTGCGCTTAGCCAATAAAAGCATTCCCGTACCTTTTCCAGTGTTTTGTTGATTCCCAAGTGCCCACGGGATACTCCATCATGCATTTCTCGTAGGATCTCCTCTACTTTCGATCGTGGAAGCACAAGCTGCATCTTAAAGGATCTTCCATCCGGCACTTCCCATTTTTTCCGCAAAACACCATCTTCCACATGGAGAGAGTCCCACTGCGCCCCGTATGCCTTTAAAGTAAGACTTCTGTAGGAAATGTCTCTTGCGTTTGGTTTCGCCATAGATTCCTTCCATGCAAGGATTGGCTCGATGTCAGGGTCTTCTTTTTGTACATTACGAAGTTCTTCGGCACTCCAATTCAGTACAGGTTGGGCTCTTATTCTCTGGTAAGATATACCTTCGTCCTTTTCCTCTTTTCGCGCACAATGTTTGCAACTGGGCTCACATGGTCTGCGGGAAAGCGCGTCCGCATTGCAGTGCAGTCTTCCTTTGCGATGCTGTACTTCGAAGTCGTAAGTCTGCATTCGTTCGATCCATCTTGCTACTGGCCCCTTAGAATGAACTGCAGCAACCATTTTAAAGCGACGTGATCGGTACGCAGGATGAATCTCTATCCATACAGGTATTTATGGAAGTGTTTTGTCGCCAGTATCAGAGCAAGTAGTTTCCGACTGGTTACACAGTAATTTCTCTCTGGTCGCGACAGAATTTTGCTGAAATTGGCTACCCCTTTTTTCCTGCCCATCGTGTATCTGCGACAGCACTGCTCCAACACCCACGTTACTAGCATCCGCGTCCACAATAAATGTCTTGCCAGGGGTGGGGTAAGCTAGTATTGTTGCCTCACAAAGTCGCTGTTTTAGATGTTGAAAGCTTCTTTTGCACTCACCTGACAATTTAAATTGTCTACCTTTCTCAGTTAGCTAGTGCAGACACTTTGCGATTCCTCCTGTAATATGTGGCGAGACCAAAAAAGCTCCTCAGCTGGAGTTTGTCTGCGGGATCTGGCCACTTTTTCACAGGTTCGATTTTCTCCGGGTCAGTTATTACTTCATTTGACGATATCACATGTCCCAAATATTTCACCTCAGCTTTGAACAGAGCACATTTCTTTGGATTTAGTTTCAAATGTGCTGTTCGAAATCGTGTAAATACCTCCCTGAAGTTGTCGCGATGTTCAGCGAACGTCTTTCCCACAACGATGACGTCATCCAAGTACACCAGGCAGGTTTTCCATGTCAGACCCTGTAACACACGATCCATTAAACGCTCAAAGGTGGCTGGAGCATTACACAAGCCAAATGGCATAACGGTAAACTGCCATAGTCCATTTCCCGTTGTGAAAACGGTCTTTTCTTTGTCCTCTGGATGGACCTGTACCTGCCAGTAACCACTTTTCATATCAAGGGTGGAAAACCATTTTGCTCCAGAAAGGGTATCCAAGGTGTCAACTATTCGAGGTAAGAGGTAGCTGTCCTTCTTGGTGACATCGTTGAGCCTCCGGTAATCCACGCAGAATCGAGTGCTGCCGTCCTCCTTTTTCACTAGTACAACGGGTGATGCCCACGGACTCTTTGAGTTTTCGATTAGACCGTCTTTTTACATGGTCGATATCATCTCATCGACTTCCGCCTGTTTTGCCAATGGAAGTCTTCTAGCTGGTTCTCGGATCGCTCTACTATCACCGGTGTCTATGCGGTGCTGTACTAGGTGTGTTCGACCATAGTCTCCATCCTGCGATGCAAATATATCAGCAAACTCGCCAATAAGATTTTCGGCTATGGTTTGCTGCTCCTGATTTAGCTCACAGTTTCCGAGGATAGCTTAACATACCTCAGCCAATTTCGTTGCAGAAACAGCACTCGCAGATTCGATCCCAGATGTTGTCGATATGGCTGCAATGAGTACGCATCTTCCAATCACCTCTTGTCTGAGCTTGACGGAGGGTTTGTTCGGATTCATCAGCCTTACCGGAACCATGTTTTTCTTTGGTTCTGCTAAAAATTTTCCAACGATATAGCTTGGAAAGTCCTCTTTATCATCTGCTTCAACGAAATAGAATCGGTTATTCCCAGGATCACCATGCAAACGTGTCCAAAGAACTGTCTCTGAAGATGGTGGTAGGACTTCATCTCTGCTTATAACCGCCCGAAGATTCACAGCGTTCTCGTTTCCGTATACCATAGGGATCTCAACGGTTCGATACCTTAACACTTGCATTCGAAGGTCTATGATTACCTCATGTGCCTTCATGAAATCCACTCCTATGATGCATTCGTCGCATATGTCGGCTACCAAGAGCATGTGAGAAGGTCAACCCTGCCAGTTGTATCTTAAGAAATACCTCCCCATATACTTTTGCTGCTTCTCCGGTAGCTGTCTTCAGAGTGAAGCAGCTGGTGTTATGTAGTCCGGACGTCTGAACAAGGCCTCTTCTGATTATCGAGGCTGTGGCACCCGTGTTGATAGTGGCAACACATTTTCGGTTTCAGATGACTGTCTCCACGGTCAAGCTTTTGCTGCAGCGTGTAGTTTGCGAAACTTGGATGATGGCCCTGGGGGCGTCGATTCCCGTCTGCTGTTGATCAGAAGCTTGTCCAGCAGCGTGAGTGTTATTCCTGCCAGATGCTTCGTCATTCTGCCTCCTCCTAGCGCAATGTGCATTGTCGCTGTAGGTGTCCTAGCTTGTTGCAATTCCAGCATCTTATCTGACCTCGAGCAGTGTTCGGGTTTTATCTTCCAATGTCGACGCGTTGACATGAGCACTTTAGCGTAGCCATTTCCCTGACGCGATGGCTACCTTGCGAAGCTTGGTCTGCTGCTTCCATTGTCAGGGCAAATGCTAAAGCCACAGCGAATGTTTTCTTACCTGCCATTCTTACCGCCATTTGTAGTTTTCCATCTGCAATGGCATTAGAGAAATCATCAGTTGCCAGTTCGTTTATGATTTCCCTGCTGGTATTGGGATAAGACATATTTGCCAAGCGCTCGATGTCAGCTTGTTGTAGCGTTTCACCCCTTGCCTGGACCCTTCGGCGCAACTGGACTCGGTAAACTTGCTGCATGTGGTCGTCGTCAAACCTTACCTCGATTGCCTTGACCATGGCATCATAATCATGATGTTTGTCTTCAGGAATGGTCTGCAGCAATTCGGCAGCTGTTCCTCTGAGCGCAAGCGTAAGAGTAATTGATTTGTCTTCGTTGTCCCAGTTGTTCGTCAAGGTGGCAGCTTCATACTGCCTCTTATAAATTGGCCATGATGTTTGACCATCGAAGACAGGGGGCTGCAGTTCTATTCGTCGTGGACCTTCGCTCGAATATTCCCGAAGTTTCTGCTTCCTCAGAGAATCAACCTCCTTAGCCAGATGTTCGTTCTGTTGTTCTACACTTTCTACCTGCCTTCCGAATTTTTCTTTTAAGTTTTCTATTTTCTGGTCTACTATTTGGAGTCTTTTGTCGAAGAGAACTTTCTGTGCATAGAGCTTATTTTCGAGAGCATCCCTTTGTTCGCTTAGTTGCTTCTGGAGAACTTCTAAAGAATTCTTCTGCTCATTCTTTTGTTCGTCAAATTTACGTTCGAGAACGTTCTTTTATCCTTCGAGAACGTTCTTTTGTTCTTTCGAGGAACTTTCCAGAGCATCGAATTTCGACAGAAGCAACTTCATGAAAACAGGCATTTCATCGGCGGTACTTACTGTGCTTTCTCTCCCTTGTTCTTCAACATCGAAAAACACGGTATCAGGGTTTCCACCATCCTGAGTGATAGCATTCTGAAGTTGGAGCAATAGTTCCTTTTTCAGCCCCGAAGTCTGAAGATTTCTTTTTCCTTATTCTTCTTTCAACTCAGCTGTTGTCAATTGTTCTATTTTGCGATCCATTTTATATAACCGAAACACAATTTTCGCGACAAAATCAAATTTATTTAGTATCTCTTCTGGAACAATCTTTTTCAAAAACTATTTTTATCAAAAGTATCCGCTATTCAGAATTTTATGCACAATAGTTTCTGGAAAATTCCACTTTCACAGTTATATGAGTCACCGGCACTGTTTTAGAAAATGTCACTATGGAATTTTCTAGCACATGAACATTTATATTCCAAGCAAAGATATTTACTTTTTGACCTTGATAGACAACTATACAAAGTATTTAACAGCTTTTCCCATCGCTAGTAGAAACAGTCACAAAATGATTGAATAAATTAAGCTTAGAAATTCAATTTAAGCAAACGCGAAGAAATAGTATGCGATAATGAATTTAGCAGCCTAGCATTTAAAGAATATTGCACGAAATAAGAATATAAATAAAACTTACTACTCCAAATCATAAGACAGGCAATGCAGATGTAGAAAGAGTGCACGGTACACTCAACGAACATATAAGAATATAAGTATAATGCACAGGAAAATAAAAAGAACATATTAAACTTAAAAGAAAAAGTTATAATAACAGTTTGTGTATATAATTGTACAATTCATTCAACGACATTAAAAAAACCTATAGATTTTATAAAAAAAAAAAAACAAAATAAGAGAAAAAGAAGACATAGGAACAAGGATTCAAAAAAAAAATAAGAAGATAATATAAATAAACTTAATAAAAATAAAACAGACGTTGTTCAACCAGAGTTAAATAAAGATTTTGTATATATAAAAGCCGACGTAGTTAGAGCAGCTAAAAAGATAGCAGCAAAATATAAGAATACTGAGGTAGAAAAGATAAATAACAAATATTACGCAAATAAGAAAAAAAAAATACACAAACAATATTTCAAAAGAAAATATAAATATCAAAACAGTGATAATAATTTAATCTATTTGCAGGCAATATGAAAATTATAATATAAATTGTCTTCATTGTAAGCACGGTGAAATCACAGTTCTTTTAACAAGAAATCAACAATCAAGCCGTGTATATATACATATATATATATATATATATGTATGTACTTCATATAATTAATTTAGAAACTTACTGTGAAATTTTAAAACAAATTGAATTTTCTATAGAAAATGTCTATAATAATTTTTGGGATTTAAGATTATAGCAGATGCGTTAGAGGATTCTAAATCGAAATTAAAAAAGTATTCAACTATTGAAGATTCGAATATGATTTTTTTTTAATTTTATTTACAATAATTGTATTACGCGTTTAATATTTTTGTGTGCAAAGTTAGTGTTAAAAGGAATGTTAGGCAAATATTCATGAATTTAACATAGCCTGTTATGAATACTTAAATCAGTGGGATATGTGTACATATGTATCCAGAAACTTCAAGTTTTTAGTAAGGTAGATCTCCGAAACGTTCATACCTGGCCAGAAATAGAATCTTCGTTATCTTTTGTCAACCAAAAGCGGAGAGATACAACTAACAATGATTGAAACTTGTTTGACAAATTTGTTGAACTAAAACCATTCTTATGCATTACAACAAAAACAAAACAATAAATTGTGGGCGATTAATGGAAAGAAATGTTCGAGCATTTTTGGAAGAAAAGTATAAAATTAAAAAATCTTTTACTAATTGTTGAGTTCGGCTTGGGTCTGTCAGGTTCAAATGCTCCAATCGAAAGAGTTTTTTCCCATAATAAACAATATTCAGACAAATAAAAAAAAACAAATTTGATGGTAAAATTAAACTATAGTTTGATCTTATCTTATAAACATTTGTTTAAAAAAAAAACATTTCAGAAATGTTTCTGAAATGGAAACATCTCTGAAATGTTTATTTGCTTTTCAAAAACATTTGAGAAATGTTTCCCGAGACGTCCAGACATAAATAAACATTTCAAAAACAATTAAAAAACATTTCAGAAAATAAAAACTTTTCTTAAATGTTTTTTTAAACATTTCTGAAATGTTTAAAAAAAATGTTTCATTGTGTGGACACAGGTTCAGAAATAAAAAAAAATATTTTTTAAGAGCAAACGTAAAAATCATCAAAAAAATTTGTTCAGCAAAAAATACCAACAATGATCTCCTTGATAGAGTTTGATTTCTTTTTATTTTTTAAAGACTGGATTTAAAAACAAATTAAATTTAAAGTTTTTGTTTTAGTTCTAAGCATTTTTTTGTTATGATTTTATATTATTTTCTTTTTGGGATTTTTTTTTTTATTTTTTACAAAATAAAAGTTAAAAGGTTTGGCTCAGAGAAATATGGTCACTGTAATTATAACGGAACGTTATATGAATATAACGAAATAAAATATGTAAAAAACCTAAAAAAAAGTCCAATATGTATCCAAAATTTGTACAAAACAAAATATGAGAATTGTTTTATGAGAACAATGCGAAATTGGTAAGGAATAGAGTCCACTTGTCGATCTTAAGCTCGTAGAGGCCGAACGTCGAAGTGTGCCACAAATAATTAAACAAAAGTAAAAAAAAAAATAATGCGCATTGTTATCGCGAGTGTTTTAAAAAATAATAATAATACACACTCGCTAGAGAAATTGAAAAAAAAAACCTCGCGTGTGCTGTAAGGAATAAAATAATATCCACTCGCGTCGTTGGAGGAGAGAAAAAGATGCCCACTCGCGCTGTGAAAAAAAAATAAATGAAACGCACTCGCATAGCAAATTATTCTCTTATCTGTCCCAAGAACTTTGTGCTTAACTGCCTCTTTCTTATCTACTGTAAGCATCGTATGGCCATATAATGCTTGCGGTAAATGGATAAGGGCATCTGAGTTTGACTTATTATGCTGAATGAATAAATTGATTTTTTGTATGCAAGCTGTTTTATGGGCATAACACCTAAGACAGTGTTCATTACAGAAAGTAATTTTGGATTTTCACTGCATGGTTCGACTTAATCAGAATTGTGTTTTATATGTTAGTATGTATTTTTAAATGGCAAGTGATTTTCGTGTCGTATATTCTAATGTTCGCGGCCTAAGAAAAAAAAATCTTTCACGCGTACGTCTACACTGTTCAATACAGGCCAGCTGTTTTGGCATTAAGTTAAACCCAGGTTGGAGTAAATACTGATTTATCAGAATTAGCTCTACATGGGTATAGCTTCGTGCCATTACTCTTTTCCCATCATGGTCTCGTGGTCTATGTTAGAAATGATATTGCTTGCCAGAGCCTTCCCCAATATGGCGAAATGTTCCAACATGGTCTTTAACTTCTTATGGCTCAAATTCACTATCCGCAAGCATGTCATTCATTATTTTTTTATATACAGGAGTCCAAATCTTGACAATAATTCGACTTGTAACGAGTTTGATGCACAGTCTGATTCCATCTCGAAAATTGTTTCCCTTTGTCCTCGCACTGAAATCGTTATTGCGGGTGATTTTAATGTACACAATTCCAATTGGCTTCGCTATTCTGGTCAGATAACACCCGAAGGAAGGTATGTCGAGCTCTTTGCCGGGTAATATCACCTTACCAAATTGATCGATGTGCCAACGCGTTCACCGGATGTTGCTGGGCAAGCCGCCCATACTCTTGACTTGTTTCTTACTTCTCACCCTGATAAATATATCATTAGTGTAACTTCTCCATTTGGCACTTCAGACCATTGTGTCATTTCAGCTAATTTCTCATCCTCCACCCATCCAGTTCAAGAAAAACTTCCCACCAGGACCGTTTGGCAATACGAGAAAGCCAACTGGGACGGCCTGAATATTTTTTCCGAAACTTTAACTGGTCCCTATGCTTCCTCGATAGTGAAATTGATGCCAGGGCTGAAATGATCACAAATGTAATTCTTCTAGGGATGCGTGCTTTTATTTCTAGCAGAGTGAAAAGCATCAAGCCTAAAGATGCTATCAAAGAAGTAAATAAGCTATCAAAGAAGTAAGTTTCCGATCCTATAAAGCCAACCCTACAGAGGAAAATCGGAAAAAGCACAAACAAGCAAGGAACTCATGCAACTCCGTTATTGAAAGAACCAAATTTTTGCATGACCAAAAATTACGGCAAAAAATTCTGCAGTGTCCCAAAGGCAGTAAAAATGTTTGGTCAGTTGTAAAAAAATATTAAAAACTCCTCAACATCTTCGGTTCCAATGTTCATCGACAATAAAAAACCAATTGTTTACTCTTCAAAGAAGGCAAACTTGCTCGCCGCCCATTTCGCTGCCAGCTCCACGCTGCCTCATAGCAACGTTGCCCCTCCTGTACTTGAGAATGTAAATTTTTCCATGGGACAGATTTTTTTCCGCACTCGTACAGTAGCAAGAGTTATCAAATATCTCGATATACACAAATCCGCTGGCCCGAATGGTATACCCCCGATTCTTCTGAAGAGGTGTTCTTCCACACTGGCAAAGCCACTGCGTAAGCCTTTCCATCGCTCCTACTCTTCTGGAATCTTTCCTAGAAGATGGAAAACAGCATTTGTCCAGCCTGTCCCTAAGAAAGGTGACCCACCCTCCCCCTCCTCCTACCAACCCATAGCACTGACATCCCTTCTTTCTAAGGTCATGGAAACACTGATTAACCGTCAGCTTAAGGAATATCTCGAAAATCGAAAGCTTCTCCATGACCCTCAGTATGGCTTCAGCAGCAATCGTTCCACTGGTGATCTGATGGCATATCTCACCGAACAGTGGAACAAATCTTAACATTGCTTTGGTGAAAGTAAGACTATTGCTCTTGATATCTTCAAGGCATTTGATAGAGTTTGGCATGAAGCTCTTATCGAAAATGCGTGCTTTTGGGATCGATGATACTCTTGTTCGTTGGATTGGAAACTATCTTCTGGACCGTTTAATACAAATTGTATTGGACGATTTCAAGTCTGATTCTCACAAAATAAATGCTGGGGTGCCCCAGGGCTCTGTTCTGTCTCCGACTCTTTTCCTCATTTTTATAAATGATCTTCTGTCTGTTACTTCTAATCCACTTAACTGTTTTGCTGACGATTCTACCCTCATATTCGTTCGATAATTCACGTCCTTCGCCTTCAGACGTACAATTGCAACGGTGCCGTATGTCAAGCTCATTAAACTCCGATTTATACAGCATTGTCAAATGGGGTAATAGGAATCGTGTGGAGTTTAATGCTTCGAAAACTCAATGCTGTCTTCTGTCGTTTAAGCTAAACATACCTCTAATGCCATTGTCCATGGATGGCACTTACACCAAATAAACCAAAAAGCTCTCAGTACTCGGTATGTGTGTTAACGACGACCTCCGTTTGCACGATCATATATTTGAGATCGCTAAGAATGCAGCTAAGTGCTTAGGTTTTCTGTATCGGTGTAAGAAGTACTTTTCCCATCTGATTTGCCTACAATTATAATGCGTTTATACGGCCTAAACTAGAGTATAACTCGCACCTTTGGGCAGGTGTTTCGCAAACATCGCTTCATCTGCTTGATAGAATACAAAATCGAGCGTTAAGATTGATAGCAAATAGAACTGCCGGTGAAACAATTGCTCCTCTCGAACACCGTTGCAATGTTTCATGTCTTTCCTTATTTTATCGTTTCTTTTACAAAAAATGTTCACTCGAAGTAGCCAGTTGCATTCCTCCTCTTAAAAGTTTCTCCCGTAATACTCGTCTCGCAAGGAATGCCCATCAGTTCACCCTTGAGCCCAATTTCGGACGTACCGTAAAATATAGGGATTCTTTTTTTAGCCGAACAACACGAATTTGGAATAGTTTACCCGGCGAGATTTTCCCTTCCCATTTTGATCTATAAACATTCAAAACCAATGTTAATCGACACCTCATATCTCTCCCCTCCCTATCTTCCTAATGCCCGCGCAGGGTTTTACATTAAGAGGGAAAAAAATATTCCCTTGTGCGCGCGTTGATTATAAAAAAAAAGATCAAGAATTAGTTGAATTAGATAATTAGAAGATTGACTCATTTTAACAAAACACCTTTTCCAAACAAGTCTTAATAACTGTTTTAATAATGTTGATTATGAAATTGTGAAAAATACCTTAACATATTTTAAAGATTGAATTATTAAAATAAATACAACTATGAACTATAATAATGAAAAACAAAACATTATAATTCCATTATACAACACATTAAATAAAACAAATAATATCAATCTGACATTGGAAAATATACATATAAGTCAAATGAAAAACTAAAAACAATTGCAAGAACTAAAATACTATATAATATAGTGGTATCACATTTATAATTATTGCAATCGCAATTTTTTATTAAATTTAAAATATAAAAAAAATTAAATTAATTCTCAGGAGAGCATCAAACATAAGGGGGGAGGAGTTACATTGACACAACACCCTCACATTCCATTGTAATTAATTATATCACCCTTTTAATAAAAAAGATACAAAGTATTTTCTACATATAATATCATATAAACATTTTATGCCTTCAGCACTTAATAAACACTTCTTCCCATCTGCACATAATGTCAAATGAGCCCTTTTTGCCTTCAGCAACTGCAAGCTTAGATCATAGAAACTATTTCATCACAGAATGAAACAAAGACAATGTAGCCGAACTTAGCATTTATATTGTATAAATGAAGCTTTCATGTCCAATGTAAGATCAGTTATTAGAGTTTTGTTCCTTCGTATAGCGGTGTATATTCTGCTCGCAGTGAACGACGCAATGTCGAGGATCGACAATGATGGCATTTTGTTCGTATCTTTCGCTTCGTTGATGCACAAGTATATACACATACAGGTGGTAGATATTCAATTTTATTTTCATCGTTCCGTTTGCATTTAGGTTAGTTTTTATTCAAAAAAATTATTCGACAAAAATTTAATCTGGCACAAAAATGTTGGGGTAGAATTGGCTAAGGTAATATATAATAGTTGATTGTCACAATCAATTAAAATGCAGTCTACGAGTTATAATCATGCATCCGCATATAAAATTTCACCCAAAAGTGCGGATTAATCAAAATTAGTTCCAAAATAATAATAAAATAAAATAAATATTAGTAGTGCCCCGTGGCTTAGTGTGTCGGACTGCTAAACGAATGAGCCTGGGTTCGAATCCAGCTCATAGCCATCTTCTTTTTCGGGGTGCTGCCTCTTGCGAAGAACTGACAAAACCTCCAAGAGTAATATTTCTCTCGAAAAAGTGCATCTATTGTAGCCGTTCGGACTCTGCGGTAAACTGTAGGTCCCTTCCATTCTTGCAGATTAACAACACACACAGGAATGGTTGAGAGTATAATTCACTAGGCCTTGGCTCCTTAAGGAGCTGTCGCGCCAATAAATCTATTTATTTTAAATAATAGTTCCAAAAAAGATTTTTAAAAGATTCAAAGACAAAATATTTTATAAATTGGTGCCCAACGTGGGATATTTTTCTTAAGAAAAGTTATAATTTTTTTAAGTCCAGTGAAAAAAAGTGTTACTGCCTATTTCAAAAAAAATATATAAAATTAAAAAAAGTGTTAGAAACAAAAGAAGAGAAATTTTTGCTTTAAATCGCAACAAAAGTATTTCAGTGAATCATACAGCTTCGTACAAGTAAAATCACTCATCTTTGTAAAAAAATATAAATTAAAATATATAAAAAATTAAAAAGCAAAACTATCTTAATGATACAAAGTGGAACTACTATCAAATAAATTTACGAAAAAATAGATGAAAAGTTAAAAAAAATCAATCTTTGTATAATGTCCCTAACGCGTCAGTCATTACGCGCTTTATTGAGAAGAAAAACCGAGAGTGCTACGTGTGGCCCAAAGACTTACAAAACCGTAACGAAAACATAAAAAGGGGTAAAATCAATAACACAAATAATGCAGTAGACAATCAAAATCAAGTGCATCCAGTGCAAATAACCACGGAGTGGTATCTTAAAGTTGCAGATTAAAAAAAAAATATATTAAACGAAAAAAAAACAATAATTATTTTCAAAAAAGTTTAAAAACAATAATTAAACGCTAAAAATAATTCTCTCACATCAATCATCTTATATCATAAACCATCATCAACATATCAGTCGGTGCAGAAAAATAAACTAGTAAAAATTTGTATTTTGTATTTGTTAATAAAAAATTGAATAAAAATAAGAATATGAAGAATTTAAGTTGAAAGGATTTTAAAAATTCAAAGAATTTCAAGAAATAAAATATAAAAATGTTAAAACTGGAGGATTTGATAATAAAGTTTGGCAAAATGGCGACGAATAATGAAGAAATTATTTCTCGAATCGTAGCCTCCAACACGTCCTCTTTAAAAGAAGAAATTGAAAAATTAACTACTAATTGTAATGAATGAAAAAAAAATAATAAACGTAATAAAATCATTGCCCGAATATACAGGTGATGAGAACACTTATGTTAGCTGGAGAGAAGCAAGTAACAATTGAATGACTCTCTACATAGCTTGACCACAGAGCTCAACGTGTAGTCATTGCACTACAAATTATCCTACCCCATATTTACCCATGCTGGTCTCTCTTCACACGAATCAAATCTGCTTAACATAGTAATGATCGTTTCTCATTTATTTCGTAAGATTCTTTTGCCCACCGAAAATATGGACGAATCGTATGTATATCTCCATATGAACATGTCATCAGTAGGTATATACACTCATTCTACCTGATAGCTGTCTTATACACAGCATGCATAAATATTTCAAGTGTTTTTGGCAGTGGATATCTAATAACCATTATCGCATAAGGACCACATTCAGAAAGAAAATAATACACTTAATTTATACGAAAAACTGTATTGTACTTCTTTGAATTTATTAAATAAAAGTTAAATCCATTAAGTGAAAATTCGGAAGTATAGAAAAGACGTGCTGTTTTTGGTATAACCCTAATATGACATCGACTGATCGTCTGCCAAAACCATTGGATTGCTCTAATTTGGCAAAAGAATGGACGACATGGAAACGCACATTTATGGTATAAATGATTGCAAATAATAGAATGAATGAACCGAAGTAACAAAAAATCGCAACATTTTTGTGGTTAATCGCCCCAGACGGTGGAAATATCTACAACACTTTGTACCCGAACGATGGAACAGTTGACAGCATGTTTGGTTTAGCAAATGCGCCTGCAAATGCCCATGCAGATGTGAATACAAATCCAAATCCAAGTGAGAACGGCAACGAAGAGGGCGGTAAAGATAACGAAGGCGATGAATAGCAAGGTGACGGCAATAGGGACCAATAAATGGAAGGAACAGCGCAAATGGGAATCACATTGGAAATCGTCTTAAAGGCATTCGATGATTATTGCCTCTCCAGAAAAAATATTGCTAAGGAGTCATATAAAATTAATACAGCTGTGCAAAAAGAAAATCCAACATTTTCTGACTTTGAAACCGAACTAAGAACTCAGCTGCGATTTTGTGAATATACGTATAACTGTAAGTGTGGTGCCACTTATGAACATCGAATGTTGCGTGATCGCATAATTATCGGTGTTTACGATAAGAAACTACAATTAAAGCTATTGGACGGGAAGGATGATCCATTAAAAAAGGTCATTGAAACATGCAAAATCTATGAAGCGGCAAATGCAAATGAAATTTTGCTAGATCGACGTAACAACAATGCATCCACTGTAAAAGCCGTATCTGAAAGAGCAACTGACCCAGCATGCAATGCTGTATCTCGCTATTGTTTCAATTGTGGGGCACATTTTACACCGACTCATATGCGCTCTTGTAAGGCGAACGACGTCAATTGTTTAAACTGTGGGAAAAAGGGACACTTCGCTAAATTTTGCAAACAAAAAGGAAAAGCAAAATAAAATGGGCAACATCAATCATCTAGGAGCCAACAGCAAAGGAGGGACAACAACAACAAAAAGCAGACACACAGTCTCAACTGGAATGATGAAGGTATTTATTGTAGTTTAGAGCAGGTTGATGGAACTAGTATATTTAGTAGAAATTGTCATGTTCTTAGATTAAATTCAAACACTGATGGAACAAACAGAATTAGGTGGACCAAAACATATCGAATTAACAATTGGCTAACCACATTCAAGATTGACACTGGATCTGACGTCAATTTTAAGTAAGGCAGATCTCCGAAACGTTCCTACCAGGCCAGAAATAGAATCTTCGTTATCTTTTGTCAACCAAAAGCGGAGAGATACAACTAACAATGATTGAAACTTGTTTGACAAATTTGTTAAACTGAAACCATTCTTATGCATTACAACAAAAACAAAACAATAAATTGTGGGCGATTAATGGAAAGAAATGTTCGAACATTTTTGGAAGAAAAGTATAAAAATAAAAAATCTTTTACTAATTGTTGAGTTCGGCTTGGGTCTGTCAGGTTCAAATGCTCCAATCGAAAGAGTTTTTTCCATAATAAACAATATTCAGACAAATAAAAAATAAACAAAATTTGATGGTAAAATTAGACTATAATTTGATCTATCAAGGTGTGTCCACACCTTATAAACATTTGTTTAAAAAAAAAACATTTCAGAAATGTTTCTGAAATGGTTTTTTTTTTGTTCTTGTGGATGCTTTCAGAAACATCTCTGAAATGTTTATTTGTTTCCCATTTTGTATCCAGTTTTGTACTTTACTAGGAATTGTAAAATAGTAGCAATCATAGAGCATTTTGTTATCATTACCAAAATACCTACAAACAAATAAAAACAAAAAACCTGTCAACTAGACTAAAATGTTTGAAAAATAAAAAAAAGTTTTCCGTTCGGGAGGTGAAACAAAAAAACTTTTCAAAAACATTTGAGAAATGTTTCCCGAGATAAACATTTCAGAAACAATTAAAAAACATTTCAGAAAAAAGAAAAATTTCTGAAATGTTTTTTTAAACGTTTCTGAAATGTTTAAAAAAATGTTTCTTTGTGTGGACACAGGTTCAGAAATAAAAAAAAATATTTTTTAAGAGCAAACGAAAAAATCATCAAAAAAATTTGTTCAGCAAAAAATACCAACAATGATCTCCTTGATAGAGTGTGATTTCTTTTTATTTTTTAAAGACTGGATTTAAAAACAAATTAAATTTAAAGTTTTTGTTTTAGTTCTAAGCATGTTTTGTTATGATTTAAAATTATTTTCTTTTTGGTATTTTTTTTTTATTTTTTACAAAATAAAAGTTAAAAGGTTTGGCTCAGAGAATTATGGTCACTGTAATTATTACGGAACGTTATATGAATATAACGAAATAAAATATGTAGAAAACCTAAAAAAAGTCCAATATGTATCCAAAATTTGTACAAAACAAAATATGAGAATTGTTAAATGAGAACAATGCGAAATTGGTAAGGAAAAGAGTCCACTAGTCGATCTTAAGCTCGTAGAGGCCGAACGTCGAAGTGTGCGCACAAATAATTAAACAAAAGTCAAAAAAAAAAAAATAATGCGCATTGTTATCGCGAGTGTTTAAAAAAAATATAATAATACACACTCGCTAGAGAAATTGAAAAAAACCCTCGCGTGTGCTGTAAGAAATAAAATAATATCCACTCGCGTCGTTGGAGGAGAGAAAAAGATGCCCACTCGCGCTGTGAAAAAAAAAATAAATAAAACGCACACGCAAAGCAAATTATTCTCTTATCTGTCCCAAGACTTTGTGCTTAACTGCCTCTTTCTTATCTACTGTAAGCATCGTATGGCCATCTAATGCTTGCGGTAAATGGATAAAGGCATCTGAGTTTGACTTATTATGCTGAATGAATAAATTGATTTTTTGTATGCAAGCTGTTTTATGGGCATAACACCTAAGACAGTGTGTTTATTACAGAAAGTAATTTTGGATTTTCACTGCATGGTTTGACTTAGTCAGAATTGTGTTTTATATGTTAGTATGTATTTTTAAATGGCAACTGATTTTCGTGTCGTATATTCTAATGTTCGCGGCCTAAGAAAAAAATTTCTTTCACGTGTACGTCTACACTGTTCAATACAGGCCAGCTGTTTTGGCATTAAGTTAAACCCAGGTTGGAGTAAATACTGATTTATCAGAATCAGCTCTACATGGGTATAGCTTCGTGCCATTACTCTTTTCCCATCATGGTCTCGTGGTCTATGTTAGGAATGATATTGCTTGCCAGAGCCTTCCCCAATATGGCCAATGTTCCAACATGGACTTAAACTTCTTATGGCTCAAATTAACTGTCCGCAAGCATGTCATTCATTATTTTTTTATATACAGGAGTCCAAATCTTGACAATAATTCGACTTGTAACGAGTTTGATGCACTGTCTGATTCCATCTCGAAAATAGTTTCCCTTTGTCCTCGCACTGAAATCGTTATTGCGGGTGATTTTAATGTACACAATTCCAATTGGCTCCGCTATTCTGGTCAGACAACACCCGAAGGAAGATATGTCGAGCTCTTTGCCGGGTAATATCACCTTACCAAATTGATCGATGTGCCAACGCGTTCACCGGATGTTGCTGGGCAAGCCGCCCATACTCTTGACTTGTTTCTTACTTCTCACCCTGATAAATATATCATTAGTGTAACTTCTCCATTTGGCACTTCAGACCATTGTGTCATTTCAGCTAATTTCTCATCCTCCACCCATCCAGTTCAAGAAAAACTTCCCACCAGGACCGTTTGGCAATACGAGAAAGCCAACTGGGACGGCCTGAATATTTTTTCCGAAAATATTAAAAACTCCTCAACATCTTCGGTTCCAATGCTCATCGACAATAAAAAACCAATTGTTTACTCTTCAAAGAAGGCAAACTTGCTCGCCGCCCATTTCGCTGCCAGCTCCACGCTGCCTCATAGCAACGTTGCTCCTCCTGTACTTGAGAATATAAATTTTTCCATGGGACAGATTTTTTTCCACACTCGTACAGTAGCAAGAGTTATCAAATATCTCGATATACACAAATCCGCTGGCCCAAATGGTATACCCCCGATTCTTCTGAAGAGGTGTTCTTCCACACTGGCAAAGCCACTGCGTAAGCTTTTCCATCGCTCCTACTCTTCTGGAATCTTTCCTAGAAGATGGAATACAGCATTTGCCCAGCCTGTCCCTAAGAAAGTTGACCCATCCTCCCCCTCTTCCTACCGACCCTAAGCACTGACATCCCTTCTTTCTAAGGTCATGGAAACACTGATTAACCGTTAGCTTAAGGAATATCTCGAAAATCGAAAGCTTCTCCATGACCGTCAGTATGGCTTCAGCAGCAACCGTTCCACTGGTGATCTGATGGCATATCTCACCAAACAGTGGAAAAAATCTTAACATTGCTTTGGTGAAAGTAAGACTATTGCTCTTGATATCTCCAAGGCATTTGATAGAGTTTGGCATGAAGCTCTTATCGAAAATGCGTGCTTTTGGGATCGATGATACTCTTGTTCGTTGGATTGGAAACTATCTTCTGGACCGTTCAATACAAATTGTATTGGACGATTTCAAGTCTGATTCTCACAAAATAAATGCTGGTGTGCCCCAGGGCTCTGTTCTGTCTCCGACTCTTTTCCTCATTTTTATAAATGATCTTCTGTCTGTTACTTCTAATCCACTTAACTGTTTTGCTGACGACTCTACCCTCATATTCGTTCGGTAATTCACGTCCTTCGCCTTCAGACGTACAATTGCAACGGTGCCGTATGTCAAGCTCATTAAACTCCGATTTATACAGCATTGTCAAATGGGGTAATAGGAATCGTGTGGAGTTTAATGCTTCGAAAATTCAATGCTGTCTTCTGTCGTTTTTTTTTTTTTTTTTTTTATAATTAACGCGCGCACAAGGGATTATGTGTTTCCCTTTTAATGTAGAACACACTGCGCGGGCATTACGAAGATAGGGAGGGGAGAGACAGGAGGTGCCGATTAACATTGGTTTTGAATGTTTGCAGATCAAAATGGCAAGGGATAATCCCGCCGGGTAAACTATTCCAGATTCGTGTCGTTCGGCTAAAAAAAGAATCCCTATATTTCACGGTACGTCCGAAATTAGGCTCAAGGGTGAACTGATGAGCATTCCTTGCGAGACGAGTATTACGGGAGAAACTTTTAAGGGGAGGAATGCAACTGGCTACTTCGAGTGAACATTTTTTGTAAAAGAAACGATAAAATAAGGAAAGACATGAAACATTGCGTCGGTGTTCGAGTGGGGCAATTGTTTCAGCGGCAGTTCTATTACCTATCAATCTTAACGCTCGATTTTGTATTCTATCAAGCAGGTGAAGCGATGTTTGCGAAGCACCTGCCCAGAGGTGGGAGTTATACTCGAGTTTAGGGCGTATAAACGCTTTATAAATTGTAGCCAGATCAGATGGGGAAAAGTACTTCTTACACCGATACAGAAAACCTAAGCACTTTGCAGCATTCTTAGCGATCTCAAATATATGGTCGTTCCAACGGAGGTCGTCGTTGACACACATACCGAGTACTGAGAGCTTTTCGGTTTCTTCGATGTAAGTGCCATTCATGGACAATGGCATTGGGGTAATGTTTAGCTTTAACGACAGAAGACAGCATTGAGTTTTCGAAGCATTAAACTCCACACGATTTCTATTACCCCATTTAACAATGCTGTATAAATCGGAGTTTAATGAGCTTGACATACGGCACCGTTGCAATTGTACGTCCGAAGGCGAAGGACGTGAATTATCGAACGAATATGAAAAGCTGAGGGTAGAGTCGTCAGCAAAACAGTTAAGTGGATTAGAAGTAACAGACAGAAGATCATTTATAAAAATGAGGAAAAGAGTCGGAGACAGAACAGAGCCCTGGGGCACACCAGCATTTATTTTATGGGAATCAGACTTGAATCCGTCCAATACAACTTGTATTGAACGGTCCAGAAGATAGCTTCTAATCCAACGAACAAGAGTATTATCGATCCCAAAAGCACGCATTTTCGATAAGAGAGCTTCATGCCAAACTCTATCAAATGCCTTGGAGATATCAAGAGCAATAATCTTACTTTCACCAAAGCGATGTAAAGATTTGTTCCACTGTTCGGTGAGATATGCCATCAGATCACCAGTGGAACGGTTGCTGCGGAAGCCATATTGACGGTCATGGAGAAGCTTACGATCTTCGAGATATTTCTTAAGCTGACGGTTAATCAGTGTTTCCATGACCTTAGAAAGAAGGGATGTCAGTGCTATGGGTCGGTAGGAGGAGGGGGAGGATGGGTCACCTTTCTTAGGGACAGGCTGGACAAATGCTGTTTTCCATCTTCTAGGAAAGATTCCAGAAGAGTAGGAGCGATGGAAAAGCTTACGCAGTGGCTTTGCCAGTGTGGAAGAACACCTCTTCAGAAGAATCGGGGGTATACCATCCGGGCCAGCGGATTTGTGTATATCGAGATCTTTGAGAACTCTTGCTACTGTACGAGTGCGGAAAAAAATGTGTCCCATGGAAAAATTTACATTCTCAAGTACAGGAGGGGCAACGTTGCTTTGAGGCAGCGTGGAGCTGGCAGCGAAATGGGCGGCGAGCAAGTTTGCCTTCTCTGAAGAGTAAACAATTGGTTTGTTATTGTCGATGAGCGTTGGAACCGAAGATGTCGAGGAGTTTTTTATATTTTTTACAAATGACCAAAAATTTTTACTGCCTTTGGGACACTGCAGAATTTTTTGCCGTAATTTTTGGTCATGCAAAAATTTGGTTCTTTCTATAACGGAGTTGCATGAGTTCCTTGCTTGTTTGTGCTTTTTCCGATTTTCCTCTGTAGGGTTGGCTTTGTAAGATCGGAAACTTACTTCTTTGAGCCTGATAGCTTCTTTACACTCAGAATTAAACCAAGACTTTTCTTTAGGTTTGATGCTTTTTACTCTGTTAGGAATAAAAGCACGCATCCCTAGAAGAATCACATTTGTGATCATTTCAGCACTGGCATCAATGTCACTATCGAGGAAGCATAGTGACCAGTTAAAGTTTCGGAAAAAGAAATTCAGGCCGTCCCAGTTGGCTTTCTCGTATTGCCAAACGGTCCTGGTGGGAAGTTTTTCTTTAACTGGATGGGTGGGGGATGAGAAATTAGCTGAAATGATACAATGGTCTGAAGTGCCAAATGGAGAAGCTTAACATACCTCTAATGCCATTGTCCATGGATGGCACTTACACTGAATAAACCAAAAAGCTCTCAGTACTCGGTATGTTTGTTAACGACGACCTCCGTTGGCACGATCATATATTTGAGATCGCTAATAATGCAGCTAATTGCTTAGGTTTTCTGTATCGGTCTAAGAAGTACTTTTCCCATCTGATTTGCCTACAATTATAATGCGTTTATACGCCCTAAACTAGAGTATAACTCGCACCTTTGGGCAGGTGTTTCGCAAACATCGCTTCATCTGCTTGATAGAATACAAAATCGAGCGTTAAGATTAATAGCAAATAGAACTGCCGCTGAAACAATTGCTCCTCTCGAACACCGTCGCAATGTTTCATGTCTTTCCTTATTTTATCGTTTCTTTTACAAAAAATGTTCACTCGAAGTAGCCAGTTGCATTCCTCCTCTTAAAAGTTTCTCCCGTAATACTCGTCTCGCAAGGAATGCCCATCAGTTCACCCTTGAGCCCAATTTCAGACGTACCGTAAAATATAGGGATTCTTTTTTTAGCCGAACAACACGAATTTGGAATAGTTTACCAGGCAAGATTTTCCCTTCCCATTTTTATCTATAAACATTCAAAACCAATGTTAATCGACACCTCATATCTCTCCCCTCCCTATCTTCCTAATGCCCGCGCAGGGTGTTACATTAAAAGGGAAAAAAATAGTCCCTTGTGCGCGCGTTGATTATAAAAAAAAAGATCAAGAATTAATTGAATTAGATAATTAGAAGATTGACTCATTTTAACAAAAAACCTTTTCCAAACAAGTCCTAATAACTGTTTTAATAATGTTGATTATGAAATTGTGAAAAATACCTTAACATATTTTAAAGATTGAATTATTAAAATAAATACAACTATGAACTATAATAATGAAAAACAAAACATTATAATTCCATTATACAACACATTAAATAAAACAAATAATATCAATCTGACATTGGAAAATATACATATAAGTCAAATGAAAAACTAAAAACAATAGCAAGAACTAAAATACTATATAATATAGTGGTATCACATTTATAATTATTGCAATCGCAATTTTTTATTAAATTTAAAATATAAAAAAAATTAAATTAATTCTCAGGAGAGCATCAAACATAAGGGGGGAGGAGTTACATTGACACAACACCCTCACATTCTATTGTAATGAATTATATCACCCTTTTAATAAAATGATACAAAGTATCTTCTACATATAATATCATATAAACATTTTATGCCTTCAGCACTTAATAAACACTTCTTCCCATCTGCACATAATGTCATATGAGCACTTTTTGCCTTCAGCAACTGCAAGCTTAGATCATAGAAACTATTTCATCACAGAATGAAACAAAGACAATGTAGCCGAACTTAGCATTTATATTGTATAAATGAAGCTTTCATGTCCAATGTAATATCAGTTATTAGAGTTGTGTTCGTTCGTATAGCGGTGTATATTCTGCTCGCAGTGAACGACGCAACGTCGAGGATCGACAATGATGGCATTTTGTTCGTATCTTTCGCTTCGTTGATGCACAAGTATATACACATACAGGTGGTAGATATTCAATTTTATTTTCATCGTTCCGTTTGCATTTAGGTTAGTTTTAATTCAAAAAAATTATTCGACAAAAATTTAATCTGGCACAAAAATGTTGGGGTAGAATTGGCTAAGGTAATATATTATCACAATCAATAAAATGCAGTCTACGAGTTATAATCATGCATCCGCATATAAAATCCCACCCAAAAGTGCGGATTAATCAAAATTAGTTCCAAAATAATAATAAATAAATATTAGTAGTGCCCCGTGGCTTAGTGTGTCGGACTGCTAAGCGAATGAGCCTGGGTTCGAATCCAGCTCATAGCCATCTTCTTTTTCGGGGTGCTGCCTCTTGCGAAGAACTGACAAAACCTCCAAGAGTAATATTTGTCTCGAAAAAGTGCATCTATTGTAGCCGTTCGGACTCGGCGGTAAACTGTAGGTCCCTTCCATTCTTGCAGATTAACAACACACACAGGAATGGTTGAGAGTATAATTCACTAGGCCTTGGCTCCTTAAGGAGCTGTCGCGCCAATAAATCTATATATTTTAAATAATAGTTCCAAAAAAGATTTTTAAAAGATTCAAAGACAAAATATTTTATAAATTGGTGCCCAACGTGGGATATTTTTCTTAAGAAAAGTTATAATTTTTTTAAGTCCAGTGAAAAAAGTGTTGCTGGCTATTTCAAAAAAAATATATAAAATTAAAAAAAAGTGTTAGAAACAAAAGAAGAGAAATTTTTGCTTTAAATCGCAACAAAAGTATTTCAGTGAATCTTACAGCTTCGTACAAGTAAAATCACTCATCTTTGTAAAAAAATATAAATAAAAATATATAAGAAATTAAAAAGCAAAACTATCTTAATGATACAAAGTGGAAGTACTGTCAAATAAATTTACGAAAAAATAGATGAAAAGTTAAAAAAAAATCAATCTTTGTATAATGTCCCTAACGCGTCAGTCATTACGCGCTTTATTGAGAAGAACAACCGAGAGTGCTACGTGTGGCCCAAAGACTTACAAAACCGTAACTGAATTCTTAGTAAGTTTCAGTTCAAAAGACCCCTTACCGCTGGTGGGGGGAAGTCTAATAAAAGAAACTTTGTAGGTTGCCGTTGTAATAGCAAGTGAATTTTATTAGTCTAGAACACGTCTTTTATATACAAAAAAATGCTTACTCTACAATAATATTCACAGCAATAATATTTACAAAAATGAATAAATGTAACAAATAATTAAATATAAAAATGATATTTGATCGAACAATAAATTTGCGTGCGTCGTATCAGTTTTGAATTAGGTATGTATCTCATTTGTATCTCATTTTGTTGTTGTCACAACATGCTGGGCCTCCTCAGCTTGAATAACGCAGAAATCGGATTCTTCAAATGATGTCTGAGACATTTGTATATCGTTGGCCGCCTTGGATGGTTTAAAAATTATTCTTCGTTTCCTGGGTTTGGGTGGTTGATTTCTTTTGAAGATGATGGCGGCTATTGCGATGATTACTATCAGAATTCCAATTGCCCCAAGAACTGAGTACTGATGTATTCTGTGGGTCTTTATTTCCCTCAAAATATTTTCTTGACTTCTTTGAAGCACTATCGCTTGTTCTACCCTAGCGATCTCCAAAGAAATATCTGATTGTAGGATAGGTTGTTCCTCTCTTTTGTAGTTAAGTGAAGTTAACTGCTCAGAGAGGTTGAATGACGGCAGAAATGAGGATGTTAACTTGCTAGTTACTGTTTGTCTTCCAACAACTGTCATCGTCTCGTCATGGATCATGCAGCTTGCTGGTAATTTTAATATTCCACTACCCTTTAGAATAGTAGGGGTCGGATTGAGGTCACAATTTATGTTTATGACTGTAGTATTTGGAACACTATATATCCAAGCATTTGGATGATGCATTTGGATCCAGTAAACCTTTGCCGGGATGTTGTTAGTCAAACATGAATCCATTAGTTGTCTTTTGTGTTGGATAATATTTATTTCGCAAGAGCTTACGGAAGCTCCAGATGTGTATATTGGATGTTGCAGGTTACACCAAGAGTAATCTAAAGGTCTCTTCTGACAATGCGTCCTTGTTCATTGGATAAAAGTGATTTCCTTGAAGATTTACCAGCAAGTAATCCGAGGATGGAATTATGCATGTGAAATTTCCATTGTTGAAGGTAGGAACTGGTAAGATCTTGTAAGTTTGTAAGTTGTATCATCAATGAGCGTGGGATGTGGTCATGAATTCTGGTTAGTTCATCTTTGAATTGTTGTACTGTAAGAATAAGTGGATGTATTCTACCATTATGGGTTGACATAACCATGTCAAGCAATATGTTTTGTGTTGACTGATAGTTCAACATTATTAGTATGGCGTTTATAGCAGTTGCAGAAAACAGTTTTAAATTGTTGTACTTGTCTGTGTCGTTGCTGAGTTTGTGTACAATGGTACTCAACAATTCAATCTCCTTCTTTGTTTCCATATGCTCTTTTTTAAATATATTGACTGTTGAGTCAATTATTGTTGTCTGGTTTTTCATGAGTTGTACTACATGCTTTTCATTGTCTTGAATGGCTTCAATTGTTTCTTCGTATTGTTTTGCAAACCGTTGATCTAGTATTCCGAACAGCTCGTTTGTAATTGTTCCAACGAAGTCAAACGGAGAGCGTTTCGGTCGTTGCATTGAGTCATCATTTGCATGTACAAGAATTTCGTTGTTAAGCTCAATTTGCTGAAGTTGGCGTTTAAATTGACCTAGTATTCCATCGCACATAGTTAACTTCACTTCTGGTAGCACTGTTGACTTGCAGATTTTCTCCATTTGTTGAACGCATATCTTGTAGGTGTCAAACTCAGACCAATAGTTTGTCATGTTGAAGAAGACAATGGTCTTCCAAGAGCTTGAAATGAGACTTGCTCGTCCTACATCCTCAAAGTATATTCCTGGTTGACTTTCAAATGGCGTGATTTCTACCTTGTGTTGGTAAGTGCTTGGTAAGGAACTAACCAAGTTTAAAAGACCGAACACTATGCTAATCCACAATAGTGGGTGTGCTCCGTTTGGTGCTATATTTTTTGTAGTAACAGCCATTGAGTGTTTTGGTGTTGTTTGTTGCGATTCGTGTTGTTTTGTTTCTATTGGTAAACGACATAATTTTGTTATCGGTCTTTTTATGTGTTTATTTCTGCTAAACACTGTTGCAGCTCGAACTCCATTGTCTTTGCCTGGATGAACTTCTGATATTTTCCCCATCATCCACGTAGTTGGTGGTAATCGATCTTCTTTAATAAGAACAATGTCACCGATTTGTATGTTGTCTTCTTTTTGTTTCCATTTTTGCCGTTGTTGAAGTTGTACCAGATATTCCGAAGACCAAGTTTTCCAAAAGTCTTGAGTCATTTTTTGTAAAAGCTGCCATCTAGAGCGAAATGTTTTTGTCTCATCTATATTTGGTTCAGGTACAGCGTTTAGAGCACTTCCCACCAGAAAGTGGCCAGGAGTTAGTATAGTGGTGTCATTAACATCATTTTCGACTGCAGAAAGTGGTCGAGAGTTTAAACAGGCTTCTATTTGTGTCAGAAGGGTAGAAAGTTCTTCAAATGTAAGCGTTGTGTCTCCAGTCACTCGCTTTAGGTGGTATTTCGTTGATTTAACGCCAGCTTCCCATAATCCGCCAAAGTGAGGTGCGGCAGGTGGTATAAAGTGCCACTGGATTCCATCCATTACAAGTTTAGATGATGCATCTTCTTCGGATCGCCTTATTGTGGCTTGCATCTGATGTTGAATTTCTTTATTGGCTCCAACAAATGTAGTACCATTGTCACTATAAAAATGTGAGCATATTCCCCTTCTTGACGTGAAGCGTTTTAAGGCTGCAAGGAATGCTGCTGAGCTGAGATCACTTACCAGCTCGATATGAACTGCTTTAGTGGCTAAACAAACAAATATTGCTATGTAGCCCTTTGTTGATTTGTTTCCTCGTCCTTTGGCGACCAGTACCTGGATGGGACCAGCATAATCGATTCCGGTGTGGGTAAAAGGTCTTGAAGGTGTAACTCTAGCAGCCGGCAGCACTCCCATTTGCTGAGAAGTTGATTGTGCATTGAAGCGAAAACATTTTACACACTGATGGATTATTCGTCGTACAACTCGTTTTGCTTGAAGTATCCAAAACTGTTGTCTTAGTTTTGTAAGTGTTAGTCGAATACCACCGTGCAGGGTTCGCTTATGTGCATTTTCAACCAATAAATTTGTAAATTTTTCGTTGTGTGGTAGAATGAAGGGGTGTTTTTCTGAACTTGTTATATTAGCATTTTCTAATCGACCACCCACTACCAGGATTTCGTCTTTATTTAAGATTGGGTTTAATGATAGGATTTTACTTCTCTTGTGTAGATTTTTCCCATCTTTAAGACACGTTACCTCTTCGGGGAACACTCTCTCTTGAATTGAGCGGATGATGCCATTGCGAGAATCCTGTATTTCTTTGACAGTCAAATTTCTCGTTTCTTTCGCAATTTCATGATTTATGGAGTTAGTTCCCAATTTTTTGCGATTAACACAAATCTTGCAGTTGTTGACGAATCTTCTGCAATAAGCAGCTATTCTTATTAATTTGTTATAACAGGAGAATCTTATTGTTATGTCGTCGACTTCGTGGACTGCTAAGGTCATAACCTTTCTCGCTTCCGGAACATCGGGCTCTGATGTTGATGCACATTGTTCTTGTGATGGCCAGTGAACGGAATCTTCTTGCAGCCATCTTGGACCACTCCACCAAAGTTGGTTGTTCGTTAACTCTTCTGGCAGGCAGCCTCGTGACGCTAAATCAGCTGGATTGTCAGATGATCGTACATGTCTCCAACTTTTCGGCTTGGTTGCTTCCTGGATTTCTGACACTCTGTTTGCTACGAATGTCTTCCAAGTTGATGGACATTTTCTTATCCAAGCTAATGTTATTGTTGAATCTGTCCAGGCGAATACTTCTCCGATTTGTGAACCATAGGTTCGTGTTGTATCTGATAATAATTTTGATAATAGATGAGCTCCACATAGCTCTAATTTTGGTAGAGGAAGTTTTTTCCTGATTGGTGCTACCTTTGTTTTTGCACTTAAGATAGCTGTCACGAATTGACCATTTGGCAAAACTACTCTAGAGTAAACTACCGCTGCGTAGGCCGCTTCTGATGCATCACAAAATCCGTGAAGCTCGATTTTTTGATTTTTTCTGGTTTCTTACCACCGTGGGATTCTGATTTTTTCGACTGCTACCAGATTTTTAGTTAACTTATTCCAATGGTTTTGAAGTTCCAATGGAAGCTGATCATCCCAGCTGACTTCTGATTTCCAGATGAGCTGCATTAAAATTTTTGCTCCAACGGTCACTGGAGCCAACCATCCAAGAGGGTCGTATAGTTTGGCTATTTCGGATAACGTGTTTCGTTTTGTAAGCGTTATATCCTTGGAAGTATTTTGATGCGAATTAAGCTTAAACTGAAAAGTGTCGCTTAGGGCGCTCCAATGGATTCCCAAGGTCTTGATAGTTTCATCCTTAACTATATTTATTTCCTTCTGGCTACTTGACTCGATTGGAATGTGTTCTAAGAGTCTAGGGTCATTTGCAGCCCACTTTCGTAGATGAAATCCTGCTCTATTCAGCATCTCATTTAGTTGTTTTTGAGCCTTTCTGCATTCTGAGATTATGTCCCGCCCGGACATGACATCGTCGACGTAAAAGTCATGTTTGACTATATCTGAGGCAACTGGATAATTGTTTTGTTCATCTGCAGCTAGTTGTTGCAGAGTCTTGACTGCCAAATATGGTGCCGACGCTGTTCCATAAGTGACAGTTGTCAGCTTGTACTCCTTTATGGGTTGGTCACAGGAACTTCGCCATAAGATACGTTGATAATTTTGATCATCCTTGTGTAGATCAATTTGGCGGTACATTTTTTCTATATCAGAGTTAAACATGTACTTGTGCTTTCTCCATCGCATCAATATGGTTGTGATGTCATCTTGCAGCTTGGGTCCTACCATCATCAACTGATTCAGGCTTACTCCTGTCGTTGATTTAGCTGAGCCATCGAATACTACTCTTAGCTTTGTAGTTGTACTTGATGGCTTAATCACAGCATGATGAGGCATGTAGTATGTTCTGTCGGTCTGCGGAAGATTTGGCTCCGCTTCGATCATATGCCCCAGCTCAAGAAATTCGTTGATCACATTTTCGTATTCTTTTTTTAATTCCAAATTCTGATTTAATTTTGTTTCTAGCTGACGAAATCTGGCTATTGCCCTATTTTTCGAGTCACCCAGATGAAGTTGTTCCATCGCTTCTCGGTCAAATGGGATTTTTACTACATATTTCCCATTTTCCTTTCGGAAGTGTGTATCTTTATAAAATTGTTCACACTCCTTATCGATTTCCTTTTGATATTTTGGTTGAGCTACTTCTTCTATTTCCCAGAATTTCTCCAGTTGTTGCTCAATTGATGTTTGTGCCACAAGTCCTGTAACTCTGTAATTGGAAGCTGCTTCTGTTGTTGTTCGTCCTGATATGAGCCAGCCCAATTGAGATCTTTGGGCTATCAGTGTACTTCTAGCATTCCTCTTTATGCCGTCAAGAATGATTTCACCAAATGCATCAGCTCCAATAATCATGTCGATAGATCCAGGTACATTGAATGACGGATCAGCAAGTTCTAGCTTATCAAAATTTCCAATTTCAATGTTTTTCGTTGTTCTCGATGGCAGTTGTCTTGTAAGTTTGGGTAGTACAAGAGCTTCTATTTGGATTTTAAACTTTGATGTAAAACGTGGAGTTATTGTAATGTTTACTTTGTTCCTGGCAGTTCCAGCGTTTGTTGCACCTAATCCACTAACTTCAACACAAACGTTTTGCCTTTTAAGCCTTAATGTTTGGGCAATAGACTCAGTGACTAGTGAAGCTTGTGAGCCAGGATCAATTAGTGCACGTATGGTTATACCTTTACCAAGACTTTCTTCGTTTTTAACTTTTATTATTGCGGTTGCGATGAGTACGCTTTGATTCTGCTCACCGTGGTTGACTTGTGTCGTCATTTTTGTTGAGTCCCTATGAGCTGGTTCTGTTGATTTTGTTTGAGGAAATCTGTCTTTCCATTCCATGTGAAGAAACGAATGATGTTTTTTGTTGCAATACTGGCAATTTCTTTTGCTGTAACATTGAAACTGCTTGTCATGCCGTAAGCAATTAACGCATAGTTTAGCCTGCTTACATTGTTGCCACCTTTCTTTTAATGAGGAATTTAAAAATTTTGGACAGGTATAAACAGCGTGATCACCTTTGCAAATGTGACATTGAAGCAACTTCGAGTCGATGTGGAAGTTCCGAACTGCATGCCGTGGTTCATCAACAGATCTTTGTATTTTTCTTGCGGGAGCAAGTACTTCCAAGGCTTGGTAGCGCCTTTCCAAGAAATCCAAAAGTGTCTTTAAAACTGGCATTTTATTTGGTTCTGTAAGCCCTTGTTCGAATAAATTTCTTGACTCTGTGTCTAGAGTTTTTGTAGTTAGGTGTACAATTATTGGGCTCCATGATGAGGTGTCGAATCCCATGTTGTTTAAAGCAGCTAACCCTTCTTTAACTGCGTCCAGAATGTTTTTGATGGTGTTGGCTGATGGAGAATTTCCTTGTTGTCCACCTCTTAGCATTTTATCAATGTGCATTGAGACTATTTTTCTTTCGTTGTTATACCGTGACTTTAATATCTCCCATGCACTGTTGTAGTTCTCACTCGAAAATGTGAAATGATGAATTAAATGAAGAGGTTCACCCTCCAAATGAGTCTTCAAATACTCCATCTTTTCAGTTGAACTTAGACTGCTCTTCTCGTGGATGATGGTAGAAAACAGATCATAAAATGACTTCCATTCTAGAAAATTCCCTTTGAATGTAGGAATTTTTAGTTCCGGAAGCCTTGAGTCATATGACTTTCGTTGAATATCTTGAGATTTCTGGGTATCACCTAGATTTGATGCCATTTGGTGCAGAAATCTATTGATATCTTGTTTTATTCCTTTGTACTGGTTGCCTGTTACATACGCCACCTTCAGATCTTCTTCATCTGCATTCGAAATGTAATCTTCGTGTAGTTCAGTGAGATTTCTTAGTTGTTCAAGTAACATTTTTTGCTGGTATTCATAAATTTCCTTTGAATATTTTTCAAAGGAGTCCTCAAATTCTTCCATTGTGTCTACAACTGCACTTATTTTTAGTTGTAGTTTCTTAAGCCTTTGTATTTGAATTCTGTTATGGCTCTCATTTTCCTTTGCATTGTTTGAGGTTGATTGCTTTAAAGTTTCTTGTACACGACTTGGAATTTGCGTTTCTTCAGTGTCCGTCGTGGGCCCAGGAATCTTTTTTATAGGAGTGGTATCTTCACCTAAATTCTGGGTTGTTATCTTCTCGTATTCAGAAATCGTTGGAACCAAGGTTTCCAACCTTTTCATATGCTCTTCATACAAGTTTTTAACTTTCATGAAAGTATTCCTTTGCATATAAGGCGTGTCTTGTTTGATATTAGGAACAATTTTCAAATGATTACTTTCAAACTCCACCCAGAGTGTTTGTAGGCGTTGAATCCTTTCTTCTTTATATTTTTGGGTTTTCCTCGATGCGCTGTCTTTCCCAAAGTTGCGGATTTGGAGTTCCAGCTCCTCAACTAATTTCTTCTGCCTTGCAACAATTATGAAGATTTCAGTTTCATCAATCATATTTGTATTGTTGTATTATATTTTCTTGGTTTGAATTTATTTTTATTATTCACTTCGTCATTTATTTATCAGTGTTTATAGCCCTGATAACGCTTTTTTCACTTCTATTCACTTCCTAGATTGTTTCTTTTTTTTTTTTATTTGTTTGATTTTTACCAATGTTTGTAGCCTTGGTAACGCTATGTTGTACTTCGTAGTTTAATTCGTACTGTCTGGTTTTTACCAATGTTTTCAGCCCTGGTAACGCTTATTTTTTCACTGTATTCTTTTTCCTCTCGAAGGACCAATGAATTCTTAGTAAGTTTCAGTTCAAAAGACCCCTTACCGCTGGTGGGGGGAAGTCTAATAAAAGAAACTTTGTAGGTTGCCGTTGTAATAGCAAGTGAATTTTATTAGTCTAGAACACGTCTTTTATATACAAAAAAATGCTTACTCTACAATAATATTCACAGCAATAATATTTACAAAAATGAATAAATGCAACTAAGCATAACAAATAATTAAATATAAAAAATGATATTTGATCGAACAATAAATTTGGGTGCGTCGTATCAGTTTTGAATTAGGTATGTATCTCATTTGTATCTCATTTTGTTGCTGTCACAACAACATAAAAAGGGGTAAAATCAATAACACAAATAATGCAGTAGACAATCAAAATCAAGTGCATCCAGTGCAAATAACCACGGAGTGGCATCTTGAAGTTGCAGATTAAAAAAAAATATATTAAACGAAAAAAAAACAATAATTATTTTCAAAAAAGTTTAAAAACAATAATTAAACGCTAAAAATAATTCTCTCACATCAATCATCTTATATCATAAACCATCATCAACATATCAGTCGGTGCAGAAAAATAAACTAGTAAAAATTTGTATTTTGTATTTGTCAATAAAAAATTGAATAAAAATAAGAATAAGAAGAATTAAAGTTGAAAGAATTTTAAAAATTCAAAGAATTTCAAGAAATAATAATAAAGTTTGGCGAAATGGCGACGAATAATGAAGAAATTATTTCTCGAATCGTAGCCTCCAACACGTCCTCTTTAAAAGAAGAAATTGAAAAATTGACTACTAATTGTAATGAATGAAAAAAAAATATTAAACGTAATAAAATCATTGCCTGAATATACAGGTGATGAGAACACTTATGTTAGCTGGAGAGAAGCAAGTAACAGTTGAATGACTCTCTACATAGCTTGACCACAGAGCTCAACGTGTAGTCATTGCACTACTAATTATCCTACCCCATATTTTCCCATGCTGGTCTGGGTAAGAGCAGGTTGATGGAACTAGTATATATAGTAGAAATTGTCATGTTCTTAGATTAAATTCAAACACTGATGGAACAAACAGAATAAGGTGGACCAAAACATATCGAATTAACAATTGGCTAACCACATTCAAGATTGACACTGGATCTGACGTCAATTTTTAGTGAGGTAGATCTCCGAAACGTTCCTACCTGGCCAGAAATAGAATCTTCGTTATCTTTTGTCAACCAAAAGCGGAGAGATACAACTAACAATGATTGAAACTTGTTTGACGAATTTGTTAAACTAAAACCATTTTTATGCATTACAACAAAAACAAAACAATAAATAGTGGGCGATTAATGGAAAGAAATGTTTGAGCATTTTTGGAAGAAAAGTATAAAATTAAAAAATCTTTTACTATTTGTTGAGTTCGACTTGGGTCTGTCAGGTTCAAATGCTCCAATCGAAAGAGTTTTTTCCATAATAAACAATATTCAGACAAATAAAAAAAAAACAAAATTTGATGGTAAAATTAAACTATAATTTGATCTATCAAGGTGTGTCCACACCTTATAAACATTTGTTTAAAAAAAAACATTTCAGAAATGTTTCTGAAATGGTTTTTTTTTGTTCGTGTGGATGCTTTCAGAAACATCTCTGAAATGTTTATTTGTTTCCCATTTTGTATCCAGTTTTGTACTTTACTAGGAATTGTAAAAAAGTAGCAATCATAGAGCATTTTGTCATCATTACCAAAATACCTACAAACAAATAAAAACAAAAAACCTGTCAACTAGACTAAAATGTTTGAAAAATAAAAAAAAGTTTTCCGTTCGGGAGGTGAAACAAAAAAACTTTTCAAAAACATTTGAGAAATGTTTCCCGAGACGTCCAGACATAAATAAACATTTCAGAAACAATTAAAAAACATTTCAGAAAATAGAAACATTTCTGAAATGTTTTTTAAACGTTTCTGAAATGTTTAAAAAAATGTTTCTTTGTGTGGACACAGGTTCAGAAATAAAAAAAAATATTTTTTAAGAGCAAACGAAAAAATCATCAAAAAAAAATTTGTTCAGCAAAAAATACCAAAAATTATCTCCTTGATAGATAGAGTGATTTCTTTTTATTTTTTAAAGACTGGATTTAAAAACAAATTAAATTTAAAGTTTTTGTTTTAGTTCTAAGCATTTTTTTGTTATGATTTTATATTATTTTCTTTTTGGTATTTTTTTTTATTTTTTACAAAATAAAAGTTAAAAGGTTTGGCTCAGAGAATTATGGTCACTGTAATTAATACGGAACGTTATATGAATATAACAAAATAAAATATTTAAAAAACCTAAAAAAAAGTCCAATATATATCCAAAATTTGTACAAAACAAAATATGAGAATTGTTAAATGAGAACAATGCGAAATTGGTAAGGAGAAGAGTCCACTAGTCGATCTTAAGCTCGTAGAGGCCGAACGTCGAAGTGTGCGCACAAATAATTAAACAAAAGTCAAAAAAAAAAATAATGCGCATTGTTATCGCGAGTGTTTAAAAAAAATATAATAATACACACTCGCTAGAGAAATTGAAAAAAACCCTCGCGTGTGCTGTAAGAAATAAAATAATATCCACTCGCGTCGTTGGAGGAGAGAAAAAGATGCCCACTCGCGCTGTGAAAAAAAAAATAAATAAAACGCACACGCAAAGCAAATTATTCTCTTATCTGTCCCAAGACTTTGTGCTTAACTGCCTCTTTCTTATCTACTGTAAGCATCGTATGGCCATCTAATGCTTGCGGTAAATGGATAAAGGCATCTGAGTTTGACTTATTATGCTGAATGAATAAATTGATTTTTTGTATGCAAGCTGTTTTATGGGCATAACACCTAAGACAGTGTGTTTATTACAGAAAGTAATTTTGGATTTTCACTGCATGGTTCGACTTAGTCAGAATTGTGTTTTATATGTAAGTATGTATTTTTAAATGGCAAGTGATTTTCGTGTCGTATATTCTATTGTTCGCGGCCTAAGAAAAAAAAATCTTTCACGCGTACGTCTACACTGTTCAATACAGGCCAGCTGTTTTGGCATTAAGTTAAACCCAGGTAGGAGTAAATACTGATTTATCAGAATTAGCTCTACATGGGTATAGCTTCGTGCCATTACTCTTTTCCCATCATGGTCTCGTGGTCTATGTTAGGAATGATATTGCTTGCCAGAGCCTTCCCCAATATGGCCAATGTTCCAACACGGACTTTAACTTCTTATGGCTCAAATTCACTGTCCGCAAGCATGTCATTCATTATTTTTTTATATACAGGAGTCCAAATCTTGACAATAATTCGACTTGTAACGAGTTTGATGCACTGTCTGATTCCATCTCGAAAATTGTTTCCCTTTGTCCTCGATTTTAAATCGTTATTGCGGGCGATTTTAATGTACACAATTCCAACTGGCTCCGCTATTCTGGTCAGACAACACCCGAAGGAAGGTATGTTGAGCTCTTTGCCGGGTTTGATCGATGTGCCAACGCGTTCACCGGATGTTGCTGGGCAAGCCGCCAAACTCTTGACTTGTTTCTTACTTCTCACCCTGATAAATATATCATTAGTGTAACTTCTCCATTTGGCACTTCAGACCATTGTGTCATTTCAGCTAATTTCTCATCCTCCACCCATCCAGTTCAAGAAAAACTTCCCACCAGGACCGTTTGGCAATACGAGAAAGCCAACTGGGACGGCCTGAATATTTTTTCCGAAAATATTAAAAACTCCTCAACATCTTCGGTTCCAATGCTCATCGACAATAAAAAACCAATTGTTTACTCTTCAAAGAAGGCAAACTTGCTCGCCGCCCATTTCGCTGCCAGCTCCACGCTGCCTCATAGCAACGTTGCCCCTCCTGTACTTGAGAATGTAAATTTTTCCATGGGACAGATTTTTTTCCACACTCGTACAGTAGCAAGAGTTATCAAATATCTCGATATACACAAATCTACTGGCCCGAATGGTATACCCTCGATTCTTCTGAAGAGGTGTTCTTCCACACTGGCAAAGCCACTGCGTAAGCTTTTCCATCGCTCCTACTCTTCTGGAATCTTTCCTAGAAGATGGAAAACAGCATTTGGCCAGCCTGTCCCTAAGAAAGTTGACCCATCCTCCCCCTCTTCCTATCGACCCTTAGCACTGACATCCCTTCTTTCTAAGGTCATGGAAACACTGATTAACCGTTAGCTTAAGGAATATCTCGAAAATCGAAAGCTTCTCCATGACCGTCAGTATGGCTTCAGCAGCAACCGTTCCACTGGTGATCTGATGGCATATCTCACCAAACAGTGGAACAAATCTTAACATTGCTTTGGTGAAAGTAAGACTATTGCTCTTGATATCTCCAAGGCATTTGATAGAGTTTGGCATGAAGCTCTTATCGAAAATACGTGCTTTTGGGATCGATGATACTCTTGTTCGTTGGATTGGAAACTATCTTCTGGACCGTTTAATACAAATTGTATTGGACGATTTCAAGTCTGATTCTCACAAAATAAATGCTGGTGTGCCCCAGGGCTCTGTTCTGTCTCCGACTCTTTTCCTCATTTTTATAAATGATCTTCTGTCTGTTACTTCTAATCCACTTAACTGTTTTGCTGACGACTCTACCCTCATATTCGTTCGGTAATTCACGTCCTTCGCCTTCAGACGTACAATTGCAACGGTGCCGTATGTCAAGCTCATTAAACTCCGATTTATACAGCATTGTCAAATGGGGTAAAAGGAATCGTGTGGAGTTTAATGCTTCGAAAACTCAATGCTGTCTTCTGTCGTTTAAGCTAAACATACCTCTAATGCCATTGTCCATGGATGGCACTTACACCGAATAAACCAAAAAGCTCTCAGTACTCGGTATGTGTGTTAACGACGACCTCCGTTGGCACGATCATATATTTGAGATCGCTAAGAATGCAGCTAATTGCTTAGGTTTTCTGTATCGGTCTAAGAAGTACTTTTCCCATCTGATTTGCCTACAATTATAATGCGTTTATACGCCCTAAACTAGAGTATAACTCGCACCTTTGGGCAGGTGTTTCGCAAACATCGCTTCATCTGCTTGATAGAATACAAAATCGAGCGTTAAGATTGATAGCAAATAGAACTGCCGCTGAAACAATTGCTCCTCTCGAACACCGTCGCAATGTTTCATGTCTTTCCTTATTTTATCGTTTCTTTTACAAAAAATGTTCACTCGAAGTAGCCAGTTGCATTCCTCCTCTTAAAAGTTTCTCCCGTAATACTCGTCTCGCAAGGAATGCCCATCAGTTCACCCTTGAGCCCAATTTCAGACGTACCGTAAAATATAGGGATTCTTTTTTTAGCCGAACAACACGAATTTGGAATAGTTTACCCGGCGAGATTTTCCCTTCCCATTTTGATCTATAAACATTCAAAACCAATGTTAATCGACACCTCATATCTCTCCCCTCCCTATCTTCCTAATGCCCGCGCAGGGTGTTACATTAAAAGGGGAAAAAATAGTCCCTTGTGCGCGCGTTGATTATAAAAAAAAAGATCAAGAATTAATTGAATTAGATAATTAGAAGATTGACTCATTTTAACAAAAAACCTTTACCAAACAAGGTTAATAACTGTTTTAATAATGTTGATTCTGAAATTGTGAAAAATACCTTAACATATTTTAAAGATTGAATTATTAAAATAAATACAACTATGAACTATAATAATGAAAAACAAAACATTATAATTCCATTATACAACACATTAAATAAAACAAATAATATCAATCTGACATTGGAAAATATACATATAAGTCAAATGAAAAACTAAAAACAATTGCAAGAACTAAAATACTATATAATATAGTGGTATCACATTTATAATTATTGAAATCGCAATTTTTTATTAAATTTAAAATATAAAAAAAATTAAATTAATTCTCAGGAGAGCATCAAACATAAGGGGGGAGGAGTTACATTGACAACGCCCTCACATTCCATTGTAATGAATTATATCACCCTTTTAATAAAAAAGATACAAAGTATCTTCTACATATAATATCATATAAACATTTTATGCATTCAGCACTTAATAAACACTTCTTCCCATCTGCACATAATGTCATATGAGCACTTTTTGCCTTCAGCAACTGCAAGCTTAGATCATAGAAACTATTTCATCACAGAATGAAACAAAGACAATGTAGCCGAACTTAGCATTTATATTGTATAAATGAAGCTTACATGTCCAATGTAAGATCAGTTATTAGAGTTTTGTTCCTTCGTATAGCGGTGTATATTCTGCTCGCAGTGAACGACGCAACGTCGAGGATCGACAATGATGGCATTTTGTTCGTATCTTTCGCTTCGTTGATGCACAAGTATATACACATACAGGTGGTAGATATTCAATTTTATTTTCATCGTTCCGTTTGCATTTAGGTTAGTTTTTATTCAAAAAAATTATTCGACAAAAAATTTAATCTGAAAAAAGTTGGGGTAGAATTGGCTAAGGTAATATATAATAGTTGATTGTCACAATCAATAAAATGCAGTCTACGACTTATAATCTTGCATCCGCATATAAAATCCCACCCAAAAGTGCGGATTAATCAAAATTAGTTCCAAAATAATAATAAATAAATATTAGTAGTGCCCCGTGGCTTAGTGTGTCGGACTGCTAAGCGAATGAGCCTGGGTTCGAATCCAGCTCATAGCCATCTTCTTTTTCGGGGTGCTGCCTCTTGCGAAGAACTGACAAAACCTCCAAGAGTAATATTTGTCTCGAAAAAGTGCATCTATTGTAGCCGTTCGGACTCGGCGGTAAACTGTAGGTCCCTTCCATTCTTGCAGATTAACAACACACACAGGAATGGTTGAAAGTATAATTCACTAGGCCTTGGCTCCTTAAGGAGCTGTCGCGCCAATAAATCTATTTATTTTAAATAATAGTTCCAAAAAAGATTTTTAAAAGATTCAAAGACAAAATATTTTATAAATTGGTGCCCAACGTGGGATATTTTTCTTAAGAAAAGTTATAATTTTTTTAAGTCCAGTGAAAAAAAGTGTTACGGGCTATTTCAAAAAAAATATATAAAATTAAAAAAAAGTGTTAGAAACAAAAGAAGAGAAATTTTTGCTTTAAATCGCAACAAAAGTATTTCAGTGAATCATACAGCTTCGTACAAGTAAAATCACTCATCTTTGTAAAAAAATATAAATAAAAATATATAAAAAATTAAAAAGCAAAACTATCTTAATGATACAAAGTGGAAGTACTGTCAAATAAATTTACGAAAAAATAGATGAAAAGTTAAAAAAAAATCAATCTTTGTTTAATGTCCCTAACGCGTCAGTCATTACGCGCTTTATTGAGAAGAACAACCGAGAGTGCTACGTGTGGCCCAAAGACTTACAAAACCGTAACGAAAACATAAAAAGGGGTAAAATCAATAACACAAATAATGCAGTAGACAATCAAAATCAAGTGCATCCAGTGCAAATAACCACGGAGTGGTATCTTAAAGTTGCAGATTAAAAAAAAAATATATTAAACGAAAAAAAAACAATAATTATTTTCAAAAAAGTTTAAAAACAATAATTAAACGCTAAAAATAATTCTCTCACATCAATCATCTTATATCATAAACCATCATCAACATATCAGTCGGTGCAGAAAAATAAACTAGTAAAAATTTGTATTTTGTATTTGTCAATAAAAAATTGAATAAAAATAAGAATAAGAAGAATTAAAGTTGAAAGAATTTTAAAAATTCAAAGAATTTCAAGAAATAATAATAAAGTTTGGCGAAATGGCGACGAATAATGAAGAAATTATTTCTCGAATCGTAGCCTCCAACACGTCCTCTTTAAAAGAAGAAATTGAAAAATTGACTACTAATTGTAATGAATGAAAAAAAAATATTAAACGTAATAAAATCATTGCCTGAATATACAGGTGATGAGAACACTTATGTTAGCTGGAGAGAAGCAAGTAACAGTTGAATGACTCTCTACATAGCTTGACCACAGAGCTCAACGTGTAGTCATTGCACTACAAATTATCCTACCCCATATTTTCCCATGCTGGTCTGGGTAAGAGCAGGTTGATGGAACTAGTATATATAGTAGAAATTGTCATGTTCTTAGATTAAATTCAAACACTGATGGAACAAACAGAATAAGGTGGACCAAAACATATCGAATTAACAATTGGCTAACCACATTCAAGATTGACACTGGATCTGACGTCAATTTTTAGTGAGGTAGATCTCCGAAACGTTCCTACCTGGCCAGAAATAGAATCTTCGTTATCTTTTGTCAACCAAAAGCGGAGAGATACAACTAACAATGATTGAAACTTGTTTGACGAATTTGTTAAACTAAAACCATTTTTATGCATTACAACAAAAACAAAACAATAAATAGTGGGCGATTAATGGAAAGAAATGTTTGAGCATTTTTGGAAGAAAAGTATAAAATTAAAAAATCTTTTACTATTTGTTGAGTTCGACTTGGGTCTGTCAGGTTCAAATGCTCCAATCGAAAGAGTTTTTTCCATAATAAACAATATTCAGACAAATAAAAAAAAAACAAAATTTGATGGTAAAATTAAACTATAATTTGATCTATCAAGGTGTGTCCACACCTTATAAACATTTGTTTAAAAAAAAACATTTCAGAAATGTTTCTGAAATGGTTTTTTTTTTGTTCGTGTGGATGCTTTCAGAAACATCTCTGAAATGTTTATTTGTTTCCCATTTTGTATCCAGTTTTGTACTTTACTAGGAATTGTAAAAAAGTAGCAATCATAGAGCATTTTGTCATCATTACCAAAATACCTACAAACAAATAAAAACAAAAAACCTGTCAACTAGACTAAAATGTTTGAAAAATAAAAAAAAGTTTTCCGTTCGGGAGGTGAAACAAAAAAACTTTTCAAAAACATTTGAGAAATGTTTCCCGAGACGTCCAGACATAAATAAACATTTCAGAAACAATTAAAAAACATTTCAGAAAATAGAAACATTTCTGAAATGTTTTTTAAACGTTTCTGAAATGTTTAAAAAAATGTTTCTTTGTGTGGACACAGGTTCAGAAATAAAAAAAAATATTTTTTAAGAGCAAACGAAAAAATCATCAAAAAAAAATTTGTTCAGCAAAAAATACCAAAAATTATCTCCTTGATAGATAGAGTGATTTCTTTTTATTTTTTAAAGACTGGATTTAAAAACAAATTAAATTTAAAGTTTTTGTTTTAGTTCTAAGCATTTTTTTGTTATGATTTTATATTATTTTCTTTTTGGTATTTTTTTTTATTTTTTACAAAATAAAAGTTAAAAGGTTTGGCTCAGAGAATTATGGTCACTGTAATTAATACGGAACGTTATATGAATATTACAAAATAAAATATTTAAAAAACCTAAAAAAAAGTCCAATATGTATCCAAAATTTGTACAAAACAAAATATGAGAATTGTTAAATGAGAACAATGCGAAATTGGTAAGGAGAAGAGTCCACTAGTCGATCTTAAGCTCGTAGAGGCCGAACGTCGAAGTGTGCGCACAAATAATTAAACAAAAGTCAAAAAAAAAATAATGCGCATTGTTATCGCGAGTGTTTAAAAAAAATATAATAATACACACTCGCTAGAGAAATTGAAAAAAACCCTCGCGTGTGCTGTAAGAAATAAAATAATATCCACTCGCGTCGTTGGAGGAGAGAAAAAGATGCCCACTCGCGCTGTGAAAAAAAAAATAAATAAAACGCACACGCAAAGCAAATTATTCTCTTATCTGTCCCAAGACTTTGTGCTTAACTGCCTCTTTCTTATCTACTGTAAGCATCGTATGGCCATCTAATGCTTGCGGTAAATGGATAAAGGCATCTGAGTTTGACTTATTATGCTGAATGAATAAATTGATTTTTTGTATGCAAGCTGTTTTATGGGCATAACACCTAAGACAGTGTGTTTATTACAGAAAGTAATTTTGGATTTTCACTGCATGGTTCGACTTAGTCAGAATTGTGTTTTATATGTAAGTATGTATTTTTAAATGGCAAGTGATTTTCGTGTCGTATATTCTATTGTTCGCGGCCTAAGAAAAAAAAATCTTTCACGCGTACGTCTACACTGTTCAATACAGGCCAGCTGTTTTGGCATTAAGTTAAACCCAGGTTGGAGTAAATACTGATTTATCAGAATTAGCTCTACATGGGTATAGCTTCGTGCCATTACTCTTTTCCCATCATGGTCTCGTGGTCTATGTTAGGAATGATATTGCTTGCCAGAGCCTTCCCCAATATGGCCAATGTTCCAACACGGACTTTAACTTCTTATGGCTCAAATTCACTGTCCGCAAGCATGTCATTCATTATTTTTTTATATACAGGAGTCCAAATCTTGACAATAATTCGACTTGTAACGAGTTTGATGCACTGTCTGATTCCATCTCGAAAATTGTTTCCTTTTGTCCTCGATTTTAAATCGTTATTGCGGGCGATTTTAATGTACACAATTCCAACTGGCTCCGCTATTCTGGTCAGACAACACCCGAAGGAAGGTATGTTGAGCTCTTTGCCGGGTTTGATCGATGTGCCAACGCGTTCACCGGATGTTGCTGGGCAAGCCGCCAAACTCTTGACTTGTTTCTTACTTCTCACCCTGATAAATATATCATTAGTGTAACTTCTCCATTTGGCACTTCAGACCATTGTGTCATTTCAGCTAATTTCTCATCCTCCACCCATCCAGTTCAAGAAAAACTTCCCACCAGGACCGTTTGGCAATACGAGAAAGCCAACTGGGACGGCCTGAATATTTTTTCCGAAAATATTAAAAACTCCTCAACATCTTCGGTTCCAATGCTCATCGACAATAAAAAACCAATTGTTTACTCTTCAAAGAAGGCAAACTTGCTCGCCGCCCATTTCGCTGCCAGCTCCACGCTGCCTCATAGCAACGTTGCCCCTCCTGTACTTGAGAATGTAAATTTTTCCATGGGACAGATTTTTTTCCACACTCGTACAGTAGCAAGAGTTATCAAATATCTCGATATACACAAATCCACTGGCCCGAATGGTATACCCCCGATTCTTCTGAAGAGGTGTTCTTCCACACTGGCAAAGCCACTGCGTAAGCTTTTCCATCGCTCCTACTCTTCTGGAATCTTTCCTAGAAGATGGAAAACAGCATTTGGCCAGCCTGTCCCTAAGAAAGTTGACCCATCCTCCCCCTCTTCCTACCGACCCTTAGCACTGACATCCCTTCTTTCTAAGGTCATGGAAACACTGATTAACCGTTAGCTTAAGGAATATCTCGAAAATCGAAAGCTTCTCCATGACCGTCAGTATGGCTTCAGCAGCAACCGTTCCACTGGTGATCTGATGGCATATCTCACCAAACAGTGGAACAAATCTTAACATTGCTTTGGTGAAAGTAAGACTATTGCTCTTGATATCTCCAAGGCATTTGATAGAGTTTGGCATGAAGCTCTTATCGAAAATACGTGCTTTTGGGATCGATGATACTCTTGTTCGTTGGATTGGAAACTATCTTCTGGACCGTTTAATACAAATTGTATTGGACGATTTCAAGTCTGATTCTCACAAAATAAATGCTGGTGTGCCCCAGGGCTCTGTTCTGTCTCCGACTCTTTTCCTCATTTTTATAAATGATCTTCTGTCTGTTACTTCTAATCCACTTAACTGTTTTGCTGACGACTCTACCCTCATATTCGTTCGGTAATTCACGTCCTTCGCCTTCAGACGTACAATTGCAACGGTGCCGTATGTCAAGCTCATTAAACTCCGATTTATACAGCATTGTCAAATGGGGTAATAGGAATCGTGTGGAGTTTAATGCTTCGAAAACTCAATGCTGTCTTCTGTCGTTTAAGCTAAACATACCTCTAATGCCATTGTCCATGGATGGCACTTACACCGAATAAACCAAAAAGCTCTCAGTACTCGGTATGTGTGTTAACGACGACCTCCGTTGGCACGATCATATATTTGAGATCGCTAAGAATGCAGCTAATTGCTTAGGTTTTCTGTATCGGTCTAAGAAGTACTTTTCCCATCTGATTTGCCTACAATTATAATGCGTTTATACGCCCTAAACTAGAGTATAACTCGCACCTTTGGGCAGGTGTTTCGCAAACATCGCTTCATCTGCTTGATAGAATACAAAATCGAGCGTTAAGATTGATAGCAAATAGAACTGCCGCTGAAACAATTGCTCCTCTCGAACACCGTCGCAATGTTTCATGTCTTTCCTTATTTTATCGTTTCTTTTACAAAAAATGTTCACTCGAAGTAGCCAGTTGCATTCCTCCTCTTAAAAGTTTCTCCCGTAATACTCGTCTCGCAAGGAATGCCCATCAGTTCACCCTTGAGCCCAATTTCGGACGTACCGTAAAATATAGGGATTCTTTTTTTAGCCGAACAACACGAATTTGGAATAGTTTACCCGGCGAGATTTTCCCTTCCCATTTTGATCTATAAACATTCAAAACCAATGTTAATCGACACCTCATATCTCTCCCCTCCCTATCTTCCTAATGCCCGCGCAGGGTGTTACATTAAAAGGGGAAAAAATAGTCCCTTGTGCGCGCGTTGATTATAAAAAAAAAGATCAAGAATTAATTGAATTAGATAATTAGAAGATTGACTCATTTTAACAAAAAACCTTTTCCAAACAAGTCTTAATAACTGTTTTAATAATGTTGATTATGAAATTGTGAAAAATACCTTAACATATTTTAAAGATTGAATTATTAAAATAAATACAACTATGAACTATAATAATGAAAAACAAAACATTATAATTCCATTATACAACACATTAAATAAAACAAATAATATCAATCTGACATTGGAAAATATACATATAAGTCAAATGAAAAACTAAAAACAATTGCAAGAACTAAAATACTATATAATATAGTGGTATCACATTTATAATTATTGCAATCGCATTTTTTTATTAAATTTAATATATAAAAAAATTAAATTAATTCTCAGGAGAGCATCAAACATAAGGGGGGAGGAGTTACATTGACACAACACCCTCACATTCTATTGTAATGAATTATATCACCCTTTTAATAAAAAAGATACAAAGTATCTTCTACACATAATATCATATAAACATTTTATGCATTCAGCACTTAATAAACACTTCTTCCCATCTGCACATAATGTCATATGAGCACTTTTTGCCTTCAGCAACTGCAAGCTTAGATCATAGAAACTATTTCATCACAGAATGAAACAAAGACAATGTAGCCGAACTTAGCATTTATATTGTATAAATGAAGCTTTCATGTCCAATGTAATATCAGTTATTAGAGTTGTGTCCGTTCGTATAGCGGTGTATATTCTGCTCGCAGTGAACGACGCAACGTCGAGGATCGACAATGATGGCATTTTGTTCGTATCTTTCGCTTCGTTGATGCACAAGTATATACACATACAGGTGGTAGATATTCAATTTTATTTTCATCGTTCCGTTTGCATTTAGGTTAGTTTTAATTCAAAAAAATTATTCGACAAAAATTTAATCTGGCACAAAAATGTTGGGGTAGAATTGGCTAAGGTAATATATTGTCACAATCAATAAAATGCAGTCTACGAGTTATAATCATGCATCCGCATATAAAATCCCACCCAAAAGTGCGGATTAATCAAAATTAGTTCGAAAATAATAATAAATAAATATTAGTAGTGCCCCGTGGCTTAGTGTGTCGGACTGCTAAGCGAATGAGCCTGGGTTCGAATCCAGCTCATAGCCATCTTCTTTTTCGGGGTGCTGCCTCTTGCGAAGAACTGACAAAACCTCCAAGAGTAATATTTGTCTCGAAAAAGTGCATCTATTGTAGCCGTTCGGACTCGGCGGTAAACTGTAGGTCCCTTCCATTCTTGCAGATTAACAACACACACAGGAATGGTTGAAAGTATAATTCACTAGGCCTTGGCTCCTTAAGGAGCTGTCGCGCCAATAAATCTATTTATTTTAAATAATAGTTCCAAAAAAGATTTTTAAAAGATTCAAAGACAAAATATTTTATAAATTGGTGCCCAACGTGGGATATTTTTCTTAAGAAAAGTTATAATTTTTTTAAGTCCAGTGAAAAAAAGTGTTACGGGCTATTTCAAAAAAAATATATAAAATTAAAAAAAAGTGTTAGAAACAAAAGAAGAGAAATTTTTGCTTTAAATCGCAACAAAAGTATTTCAGTGAATCATACAGCTTCGTACAAGTAAAATCACTCATCTTTGTAAAAAAATATAAATAAAAATATATAAAAAATTAAAAAGCAAAACTATCTTAATGATACAAAGTGGAAGTACTGTCAAATAAATTTACGAAAAAATAGATGAAAAGTTAAAAAAAAATCAATCTTTGTTTAATGTCCCTAACGCGTCAGTCATTACGCGCTTTATTGAGAAGAACAACCGAGAGTGCTACGTGTGGCCCAAAGACTTACAAAACCGTAACGAAAACATAAAAAGGGGTAAAATCAATAACACAAATAATGCAGTAGACAATCAAAATCAAGTGCATCCAGTGCAAATAACCACGGAGTGGTATCTTGAAGTTGCAGATTAAAAAAAAATATATATTAAACGAAAAAAAAAACAATAATTATTTTCAAAAAAGTTTAAAAACAATAATTAAACGCTAAAAATAATTCTCTCACATCAATCATCTTATATCATAAACCATCATCAACACTGATACGGTGCAGAAAAATAAACTAGTAAAAATTTGTATTTTGTATTTGTTAATAAAAAATTGAATAAAAATAAGAATATGAAGAATTTAAGTTGAAAGGATTTTAAAAATTCAAAGAATTTCAAGAAATAATAATAAAGTTTGGCAAAATGGCGACGAATAATGAAGAAATTATTTCTCGAATCGTAGCCCCCAACACGTCCTCTTTAAAAGAAGAAATTGAAAAATTGACTACTAATTGTAATGAATGAAAAAAAAATAATAAACGTAATAAAATCATTGCCTGAATATACAGGTGATGAGAACACTTATGTTAGCTGGAGAGAAGCAAGTAACAATTGAATGACTCTCTACATAGCTTGACCACAGAGCTCAACGTGTAGTCATTGCACTACAAATTATCCTACCCCATATTTACCCATGCTGGTCTGGGTAAGAGCAGGTTGATGGAACTAGTATATTTAGTAGAAATTGTCATGTTCTTAGATTAAATTCAAACACTGATGGAACAAACAGAATAAGGTGGACCAAAACATATCGAATTAACAATTGGCTAACCACATTCAAGATTGACACTGGATCTGACGTCAATTTTTAGTAAGGTAGATCTCCGAAACGTTCCTACCTGGCCAGAAATAGAATCTTCGTTATCTTTTGTCAACCAAAAGCGGAGAGATACAACTAACAATGATTGAAACTTGTTTGACGAATTTGTTAAACTAAAACCATTTTTATGCATTACAACAAAAACAAAACAATAAATTGTGGGCGATTAATGGAAAGAAATGTTCGAGCATTTTTGGAAGAAAAGTATAAAATTAAAAAATCTTTTACTATTTGTTGAGTTCGACTTGGGTCTGTCAGGTTCAAATGCTCCAATCGAAAGAGTTTTTTCCATAATAAACAATATTCAGACAAATAAAAAAAACAAAATTTGATGGTAAAATTAAACTATAATTTGATCTATCAAGGTGTGTCCACACCTTATAAACATTTGTTTAAAAAAAAAACATTTCAGAAACGTTTCTGAAATGTTTAAAAAAATGTTTCTTTGTGTGGACACAGGTTCAGAAATAAAAAAAAATATTTTTTAAGAGCAAACGAAAAAATCATCAAAAAAAATTTGTTCAGCAAAAAATACCAACAATGATCTCCTTGATAGAGTGTGATTTCTTTTTATTTTTTAAAGACTTTGGATTTAAAAACAAATTAAATTTAAAGTTTTTGTTTTAGTTCTAAGCATTTTTTTGTTATGATTTTATATTATTTTCTTTTTGGTATTTTTTTTATTTTTTACAAAATAAAAGTTAACAGGTTTGGCTCAGAGAATTATGGTCACTGTAATTAATACGGAACGTTATATGAATGTAACGAAATAAAATATGTAAAAAACCTAAAAAAAAGTCCAATATGTATCCAAAATTTGTACAAAACAAAATATGAGAATTGTTAAATGAGAACAATGCGAAATTGGTAAGGAAAAGAGTCCACTAGTCGATCTTAAGCTCGTAGAGGCCGAACGTCGAAGTGTGCGCACAAATAATTAAACAAAAGTCAAAAAAAAATAATGCGCATTGTTATCGCGAGTGTTTAAAGAAAAATCCATCTAATGCTTGCGGTAAATGGATAAAGGCATCTGAGTTTGACTTATTATGCTGAATGAATAAATTGATTTTTTGTATGCAAGCTGTTTTATGGGCATAACACCTAAGACAGTGTGTTTATTACAGAAAGTAATTTTGGATTTTCACTGCATGGTTCGACTTAGTCAGAATTGTGTTTTATATGTAAGTATGTATTTTTAAATGGCAAGTGATTTTCGTGTCGTATATTCTATTGTTCGCGGCCTAAGAAAAAAAAATCTTTCACGCGTACGTCTACACTGTTCAATACAGGCCAGCTGTTTTGGCATTAAGTTAAACCCAGGTTGGAGTAAATACTGATTTATCAGAATTAGCTCTACATGGGTATAGCTTCGTGCCATTACTCTTTTCCCATCATGGTCTCGTGGTCTATGTTAGGAATGATATTGCTTGCCAGAGCCTTCCCCAATATGGCCAATGTTCCAACACGGACTTTAACTTCTTATGGCTCAAATTCACTGTCCGCAAGCATGTCATTCATTATTTTTTTATATACAGGAGTCCAAATCTTGACAATAATTCGACTTGTAACGAGTTTGATGCACTGTCTGATTGCATCTCGAAAATTGTTTCCCTTTGTCCTCGAACTTAAATCGTTATTGCGGGGGATTTTAATGTACACAATTCCAACTGGCTCCGCTATTCTGGTCAGACAACACCCGAAGGAAGGTATGTTGAGCTCTTTGCCGGGTTTGATCGATGTGCCAACGCGTTCACCGGATGTTGCTGGGCAAGCCGCCAAACTCTTGACTTGTTTCTTACTTCTCACCCTGATAAATATATCATTAGTGTAACTTCTCCATTTGGCACTTCAGACCATTGTGTCATTTCAGCTAATTTCTCATCCTCCACCCATCCAGTTAAAGAAAAACTTCCCACCAGGACCGTTTGGCAATACGAGAAAGCCAACTGGGACGGCCTGAATATTTTTTCCGATACTTTAACTGGTCACTATGCTTCCTCGATAGTGAAATTGATGCCAGGGCTGAAATGATCACAAATGTGATTCTTCTAGGGATGCGTGCTTTTATTTCTAGCAGAGTAAAAAGCATCAAGCCTAAAGAAAAGTCCTGTAAAGAAGCTATCAAAGAAGTAAATAAGCTATCAAACAAGTAAGTTTCCGATCCTATAAATCCAACCCTACAGAGGAAAATCGGAAAAAGCACAAACAAGCAAGGAACTCATGCAACTCCGTTATTGAAAGAACTAAATTTTTGCATGACCAAAAATTACGGCAAAAAATTCTGCAGTGTCCCAAAGGCAGTAAAAATTTTTGGTCAGTTGTAAAAAATATTAAAAACTCCTCAACATCTTCGGTTCCAATGCTCATCGACAATAAAAAACCAATTGTTTATTCTTCAAAGAAGGCAAACTTGCTCGCCGCTCATTTCGCTGCCAGCTCCACGCTGCCTCAAAGCAACGTTACCCTTCCTGTACTTGAGAATGTAAATTTTTCCATGGGACAGATTTTTTTCCGCACTCGTACAGTAGCAAGAGTTCTCAAATATCTCGATATACACAAATCCGCTGGCCCGAATGGTATACCCCCGATTCTTCTGAAGAGGTGTTCTTCCACACTGGCAAAGCCACTGCGTAAGCTTTTCCATCGCTCCTACTCTTCTGGAATCTTTCCTAGAAGATGGAAAACAGCATTTGCCCAGCCTGTCCCTAAGAAAGTTGACCCATCCTCCCCCTCCTCCTACCGACCCATAGCACTGACATCCCTTCTTTCTAAGGTCATGGAAACACTGATTAACCGTCAGCTTAAGGAATATCTCCAAAATCGAAAGCTTCTCCATGACCGTCAGTATGGCTTCAGCAGCAATCGTTCCACTGGTGATCTGATGGCATATCTCACCGAACAGTGGAACAAATCTTAACATTGCTTTGGTGAAAGTAAGACTATTGCTCTTGATATCTCCAAGGCATTTGATAGAGTTTGGCATGAAGCTCTTATCGAAAATGCGTGCTTTTGGGATAGATGATACTCTTGTTCGTTGGATTAGAAACTATCTTCTGGACCGTTCAATACAAATTGTATTGGACGATTTCAAGTCTGATTCTCACAAAATAAATGCTGGTGTGCCCCAGGGCTCTGTTCTGTCTCCGACTCTTTTCCTCATTTTTATAAATGATCTTCTGTCTGTTACTTCTAATCCACTTAACTGTTTTTCTGACGACTCTACCCTCATATTCGTTCGATAATTCACGTCCTTCGCCTTCAGACGTACAATTGCAACGGTGCCGTATGTCAAGCTCATTAAACTCCGATTTATACAGCATTGTCAAATGGGAAAATAGGAATCGTGTGGAGTTTAATGCTTCGAAAACTCAATGCTGTCTTCTGTCGTTAGAGCTAAACATACCTCTAATGCCATTGTCCATGGATGGCACTTACACCGAATAAACCAAAAAGCTCTCAGTACTCGGTATGTGTGTTAACGACGACCTCCGTTGGCACGATCATATATTTGAGATCGCTAAGAATGCAGCTAATTGCTTAGGTTTTCTGTATCGGTGTAAGAAGTACTTTTCCCATCTGATTTGCCTACAATTATAATGCGTTTATACGCCCTAAACTAGAGTATAACTCGCACCTTTGGGCAGGTGTTTCGCAAACATCGCTTCATCTGCTTGATAGAATACAAAATCGAGCGTTAAGATTGATAGCAATTAGAACTGCCGCTGAAACAATTGCTCCTCTCGAACACCGTCGCAATGTTTCATGTCTTTCCTTATTTTATCGTTTCTTTTACAAAAAATGTTCACTCGAAGTAGCCAGTTGCATTCCTCCTCTTAAAAGTTTCTCCCGTAATACTCGTCTCGCAAGGAATGCCCATCAGTTCACCCTTGAGCCCAATTTCGGACGTACCGTAAAATATAGGGATTCTTTTTTTAGCCGAACAACACGAATTTGGAATAGTTTACCCGGCGAGATTTTCCCTTCCCATTTTGATCTATAAACATTCAAAACCAATGTTAATCGACACCTCATATCTCTCCCCTCCCTATCTTCCTAATGCCCGCGCAGGGTGTTACATTAAAAGGGGAAAAAATAGTCCCTTGTGCGCGCGTTGATTATAAAAAAAAAGATCAAGAATTAATTGAATTAGATAATTAGAAGATTGACTCATTTTAACAAAAAACCTTTACCAAACAAGTCTTAATAACTGTTTTAATAATGTTGATTCTGAAATTGTGAAAAATACCTTAACATATTTTAAAGATTGAATTATTAAAATAAATACAACTATGAACTATAATAATGAAAAACAAAACATTATAATTCCATTATACAACACATTAAATAAAACAAATAATATCAATCTGACATTGGAAAATATACATATAAGTCAAATGAAAAACTAAAAACAATTGCAAGAACTAAAATACTATATAATATAGTGGTATCACATTTATAATTATTGAAATCGCAATTTTTTATTAAATTTAAAATATAAAAAAAATTAAATTAATTCTCAGGAGAGCATCAAACATAAGGGGGGAGGAGTTACATTGACAACGCCCTCACATTCCATTGTAATGAATTATATCACCCTTTTAATAAAAAAGATACAAAGTATCTTCTACATATAATATCATATAAACATTTTATGCATTCAGCACTTAATAAACACTTCTTCCCATCTGCACATAATGTCATATGAGCACTTTTTGCCTTCAGCAACTGCAAGCTTAGATCATAGAAACTATTTCATCACAGAATGAAACAAAGACAATGTAGCCGAACTTAGCATTTATATTGTATAAATGAAGCTTACATGTCCAATGTAAGATCAGTTATTAGAGTTTTGTTCCTTCGTATAGCGGTGTATATTCTGCTCGCAGTGAACGACGCAACGTCGAGGATCGACAATGATGGCATTTTGTTCGTATCTTTCGCTTCGTTGATGCACAAGTATATACACATACAGGTGGTAGATATTCAATTTTATTTTCATCGTTCCGTTTGCATTTAGGTTAGTTTTTATTCAAAAAAATTATTCGACAAAAAATTTAATCTGAAAAAAGTTGGGGTAGAATTGGCTAAGGTAATATATAATAGTTGATTGTCACAATCAATAAAATGCAGTCTACGACTTATAATCTTGCATCCGCATATAAAATCCCACCCAAAAGTGCGGATTAATCAAAATTAGTTCCAAAATAATAATAAATAAATATTAGTAGTGCCCCGTGGCTTAGTGTGTCGGACTGCTAAGCGAATGAGCCTGGGTTCGAATCCAGCTCATAGCCATCTTCTTTTTCGGGGTGCTGCCTCTTGCGAAGAACTGACAAAACCTCCAAGAGTAATATTTGTCTCGAAAAAGTGCATCTATTGTAGCCGTTCGGACTCGACGGTAAACTGTAGGTCCCTTCCATTCTTGCAGATTAACAACACACACAGGAATGGTTGAGAGTATAATTCACTAGGCCTTGGCTACTTAAGGAGCTGTCGCGCCAATAAATCTATTTATTTATTTTAAATAATAGTTCCAAAAAAGATTTTTAAAAGATTCAAAGACAAAATATTTTATAAATTGGTGCCCAACGTGAGGAATTTTTCTTAAGAAAAGTTATAATTTTTTTAAGTCCAGTGAAAAAAAGTGTTACTGGCTATTTCAAAAAAAATATATAAAATTAAAAAAAGTGTTAGAAACAAAAGAAGAGAAATTTTTGCTTTAAATCGCAACAAAAGTATTTCAGTGAATCATACAGCTTCGTACAAGTAAAATCACTCATCTTTATAAAAATATATAAAAAATTAAAAAGCAAAACTATCTTAATGATACAAAGTGGAAGTACTGTCAAATAAATTTACGAAAAAATAGATGAAAAGTTAAAAAAAATCAATCTTTGTATAATGTCCCTAAGGCGTCAGTCATTACGCGCTTTATTGAGAAGAACAACCGAGAGTGCTACGTGTGGCCCAAAGACTTACAAAACCGTAACGAAAACATAAAAAGGGGTAAAATCAATAACACAAATAATGCAGTAGACAATCAAAATCAAGTGCATCCAGTGCAAATAACCACGGAGTGGTATCTTAAAGTTGCAGATTAAAAAAAAAAAATATTAAACGAAAAAAAAACAATAATTATTTTCAAAAAAGTTTAAAAACAATAATTAAACGCTAAAAATAATTCTCTCACATCAATCATCTTACATCATAAACCATCATCAACATATCAGTCGGTGCAGAAAAATAAACTAGTAAAAATTTGTATTTTGTATTTGTTAATAAAAAATTGAATAAAAATAAGAATATGAAGAATTTAAGTTGCAAGGATTTTAAAAATTCAAAGAATTTCAAGAAATAAAATATAAAAATGTTAAAACTGGAGGATTTGATAATAAAGTTTGGCAAAATGGCGACGAATAATGAAGAAATTATTTCTCGAATCGTAGCCTCCAACACGTCCTCTTTAAAAGAAGAAATTGAAAAATTAACTACTAATTGTAATGAATGAAAAAAAAATAATAAACGTAATAAAATCATTGCCCGAATATACAGGTGATGAGAACACTTATGTTAGCTGGAGAGAAGCAAGTAACAATTGAATGACTCTCTACATAGCTTGACCACAGAGCTCAACGTGTAGTCATTGCACTACAAATTATCCTACCCCATATTTACCCATGCTGGTCTCTCTTCACACGAATCAAATCTGCTTAACATAGTAATGATCGTTTCTCATTTATTTCATAAGATTCTTTTGCCCACCGAAAATATAGACGAATCGTATGTATATCTCCATATGAACATGTCATCAGTAGGTATATACACTCATTCTACCTGATAGCTGTCTTATACACAGCATGCATAAATATTTCAAGTGTTTTTGGCAGTGGATATCTAATAACCATTATCGCATAAGGACCACATTCAGAAAGAAAATAATACACTTAATTTATACGAAAAACTGTATTGTACTTCTTTGAATTTATTAAATAAAAGTTAAATCCATTAAGTGAAAATTCGGAAGTATAGAAAAGACGTGCTGTTTTTGGTATAACCCTAATATGACATCGACTGATCGTCTGCCAAAACCATTGGATTGCTCTAATTTGGCAAAAGAATGGACGACATGGAAACGCACATTTATGGTATAAATGATTGCAAATAATAGAATGAATGAACCGAAGTAACAAAAAATCGCAACATTTTTGTGGTTAATCGCCCCAGACGGTGGAAATATCTACAACACTTTGTACCCGAACGATGGAACAGTTGACAGCATGTTTGGTTTAGCAAATGCGCCTGCAAATGCCCATGCAGATGTGAATACAAATCCAAATCCAAGTGAGAACGGCAACGAAGAGGGCGGTGAAGATAACGAAGGCGATGAATAGCAAGGTGACGGCAATAGGGACCAATAAATGGAAGGAGCAGCGCAAATGGGAATCACATTGGAAATCGTCTTAAAGGCATTCGATGATTATTGCCTCTCCAGAAAAAATATTGCTAAGGAGTCATATAAAATTAATACAGCTGTGCAAAAAGAAAATCCAACATTTTCTGACTTTGAAACCGAACTAAGAACTCAGCTGCGATTTTGTGAATATACGTATAACTGTAAGTGTGGTGCCACTTATGAACATCGAATGTTGCGTGATCGCATAATTATCGGTGTTTACGATAAGAAACTACAATTAAAGCTATTGGACGGGAAGGATGATCCATTAAAAAAGGTCATTGAAACATGCAAAATCTATGAAGCGGCAAATGCAAATGAAATTTTGCTAGATCGACGTAACAACAATGCGTCCACTGTAAATGCCGTATCTGAAAGAGCAACTGACCCAGCATGCAATGCTGTATCTCGCTATTGTTTCAATTGTGGGGCACCTTTTACACCGACTCATATGCGCTCTTGTGAGGCAAAGGACGTCAATTGTTTAAACTGTGGGAAAAAGGGACACTTCACTAAATTTTGCAAACAAAAAGGAAAAGCAAAATCAAATGGGCAACATCAATCATCTGGGAGCCAACAGCAAAGGAGGGATAACAACAACAAAAAGCAGACACACAGTCTCAACTGGAATGATGAAGGTATTTATTGTAGCTTAGAGCAGGTTGATGGAACTAGTATATTTAGTAGAAATTGTCATGTTCTTAGATTAAATTCAAACACTGATGGAACAAACAGAATTAGGTGGATCAAAACATATGGAATTAACAATTGGCTAACCACATTCAAGATTGACACTGGATCTGACGCCAATTGCATTCCAATCAATTTAATCGAGAAATTTAATGTTACTTTTGAAAAAAAAAATTAAAAGAGGTTGATTGTGCTCGATTACAGTGCTAATAAAATCAATATCCATTGTGTGGTGAATTTAAAATGTGTTGATGTGGAAAAGGGAACTATGAAAACAGCTCAATTTCTTGTTGTTGACGACGCGGTTGAACAACTGCTAGGTTTATCGACCTGCATAGAGTTTGATTTATTAAAACACTTGAACACTGTGCAATCATTACCATGTTTGCCACGGGGGAAAGGAAAGTTCTTAGAAAAATTTAAGAAAAAATTTAGTGATGTAGGTAAATTTCCGGGAACTTGCTCCATTATGTTGAAAGAGGGTGCTATACCCTCGTTGCACTATAAAAAGCGCATTCCTTTGAGTCTGTGTGATCGTTTAAAAATGGAACTTGAATCTATGGTCGAGGCTGGAATTATTTCTCCAGTCGATTATCCCACCGATTGGGTGAATAATGTTCAGCTCGTTGAAAAACCTAATGGAAAACTTAGGGTTTGTCTTGATCCGAAGCCGGTGAATGCATGCATAAGGCGCGAGCACTTCCTTATTCCAACGATAGAAGACGTGATGGGGCGGCTGACAAATAAATGTATATTTTCTGTGCTTGATCTTAGTAACGGATTCTGGCTTATGGAACTTGATGCTAAGAGCGCAGATTTAACTACTTTTATGACTCCGGTTGGTAGATTTAAGTTCAATCGTGTGCCATTCGGTATAAATAGTGCACCGTAAATTTATTTAAGTATCTTTCCTTCCGGCCTTGCGTGAATTAACTCGGATGTATGTAGAATGGAGTTGGACGGATAGAAATGATAGCGAATTAAAAAAAAATAATTGGCATAGTAACGTCAGAGCCTGTACTGGCATCTTATGATCCGAGAAAACCAGTTTTCATTCAAACGGATGCCTCAAAAATGGGTTGGGATGCGTTCTTTTACAGAATGAACATCGAATTACTAACGCTTCAAGAATTTTAAGTTCTAGTGAGCAAAAATGGGTACAAATCGAGAAACAATTGTTGTTCATGATATTTGCCTGTGAACGCTTTCATTTTTTCCTAAACGGACGAGAGTTCACAGTTAAAAGTGACCCCAAGCCACTCGAGTTACTTGTCAAGCGCGATGTTGACGATGTAACTCCTCGATTACAGAGAATGTTTATGCTTCTTCTCAAATATTCGAATATGACTATAGTTTATACACCGGGAAAGGAAATGCTTGTGGCCGACTGCCTTTAAAGGGCACAGTTGCCAGATCAATTGGAAAACCAAGACCTTCTTCGAGTAATACATACAATTGCGTGTAATGAAAAATGATGAAAAGTACATGCGCATATGTAAATATGTGCAGACGCAATGGCTCCGATATCATCAGCTTGATGATTTGAACCAAAAATTTCACAAATACCGCGAGAATTTGCATTTCGAGAATGGACTTCTTTTTTAAAGACCATTCCTTCTGACCTAAAATTTGCAAGTGGCTACACGAACCACATTTGGGTGTTGAAAAAACGCTTGCACGAACACGCTCACTTTATTTTTGACCTGGTATGTCCGAAAAAATTAAGCAAATTGTTTTGCAATGTACCATTTGCGAAAAATTTAAGCGAAATGTTCAAGAAGAACTGTTGGTGCAAGACTCTAATCCTGAGTACCCATTTCAAAGAGTAGCTATAGATTTATTTGAAATTGCAGGGCATGATTATATAGCAATCATTGACGCATATTCGGGTTTTGTCATATCTGAAAAATTTACTTGAAAAAGTTCTAACCATATAATTTAAGTAATGGGGAAAATATTTGATCGTGTAGGATATCCGTCAGAAATCAGATGTGATAATAGCACATTTAAGTCAACGGCATTTAAGTACTTTGCAAATCGGGCAAATATTTTATTTAGTTTTTCTAGTACAAGGTATCCGCAAAGGAATGGATTGGCGGAAAAAGAGGTTGCTATAGCGAAAAATCTATTAAGGCGATGCTATGACGTACATAAAATTGATCATTTCCAATATCGTGTTCTGGAGTACAAGACTACACAAATCGCTAGCATGAAACTGTCACCGGCTCAATTGTTCTTTGGCCTTTAAATTAAGACCAGATTACCTGTAGCGGGTCAGCTTTTGCATGGAAACAACTTGAACGAGGTCGATACTCAAGAGAAAATTCAAAATAAGAAGGAAAAACAGAAGTATTATTATGATCGAACAGCTAGATCCTTGCCAATGTTGAATGTGGGTGACCAAGTCATATTTAAAAAAAAAACGGAAAAGATTGACATTATTCTAAACTTGTAGCTAATGTTAAAGATAAATCATATATTGTTCTAGACAATTTTGGTGATTATTTTTGAAGAAATCGAAGATTTTTAGCCAAGACGAGAAATAATGAAATTAATACAAGTGATTTTTTATTTGAAGATCATATTAGAAACAATATTAATAACGAAGACAATAATGCAAAAGAAATCAATATTATACCATTAAGTTAGGAAAGCAATTTCGATGTTAACGTAGAATTAAATAAAAATTGTAACAATAAAAATGTGCCAACTGATAGCAACTTATCAAGTGAAACCGAACGATCAATTGAACAACTGGACCCACCGGTTGCTCGTTATGATTCAGCTGATCGCGACAGCTTACAACCTTAATTAAAAGTAGAGGCTCATAAAATGCCTGATACACCTTATGTGACTCGAAGTGGTCGAGTTAGTTTTCGGTATGGTAGTCTTGCTACCAAAGATTTATTAAGCTTTAAAAAAAATAAAAAAAAGGCGTGTAGTATAAATGCTAATTGTGAATATTATTATTGTGAATCCATCAACTTGCATATATGTAGGTATATAAAAGACAAATGTCAAACCAGTTGAGCTTCAACCATTATCGCATAAGGATCACATTGAGGATAGATCGGAGATTCCATTGATCTAACACTTCGGCCGCAGAACAGTCGATAGGCAGCTCCTCTACGACCGAAACATAGTCGCTGGGAGCGAAGCAGAACGCCTCCGTCTCAGTAGGGCCGTTTCCGACCGGGATCGGAAGGAAGCCCTTGATCAGGTCCACCAATTTTGGTGGCTTAGTTAAAACCCGATATTTTCTGTCGTCATAGACGAAATATCGCCTATGGCCGACTACATGTATCTATTGTATCTTTAAGTTAAGAATATATATAAGAATATAAATACAAATTATATATACAATAAAAAAGCTTGCTGTGGCTGTTCTAAATTAGTCCGGTCAATATAGACATTCGAGGTTACATAAATTCACACCCAGCTGAAAATTGGTAGGATTGTTTACAACACCATCATAAATAAAATCTAAGAAGTACTCATCGATCCGACACCTGCAAAAAAAATTACGCAGGGTCAAAGGTCACAAAAACGGGCTTTTCGCGATTTTGAGAAAAACGGTAAGTTGTATCATACAAAATGCTAAAACAAAATTGTAGATCAGATAATTATTTACAAAAAAAATTTATGATACCTTTTTTTCTAAGACTCACCGTTTTCGAGATATAACGATTCAAAAGGTTGAAAGAGTTGTAATTGTCATAATATGCACTGCACATGCATATGCACACGTTTCCACACCACCTTAGGCGCCAGTTATAGCGATCATTAAAATTCAATCATTAAAAGTTGAGACAGATGGAAACTGGAATTTTTTACGTACGGGTAGTTATAGCGATCATTAAAGTTGTTTCAGAATTTACAGCCAACCACACCAGCCATAACCTCAAATTTGTTTTAATGATGAAAAATGCTTTAGTAAACTCTTTACTGATGGGTTGGAACATTAAAAAAATGGACCACAAACACTGGAACGAAATGTTCCATTATTCTGTCAAATGACAATCAGCTGTTCAGTAAAACCAATTTTCATCATTAAAATAAATAAATGCTTTTTTTAATAAATAATACTGTTTCCCGGGTTTTTTTTTTGTGAAAAAAAATTATTTTAATTGATTTGCTATCGATTGGCATAAGTTTCATGTTTTAAATCTTTTTCTAACACACAAAAATATCCAATTGAAATTTTTAATGATGGTTTTTAATGATCGCTATAACTGGCCCCTTAGAGTTAGTGTATTTAGCGCGCTTTTTTAATGTGGTTTTCGCGGTAGGCCTATTTCACGGATCTGTTCTGATTCTGTTTATTTTGAAACTTTTGAATAGTTAAAGATATTAGGAAGGGTTGAAAATGATTAAACTGATACTCAAAGCGTTGTAAATTAAAAAAAAATAGGGAAATTTATCCATTTGATTCGTAATTCTCTTCTGTTTCCTCTTCTATACAACACTTAACTGTTTTCAATAAAAATGGAGTACGCCATCACACATCTCGTATAATAATGAATTAATGAAAAAAGTATTTCGAAAATTGTAGGACGGATTTTGATAAAATCCTGTTTTTTATTTTTAGTTTTTTGAAAAAAAAATTTTTTAAATGTTGGTATGCACTTCTTTAAAGTTTATTAATTAAATAATTTTTATTCATAAGTTTTAAAAATATTGATTTTTCAAAAAAAAAAAAAATCAAAAATTAATTTTAATTAGAAAAAAAGTTATTTAAACTATGATATGCAGAATTAAGTTAGCTACATAGATTATCTCAAATATTTAATTTGATAGAAATCCAAAGAGCCGTTACTGAGAAATCCAAAAATTAAAAAAAAACGTTATATGAAACGTACCGTTATTAGACTTTCCCCGTAAATTTGGTTCTGATCAAATGACAGTTAGTGCCAAAAAAAATTCTTAAAAAATTTATCAATATCGTTGGAGCCGTTTTGGATAAAAATAAGCTTTTCCCTAACGGTTGTCAAAAGAACCACACATAAAAAATTTAAAGGTTATCACTTGAGCCGTTTTACCTGTAGATCAATATACATAGAGACAGACAGACAGACAGACATTTTTTGTAACTAAATTTCTTGGCTTCTCTATGATCTTAATGTCATGTTTGGTTGTTATCTCAAATTGTTGTATATCCACGAGCCCTAAACTTTCCTTATAGTGCCTATAATCGCAAGTAAAAAAGTTATTAATGAAGATGGTAGTCAAAAATTAAGAATGGTAATAGACTAGAAAATAAATTGCACGACTGAATCGCACGTCGAATAAAATTTGATAAATGTAAGAAGAACCTCTAAGTTCTAAGATTTTTGTGACTTTTGATTGTTCGAAAAAAGTACGTAAAAGAGTTTTCAGCGGAAAAATTTAAAAGCCCTTTTATTTCGATAATGTGAAACAGTATGATTTTTTTTTAAATCGTAGGAACGGTTTTTGTTAAAAATTAAAAAAAAAAATAATTAAATAATGCACACTTTAGCATAAAAAAACTTTCATTTAAAAACAAAATTGAAAAGAAATCATTTTATCATTTATTTATATTTTATATTTGAGCTAAAAAAAATTGAAACATCTTTTCAGTAGGAAGTCAAAATAGCCTTTTGTTCCATATTTAAAAACGATTGGCCTTACCGTTCAGGTTGTAGTCCAAAATACATACATACAGACAGACAGACAGACAGAACTTTTCCAGTAATATATGTTCCTCTTTATCATCGTAATGTCATGTTTGATTCTTATCTCAAAATTTGTAATCTGCATAAATGCATAACTTGCATTATATTACCTACATATATTCGCAAGTAAAAAGAAATTATTATTGAAAAAATCATAGGAGTCAGAAATAAACTCCAACCCAGATATATAAAACAAAAAGTAAAAGTAGACTTAGGAAACAAAATACGAATTTATAAAAACGATCGTATAATCCATAAATATAGCTTTAAAATTTAATCTTTTTTTGGAAAATGACTATCAATAACAATTACTTTAATATTAGCAACATTATTACATAATGTAGCAGTGCCTTGACATTCAATACTTCAACGACGGACATGGATTTCTTATGATAAAAGTCCTAATGCATTAGAGGAAGAAATAAATAGTCTTCTACCACATCATATAAGTGAAAAAATGGGCACTCTTATGTGCCTAATTACATTGGAAAGCATGATCTCTGAAAGAAACAAGTAACATTTACGTTGAATATAACATAGTTTCAACTTACGAAAAGTATCAAAACCTCAATACTTAACGGTTTTTTGTAAAAATGAAGTACGCGATCACACGTCTTAAATAACCAAGAATTTATGAAAAAAATTCGAAAATTGTAGGACTGGTTTTGATAAAATCCTGTTTTTTATCTTTAGTTTTTTGACATTTTTTTTTAATTTTGGTACACAGCTTTTTAGAGTTTATTATTATACATGTGATTATAAAATTTAAAATAATTTTTTTGATTAGTTTTAAAAATATTGATTTTTCAAAGAAAAAATTTCAAAAATTTATTTTAATTAGAAAAAAACGTAATTCAAAATGTTGATATGCACAATTAATTTGACTACCTAGATCTTCTAAAATTTAAAATTTGACAGAAATCCAAAGTGCCCTTGCCGAGAAAGCCTAAAATAAAAACAAAAACCGTTATATGAAAGGTACCGTTAATAGACTGTTCCCATAAATTTGGTTCTTATCAAATTATAGCCAATACCAACAAAAAAAATTTCCGTTTTTAAGTAAAATAAGATTTTCCTTAACGGTCATATGGCAGGTACAGTTATTTTTAGAACTAAAAATAAAATTCTTAATTTCCCCTCTGGGGAATGCCAAACGAATCACACACACCAAATTTGAAGATAATCGCTTAAGCCGTTTAGGCTGCAGCTCGGTATACATAGACATACAGACATTTGTTGTCGATCACTTTTTTAGACTTCTCTATGATCGTTATGTCATGTTTCATTGTTATCTCAATTTTTTTCAAGAATCCTAAACTTGCCTTATAGTCCCTATAATCCCAAGTAAAAAGGGGATTACTTTATATTATAGGAAAATGAACTTAAACATATAACAGGTACAATGGATGCCGGCGATGAATTAGAAATTAGACACATATTAGACGTTAATGAAAAAAAAAATTGAAAACATTATATATAGCCTCAACGATCAAGTAAGAATAAAAGAAGAATATTTATTGTTATGATACCCAATTACTGTAACAAGGAACAAAACAGCTGAAAGCATTTCTGACATGATTTTAAGTAAGCTTAAGGCTGATGGTCTTGATATAATGGATTGCAGTGGCAGCATATGACAATGCTGCTGCTATGGCTGGAAAATATACAGGAGTGCCGCAAATATTGAAAGACATATACCCCAAAGCAGAATTTATACCCTGCTCCAATAACTCCTTGAACTTAGTTTGTTAACACGCTGCTGATGTTGAGCCGAATTCGGTCACTTTCTTCGGTACTTTAGAACGCATTTATTCATTTTTGTCGATGTCCACACACCGCACCGTTAAGAAGTTCTGCTTGGTGTTTCAGGCAAAGCATTGAAGAGGCTGCAAGAAATAAGATGGAATGCAAGAGCTGATGCAGTCGAGAATACCTGGAACCATTATTAGGGTATTTTCAATTCCTTGGAAAAACTGACGGAGGCAGACGAAAGCTTAAACTCAAGGACGGGTTCAGGAGCATTGCTAATAGCATTGCAATCGTTTTCATTCCTGTGTTTTTTGGGCTTATGTAAACCTGTAATACTGGTTGTAAATGATGCCCAATTATACTTGCAAACGAAGAGTCTCAACCTTTTACTTTAACTTATCCTAAAAATGTATGTCAAAAACTTGGAATTTTAATGGAATTTCCCAGGAAAATTAAAAAAACAACACATTTTTGGCGATGGAAATATAGATGCTACTTTATCCTATGAAAATGAATTCCGACGTAAATTATTTTCTTTCTTAGACAGCGTCAGTGCTGAAATACAACAAAGATTTCAACAGCTTCTAAGTTTGGCGACAAAGTTTGACTTTCTCACCCCAACCAAACTCTTAGAAAAAACCCATAAAGGCAATTAAGATGTTTCGCCTCATGAGGATGACATTAATAAGGAAGAATTCAAGATCGAACGCGTACGGTTAAGAGCAATTATATCTTCTACAGGCAAAACAAATGAACTTACCAATAAAAGCCCACTCGAACTATTAAACTACATATTAAAGTTTAGACTAGAAGTTAGTCTGCCTAACATGACAATAATGCTTCGTCTTTTTCTCACAATTTCACAATTTCACAAACAAAATTATTTAAGATCCACAATGAGCACTCTAAGGTTATTCAGTCTAGGTATCATAGCTATAGAGTAGAAAATCACAGAGACCATCGGTAATGAAAAAATAATAACAGCCTTAAAAAAACTAGGAAAATACAATTTTAAAGAAGTTTTCTGTATTAAAGTAAAATCAGCAATCCAAATCACGGATTGATTTTCTCCAAACAAAAAAAAGTTTCTTGAAAATAAAAATAAATAAATAATTACGTACATTATGTATCTACCTAAATCTATAATTTTTTCTCTTTACTGAAAACTTAATACTTTCATTTAATTTTTTTTTTATAAAAATACATGGAAAATAAATTACACAAAATAATCGCATCCTGTTTTTCTGAAGAATTTGAATTAAGATAATTAAATATTAATTAACAATATTTCATTTATATCCTGGGTCATTTTTATTCGCTTAGAGATTGGGAAATCGGAAAAGAAACAATATGGCAAAAATTTAAATTTGCGGCTTCATTTTTGTTTCAATTGCTAGAAAGTAGTAGGAGCAACAGTTTTTCACATATATCTATGTATATGATATATGTTTTGGTAAACTGTTTGAAACTTAAGGTTTTTTTTAACTTTATATTGTGTGGAAAAATTATTAGGGGTGGCGAAAATTTGGTCTGCCCGGGCGGCCGCAACCCACGCTACGTAATTGTCCTATAGAGAATTAGTATTAAGCAATAATAAATGGTATAAATATACCAGAAGATAAAATTATATTAAAAAAAACATTAAAAAAATAAATGACGATTGTATCATTACATTACATTTATTGGCGCGACAGCTCTTTAAAGAGCCAAGGCCTAGTGACTTATTCTCTCAACCATTCCTGTGTCTGTGTTGTTAATCTGCAAGAATGGAAGGGGCCTACAGTTTACCGCCGAGTCCGAACGGCTACATGAGATGCACTTTTTCAAGACAAATTTTACTCTTTGAGGTTTTGCCAGTTCCTCGCAAGAGGCAGTACCCCGGAAAAGACGATGGCTATGATTTGGATTCGAACCCAGGTTCATTCGCTTAGTAGTCCGACACACTAACCACTAAGCCAAGGGGCACTACGATTATATCATATATATATTAAAAGAAAATCCGCTATGTAACTTCATAGTTAATGAAACAATTGAAATTAAACAGTTAACCAATAATATTGTTCTCACAAAAAATTTCATAAAATAAAACTAATACATGAATGTAATATAAGCATATGAAGTAATATTATACGGAAATACCATTATTTATTTCAAAAACTGTAAAATTAATATCAATAATAATATTTATGAAAATATACATATGTAAGTATGTAGTTTAATTTATTTTTAAATCATGAAATCGTGAATGAAATAAAACTCGTACTGTTTCTCTATTTAAGTTAAATTTAATCTTTATTACATTATTTCTACTACACGCCGTGTTTGGCAAAAGAATAGCTACCGACAATCAACAATATTTCACAACCCGAACTGATCTCTTTGAATGCTTAAGCGAAACTGAATTTAACTCGTTTGATGAGGAGAAAAAATGTCATATCTTATGTACTTGTTGGGTGTGTATGGGTGCGTACGTTCTGTCAAGGTAATGTTATTGTCTCGTCTGCGTCATATCCTTCAACCGGCTGTCCTGAACTTTCGTTCGGCTCGAACGGCTGGTTCCACTTCATCATGTAGTCCGCGACCGTTCTGTGGAATTTATGTAATTGCCTCTTCTGCGTCCTATCCTACAACCGGGTGCGCTTAATGGCGACTAATTATGCAGGTTTGTTCGTTGTTGCCCGTACTCTCGGTTTAACAAACGCCTTCCGATGTTCCAGTTGGATCATTTATATATTTCTGCGGGCTCCCTCTCTTATTCCTGTGCGTTCATCGTCGAGTTCTTCCAAATGTTCTTCTTCCAACCTAGCTTACAATTCGGGATAGTCGGGAATCCGAATTCTATCCCTGACAATATCCTAAATGGACTCACCTCTTTGCTTCTGGGAGGGGCGTTATTAAACACTTGCTGGACCTTGTAGACGTGTTTATACCAATTTTGTGAACAATTTTTGAACACTGCCCCCTGTCGAGGATTATCGGATTTCCAAATGTCGTGGATTGTTTCTACAAGTTGTCTATCACCTCTTCGACACCAGTGCTCTTCATGGGATAAAGCCACACGAATTTCCAAATTGCGTCTACTATTACCAGTAGATGGTTGTACTGTTTTTTTGTCGCCTCCATTGGTCCTACATGGTCTATATGATACGTTCCCAAACGTGTGTCTCCTTTATCTGTGGGTGACAGCAGTCCTTCCTTCCTACTAGCTTTGGCATCGTTACTATGCAGTTTACGCAGCTTTTGACGAAACTTGAAGCTTTTTTAGGCAGGTTTGGTATAAAAAACGTCTTTCCACGAAGTCCTGTGTCTTCTTAGCGGCAAAATGGCCCTGTTTATGTGCCATTTCAATAATTTCTTGTTCCATCAGCGTAGGTATCACTATCAATTTATTAATGGGATCCTTGAATAGTACTTCGCGTATCGGAAAATAGTCCTCGTAAGTTTCCCTCTTCAAGACTTTTCGTACTGTTCTTATGCATGGGTCTTCTCGCTAGGCTTATCTGATGCGATGGCTTAAAGACTTTCCTAGCATCATACAATATACCCTACTCAGTGCGTCGACGTGCCTCATCTGGCTTCCCGAACGGTGTTCTACTATGTATTCCTGGAGGGAAATTGCCCATCGCGCTACTCTTAACGGAACATCTCGCTTGCTCAGTGTCATGGAGAACGCGTTGCAGTCTGTTACTATTTTGAACCGCATTTCCGTGGCGTAGACTCTCCATTTCTTGAGCAATAATCGAAGCTATTGCTAGCACTTCCTGTTCGTAGGAGTGATATGTCTCCTCTGCTTTTTTTTTATAATTAACAAGGGACTACTTGTTTCCCTTTTAATGTAACACACTGCGCGGGCATTAGGAAGATAGAGAGGGAAGAGATAGGAGGTGTCGATTAACATTGGTTTTGAATGTTTGCAGATCAAAATGGCAAAGGAAAATCTCGCCGGGTAAACTATTCCAAATTCGTGTCGTTCGGCTAAAAAAAGAATCCCTATATATAACGGTACGTCCAAAATTGGGCTCAAGGGCGAACTGATGAGCATTCCTTGTGAGACGAGTATTACGGGAGAAACTTTTAAGGGGAGAAATGCAACGGGCTACTTCGAGTGAACATTTTTTGTCAAAGAAACGATAAAATTAGAAAAGACATGATACATTACGTCGGTGTTCGAGAGGGGCAATTCTTTCAGCGGCAGTTCTAGTTATTTCGTATCAATCTTAATGCTCGATTTTGTATTCTATCAAGCAGGTGTAGCTGATGTTTGCGAAGCACCTGCCCAGAGGTGGGAGTTATACTCGAGTTTAGGGCGTATAAACGCTTAATAGATTGTAGCCAGATCAGATGGGAAAAATACTTCTTACACCGATACAGAAAACCTAAGCACCTAGCAGCATTCTTAGCGATCTCAAATATATGGTCGTTCCAACGAAGGTCGTCGTTGACACACATATCGAATATGAAAAGCTGAGGGTAGATTTGTAAAAATGAGGAAAAGAGTCGGAGAGAGAACAGAGCCCTGGAATCCTTCCAATACAACTTGTATTGACGGTCCAAAAGATACCTTCCAATCCAACGAACAAGAGTATTATCGATCCCAAAAGCACGCATTTTCGATAAGAGAGCTTCATGGCAAACTCTATAAAATGCCTTGGAGATATCAAGAGCAATAATTTTACTTTCACTAAAGCGATGTAAAGATTTGTTCCATTGTTCGGTGAGATATTCCATCAGATCACCAGTGGAACGGTTGCTGCGGAAGCCATACTGACGGTCATGGAGAAGCTTTCGATCTGCGAGACATTCCTTGAGCTGACGGTTAATCAGTGTTTCTTTAACTGGATGGGTGGAGGATGAGAAATTAGCTGAAATGATACAATGGCCTGAAGTGCCAAATGGAGAAGTTACACTAATGTTATATTTATCAGGGTGAGAATTAGGAAACAAGTCAAGAGTATGGGCAGCTTGCCCAGCAATATCCGGTATACGCGTTGGCACATGGATCAGTTGGGTAATGTGATTTAACCCGGCAAAGAGCTCGACATACCTTCCTTCGGGTGTTGTCTGACCAGAATAACGGAGCCAATTGGAATTGTGTACATTGAAATCACCCGCAATAACGATTTCAGTGCGAGGACAAAGGGAAACAATTTTTAAGATGGAATCAGATAGTGCATCAAACTCGTTACAAGCCGAGTAACTGTCAAGATTTGGACTCCTGTAAATAAAACAATAATGAATGACATGCTTGCGGACAGTGAATTTGAGCCATAAGAAGTTTAAGTTCGTGTTGGAACATTGCCCATTTGGGGAAGGCTCTGGCAAACAATATCATTCCTAACATAGACCACGAGACCTCTGCTGGGGAGGTTTTCCGATTCATGTACTGAACCGGTTGGAAACCTTGATCTTCTTCGTCCTTGTGCAGTAATACCGCCTCATATCCATATTTGCAGGCATTAGTATGGATCTCCGCTACGGCGTTAGGGTTGAACAACCTCAGTACAGGTGCTAAGGTGAGCGCTGGTTTTAGTTGCTGGAACGCCAACAGTTGTTCTGCCTCAAGTTGGTAATTAGCCTTTTTCTTCAGCAGGTCGGATAATGGCTTATCCAAAAGTGCAAAATCCTTCACAAATATCCGAAAATAGAACGTTAAACCTACAAAACGTTGTATAGCTTTCTTGTCTGCTGGAATTGGGAAGTTCTTAACTGCTCTTGATTTCTCTTCTGATGACTGGATGGTGCTGTTTTCTATAATATGTCCCAGAAAGTCTACTCTCCCTTTCAGAAACTGTTTTTTTTTTTCATTTTATGCGTAATCCATGATCCGCTGCAACTTTAATGACCATTATAGTTTTTCTATTCCCTCCTCTTCATCCTGAGACGGAATAATCATTTCCTCCTTAAAAGAACTTCGTCTTTTTGGATCAATTTCATTTCGACTGGAGCTGTATTATTCCTTTTTGGTGAATACCTTTTAATCATGTCGATAATCGATTTCGTCTGGTTTTCCTTGAGATGGCCAATGTCGAAACTTAATTCGTCAAGGAACTCTCCTTGGTATGCCGCCCCAAAAATAGCTTGGGAAGCATTTCCTAGTTCAAAACTCTTTTCCGGTCCCTTTTCCATTTTGTTGGTGTTACCAACGTCTGCTTCTTCTCTAGTTCCTCATAACTCGGCTTCTTCTCTAGCTCCTTTGAATTCTGCTTCTTCTTTAGTTCCTTAGAACTCTGCTTCTTCTTCTGAAAGGTGACGCCTTATTCTTAGATGACCATGCTCACTTCATGGAGAATGTCGTTTCCAATTACGGCTGCATACGGCATATCGGCTTCATTCAACATGTGGAAAATAACGTCTATATCCAGTCCGTCCACCTCCAACTTTGCGGACAAACTTCCTTCGGTTAGCGCCTGCTTCTGTCCTATTCCATGAATCCCCGTTTTGATAGGACTCAGCTGAACATAATCCAGAATCAACAAAAAATCGTACCTCACCAAACACAGATCGCTACCCGTATCTAATAGGGCTAACACAGAGAGATCGCTTATCTGGATTGACTTGAAAATCCTGTTTGACCCAGTGGCGAAACTCTGGCTTCTGGTTCAGGAAAACGCTTAATAGATTGTAGCCAGATCAGATGGGAAAAATACTTCTTACACCGATACAGAAAACCTAAGCACCTAGCAGCATTCTTAGCGATCTCAAATATATGGTCGTTCCAACGAAGGTCGTCGTTGACACACATATCGAATATGAAAAGCTGAGGGTAGATTCGTCAGCAAAACAGTTAAGTGGATTAGAAGTAACAGACAGAAGATCATTTGTAAAAATGAGGAAAAGAGTCGGAGAGAGAACAGAGCCCTGGAATCCTTCCAATACAACTTGTATTGACGGTCCAAAAGATACCTTCCAATCCAACGAACAAGAGTATTATCGATCCCAAAAGCACGCATGTTCGATAAGAGAGCTTCATGGCAAACTCTATAAAATGCCTTGGAGATATCAAGAGCAATAATCTTACTTTCACTAAAGCGATGTAAAGATTTGTTCCATTGTTCGGTGAGATATTCCATCAGATCACCAGTGGAACGGTTGCTGCGGAAGCCATACTGACGGTCATGGAGAAGCTTTCGATCTGCGAGACATTCCTTGAGCTGACGGTTAATCAGTGTTTCTTTAACTGGATGGGTGGAGGATGAGAAATTAGCTGAAATGATACAATGGCCTGAAGTGCCAAATGGAGAAGTTACACTAATGGTATATTTATCAGGGTGAGAATTAGGAAACAAGTCAAGAGTATGGGCAGCTTGCCCAGCAATATCCGGTATACGCGTTGGCACATGAATCAGTTGGGTAATGTGATTTAACCCGGCAAAGAGCTCGACATACCTTCCTTCGGGTGTTGTCTGACCAGAATAACGGAGCCAATTGGAATTGTGTACATTAAAAACACCCGCAATAACGATTTCAGTGCGAGGACAAAGGGAAACAATTTTTAAGATGGAATCAGATAACTGTCAAGATTTGGACTCCTGTAAATAAAACAATAATGAATGACATGCTTGCGGACAGTGAATTTGAGCCATAAGAAGTTTAAGTCCGTGTTGGAACATTGCCCATTTGGGGAAGGCTCTGGCAAACAATATCATTCCTAACATAGACCACGAGACCTCTGCTGGGGAGGTTTTCCGATTCATGTACTGAACCGGTTGGAAACCTTGATCTTCTTCGTCCTTGTGCAGTAATACCGCCTCATATCCATATTTGCAGGCATTAGTATGGATCTCCGCTACGGCGTTAGGGTTGAACAACCTCAGTACAGGTGCTAAGGTGAGCGCTGGTTTTAGTTGCTGGAACGCCAACAGTTGTTCTGCCTCAAGTTGGTAATTAGCCTTTTTCTTCAGCAGGTCGGATAATGGCTTATCCATAAGTGCAAAATCCTTCACAAATATCCGAAAATAGAACGTTAAACCTACAAAACGTTGTATAGCTTTCTTGTCTGCTGGAATTGGGAAGCTCTTGATTTCTCTTCTGATGACTGGATGGTGCTGTTTTCTATAATATGTCTCTATATTGGTACTCGTTGTTACGATCTGTACATTGTTCCTCACCGACTTCACTGGATATTGGCTTCCCGTTCTGCTTTTAAATGCCCGATTACCTTACTGACAACACTTGAAGCATTTAAATGTTCTTACTTGACACTACTTGGACACATCCGTCGCTTTTCCTCATTAAAAACATCTTCTCTCCTTCTTTGCCGCTTTTAACTCAGCTTGAGAGCTCGTCGACGGTTGGTGGCTTCCTCCTGAGTATGATGACTTTGAAGTCTACCCACGCACCTTCTCGTACAGCTTCATCTGTTATTTCAACTCTTTAACTGACTTTGCTTGGTGTAGACACATTTTGTTTTGTCGAGAATATGGTACCCCGTCCGCAAAATATTCAATTAAACTTTCTTCATCTAATGATATGGGCTTAGTTATCTCAATAAACAAGTAAAGATACACTTGCAAGGATTCCGTAGTCTTCTTGCGCCGGATTTTCAACGAACGATAAACTTCTGCTGACGAAAATGTACAAGAGAATTCTTCTAACAAAGCCCCTTTCAGCGTACTCCAGTCCCTAATATTATGTAGACTTCTAACAAATTGCCTGGCCACCCCCTTGATAAGCTGCTTGCCGTAAATACATTTTTGCAGATTGTTTCGTTCGACAATTATGGCGAAGTCTAGGATCCACTGATTGATGTTAGGGTATCCTGAGCCGTCAAAATATAGAAGAGTTTTCTTTATCGTGTAGAGTTAAAGAATCCCTTGTCTTGTCGTACGACCGCGCTCAGTGCTCAAATCTGTCACGTAAGAGTCGTCCGAATTTTGCTCGTCGCCTGGCTGAGCGTCCGTGGTGTTCTAGGAATCTGTCTTGTAGTACAGTTTTAAGTCCTATCGTCGGTAAATTAAGTTGACCTACCCCTTCCCTTAAGACCTCAACGGTCAACCCCAAAATCGCTTGAGCATCCATTACAAATGTTAAAAGTTTGTTACCAATTTGTTATTTAAATATTTTTATTTTTACTTTTTATATTCAATAAATAAAATTATTAAAAGAATTCTTTATCCAAATAATGTTCAACAAATAAATCTATAATACTAATTTATTTAAAATAAATTTTGCCAAACAAACGAACTCTAACTCTTTTTCTGCTGCTTACTGCCTGCTGCCTTCTAGTTGTTGTGGTTATGTTCGTATGCGTTCTCTTCGTTCGAGCATATAACGGCGATATCGTCAGTTTCCCGCTTTTCACTTTTTATTCATTTGCTAAAGGGGAAATGCGGTATCGCCTTCTGTTGTTGCCCTTTGTATATATATATATATATTTTAATGTTTCTTGTACCCGCACCACTTTGTGTATTGTTTTCTTTCTTTATGTTCTTAACAAAGAACTTGTTCTTTTTGTTTGCGTTTTTCTTTTCCTTTTTCCGCAACGCACAGACACAAGCGCAATTCTATCTCTGACAATATCCTGAATGGACTCACCTTTTTGCTTTTGAGAGGGGTGTTATTAAACACTTGCTGGGCTTTGTAGACGTGTTTATACCAATTTTGTGAACAATTTTTTGAACGCTGCGCCCCTGTCGGATATGATCCGCCTCGGATTTCCAAATGTCGTGGATTGTTTCTACAATTTGTCTATCACCTCTTCGACACCAGTGCTCTTCATGGGATAAAGCCACTTGAATTTCCAAACTGCGTCTACTATTACCAGTAGATGGTTGTACTGTTTTTTTGTCGCCTCCATTGGTCCTACATGGTCTATATGATATGTTCCCAAAGGTGTGTCCTTTATCTGTGGGTGACAGCAGTCCTTCCTTCCTACTAGCTTTGGCATCGTTACTATGCAGTTTACGCAGCTTTTGACGACACTTGAAGCTTTTTTAGGCAAGTTTGGTATAAAAAACGTCTTTCCACGAAGTCCTATGTCTTCTTAGCGGCAAAATGACCCTCTTTATGTGCCATTTCAATAATTTCTCGTTCCATTAGCGTAGGTACCACTATCAATTTATTAATGGGATCCTTGAATAGTACTTCGCGTATCGGGAAATAGTCCTCGTAAGTTTCCCTCTTCAAGACTTTTCGTACTGTTCTTATCCATGGGTCCTCTCGCTCGGCTTCTCTGATGCGGTAGCTTAAAGACTCTTCTAGTATCATACAATATACCTTACTCAGTGCGTCGACGTGCCTCATCTGGCTTCCCGAACGGTGTTCTACTATGTAGTTGAATTCCTGGAGGAAAATTGCCCATCGCGCTACTCGTAACGGAACATCTCGCTTGCTCAGGGTCATGGAGAACGCGTTGCAGTCTGTCACTATTTTGACTCTCTGGTTTTAGTTGCTGGAACACCAATAGTTGTTCTGCCTCAAGCTGGTAATTAGCCTTTTTCTTCAGCAGGTCGGATAATGGCTTAGCCATAAGTGCAAAATTCTTCACAAATATCCGAAAATAGGACGTTAAACCTACAAAACGTTGTAGAGCTTTCTTGTCTGCTGGAATTGGGAAGTTCTTAACTGCTCTTTATTTCTCTTCTGATGACTGGATGGTGCTGTTTTCTATAATATGTCCCAGAAAGTCTACTCTCCCTTTCAGAAACTGTTTTTTTTTATTTTATGCGTAATCCATGATCCGCTGCAACTTTAATGACCATTAAAGTTTTTCTATTCCCTCCTTTTCATCCTGAGACGGAATTATCATTTCCTCCTTAAAAGAACTTCGTCTTTTAAGATCAATTTCATTTCGACTGGAGCTGTATTATTCCTTTTTGGTGAATACCTCTTTATCATATCGATTATCGATTTCCTCTGGTTTTCCTTGAGATGGCCAATGTCGAAACTTAATTCGTCAAAGAACTCTCCTCGGTATGCCGCCCCACAAATAGCTTGGGAAGCTCTTCCTAGTTCGAAACTCTCTTCCGGTCCCTTTTCCATTATGTTGGTGTTACCAACGTCTGCTTCTTCTCTAGTTCCTCATAACTAGGCTTCTTCTCTAGCTCCTTTGAATTCTGCTTCTTCTTTAGTTCCTTAGAATTCTGCTTCTTCTTCTGAAAGGTGACGCCTTCCTCTTAGATGACCATGTTCACTTCATGGAGAATGTCGTTTCCAATTACGGCTGCATACGGCATATTGGCTTCATTCAACATGTGGAAAATAACGTCTATCTCCAGTCCGTCCACCTCCAACTTTGCGGACAAACTTCCTTCGGTTAGCGCCTGCTTCTGTCCTATTCCATGAATCCCCGTTTTGATAGGACTCAGCTCAACATAATCCAGAATTAACAAAAAATCGTACCTCACCAAACACAAATCGCTACCCGTATCTAATATGGCTGACACAGAGAGATCGCTTATCTGGATGGACTTGAAAATCCTGTTTGACCCAGTGGCGAAACAAACTCTGGCTTCTGGTTCAGGAGAACAATTATTGGTACTCGTTGTTACGATCTGTACATTGTTCCTCACCGAATTCACTGGATGTTGGCTTCCCGTTCTGCTTTTAAATGCCCGATTACTTTGCTGACAACACTTGAAACATTTAAATGTTCTTACTTGACTCTCCTTGGACACATCCGTCGCTTCTCCTCATTAAAAACATCTTCTCTCCTTCTTTGCCGCTTTAAACTCAGCTTGAGAGCTCGTCGACGGTTGGTGGCTTCCTCCTGAGTATGATGACTTTGAAGTCTACCCACGCACCTTCTCGTACAGCTTCATCTGTTATTTCAACTCTTTAACTGACTTGGCTTGGTATAGACACATTTTGTTTTGTCGAGAATATGGTACCCCGTCCGCAAAATATTCAATTAAACTTTCTTCATCTAATGTTATGGGTTTACCTATCTCCATTAACGAGTAAAGATACACTTGCAAGGATTCCGTAGGTTTCTTGCGCCGGATCTTCAACAAACGATGGACTTTTGCTGACGAAAGTTTACAAGAGAATTCTTCTAACAAAACCCCTTGATAAGCTGCTTGCCGTAAATATATTTTTGCAGATTGTTCCATTCGACAATTATGGTGAACTCTAGGATCAACTGATTGATGTCATGCCGTCAAAATATAGAACAGAGTTTTCTTTATCGTGTAGAGCGAAAGAAAACCTTGTCTTGTCGTACGACCGCGCTAAGTGCTCAAATCCATCACGTAGGCGTCGTCCGAATTTTGCTCGTCGCCTGTCTGAGCCCAGTCCGTTGTGTTCTAGGAATCTGTCTTGTAGTACAGTTTTAAGTCTTGTCGTCGTTAAATTAAGTTAACCTAGCTCTTCCCTTAAGACCTCACGGTCATCCCCAGAATCGCTTGAGCATCCATTACAAATGTAAAAATTTGTTACCAATTTGTTATTTAAATATTTTTACTTTTTATATTCAATAAATAATATTATTAAAAGAAATCTTTATCCAAATAATGTTCAGTAAATAAATCTATAATACTAATTTATTTCAAATAAATTTTGCCACACAAACGAACTCTAACTCTTTTTCTGCTGCTTACTGCCAGCTGCCTACAAGTTGTTGTTGTTGTTGTCTTTCGTATGTGTTCTCTTCGTTCGAGCATATAACGGCGATATCGTCAGTTTCCCGCTTTTCACTTATTATTCATTTGCTTAAGGGGAAATGCGGTATCGCCTTCTGTTGTTGCCCTTTGTATATATATAAATTTTAATCTTGATTTAGCAGGTTGACTAAGAAGGTCGGTAGCCGTGTTGGCTCTTGATAGTTCAGTTAGCTAGTTCAGGATCAATTAGAGTGGATGTCTTTAGGAAGGATATCCTAGTATTCTAATGTGTCTTAACTCGTCAAGTAATACGAGAACAGCGATGAGCAAACTTGATTAAAATACTTTATTTGAAACGTATAACTTAGTTACTAATACATTAGACAATTTTTTAATAATAAGAAAGGCTTAGAGGTATTTGTCGCGACTGAGCCAAAGTGAAGTACGATGTGCGTGACTGTAGCGGAGTTATAAGAATGTTCCTCTGGTAGTTTATCTAGTGGTATTTATACTGTGTGTGTACATGACTTCTTGTTATCTTCTGGAAGTGGTGTACGTGATATATTGGTCGTTTTTGTGATGTTTGGTTAATCTACTGATTATGTTTTATGGTTCCTCTTGGGTCCGTATGCAAATACTCTTATTGTCTTGTGACTTTCCTTGGTGTCTGATGTAAATGTGCTTATCTGGTTGGTCCCGTTATCTTTGTTTAAAGATGACCTCATCCAGTTTTGGGTGTTGTCTTGTGTGTTATTCTAGCGAGAATACTCCTCTTTGGGTAGGCTGTTGTAGTGGGATTGTAACCCTCCCGGCGAAAGATCGGGCAAACGTTGAAACTCGACGTTTGGCAGATTAATGTTTGTTGTGGTTGTTTTTGGTTTTCGTAGTCTTAATAATATAATGGTTACAATAATGATTATTATAAGTATTACAATACTGGATATGCCGTAATCCATATATTTTTTGGGAATTGAAAAGGTAATTTCTTTAAGATTGTCAATATTTTTAAATTTTAGTTCATTTAATTTTGTGATTACATGATCTGGGATTGGCATTATGTTATAATTTTCTGCATAAAGCTTATGATTATATGTTTGATTATTTATGGTTATTGAACAGTTTTCTAATTCTAATATATAATTTCATTTTAGGGAGTAATTAAGACTATTACAGTTATGTTTAATTTCCTGGTACTTCAGATTCTTAATAATAATTAATTGATTTATTTCAAGGATTATATTTTCTTTTGTATAGTCTTCTGTGGTACAATTTATTGTAGTATCTTGTTTCATAATGTTTTTTATACAATTATCTTTGATTAGTTGCAAATCTCTTAAAATGTTAGTATATTTATAAAGGTTTGTATCCTTTTGTAGTACATGAGTGTCTGATAGTTTTACAATTTTATTGTTTTTTGGGAAAGTTTGTATCTCTAATTCATTATATAATTCCTCAGAATATTTTGGTATGTTTATTATAATTAACAGATTTTCTTTGTAAGTTGTTTAAGTTTTTTATTTCTTTCATTTTTTCTATGTTTAATTTATAATCAAAGATTTCTTTTTCAGTAATTATGTCTTGTGTTAGCATTCCTGACCTACTTGTCATAATTATGTCAACTATTTTTTCTACAAGTCGTTGTAACTTTACTAAGTTTCTGTTTAGTTCTAATTCTAAACGTATACTATTTATTTCGTCTATAACGGTTTTGTAAGTGTTTAGCGATTTTTGACTCTGTTTGAATATATCTTGTATTTGTTTAAATTGTTCGTTAAATTGGTTGTTTGTTGTAATTTGTTTATGATTATTCTGTACTAATTCTTTAGTATTGTCTTCTAAAGCGTCTAATTTGCTTTCTATAGTTTGTCTATCGTTGTCATCTAATGTTCCAAAAACTGCTTTAAATGCTGTTCCTATTATGTTGATCCATCCTCTTTTATGTATTATATGATGGGGAACTATGGTTTCTATTTTTATCTTTAGAGTTCTAACTTCTTCTCTAAGGAGGTCATTAGGTTTAGTTATTTGTGTTACTTGTCCTTCTAATTGGGTTAAATTTATTACGTGTAATAATATCTCATAATCTCGAATTAATTTGATTGGCTTAGATTGGAGTACTACTATTTCTTGTTCTATTCTATCTTTTTTTATGTTATGGCTACTTATTAATGGTAAAGTTAAGAGTATAACCATTAGCTTTGTCATTTTTAGTAAATTTCTTTTTCCTCCTAAATTGGTCTTTGTGTAAGATTTGTTCTCTGACATGTGGTTTTATTCTATTATTATTATTATATTATTGAATTCTTGTCCGTTTGTTTCAATTTTTTCTGGGTTACTTATTTTTGTATAATTAGGGTTAATTTCTAAATCCTTACGATTCTTATTCCTTTTTTCTTATATTTTTTCGTTTCCCTCCTGAATTGTTTTAAATATTATTTCATTGGATATTTTACCTAAGTGGATATCAATGGATTTTTCCTTGGTTGTTAAATGTATAGTCCTATTATATACGCCTAAGGCTTTGTTTGCTAGTTCTAGCAATCTTTCTGTTTTTCCTAAGATCCTTATATGTTCGTTCAGGGTACTATGTAGTCCTTCGATATCTGAGTTTCCTGTGTGTATGTAAGGGGTAGAAAAATATATGTTTATTTTTATTTCTCTTAGATACTTGGTAATTGAATATGTTTGAAATGTTGGATCGTTATCCATAATTATAACTTATGGTGTCTTTAGATACGTGAACATTTTTTCGAGGGCATTTATCAAATCTTTATGATTTTTTGTCTTTAACTTCTCTATGGAAGCGAACTTGCTAAATTTATCGATACATGTTAGATATTTTTCGTTTCTTGAAGGTATCCAAATGTCTATGTGATAATGTTCATGAGGTCCCGTAGAGGTCTCTGTTTTCTCGAATGATAGTTTTATGGGGTTTCTTTCTTTAATTTACATATCTTACAGTTGTTTAGTATCTTTGTTATTTCTGTTTTAAGGTTCGGGTAATATATTTCTCTTTTTAGTTCTTAGTTTAATTTTTTCTATACCTACATGAGTAGGTATTGGTGCGGATGTGGATGGGAATTCGGAGCGAGACAGAGACAGCAATAGTCGAGAATGAGATAGATTGGATTTAAGAAATTAAACAATGTAACGGCTACATTTTTTTAAAAGTGAAAGTGGTGGTGGTGTTTATTTATTAGTTTTTATTGGGTTTGTGCCTATTGAGTAACTATCGTAATGTTTGTTGATTGCATTGCGTTTGGGAAGTGGAATAGAAAAAAGATACAAAAATGTGTACATTCAAATCTGATAAGTGATAATGGTGATGGGATTTACCTATAATTGATTCTGTTTTTTTTTTAAAGGGATTGTTCCTTGTGAGTATCTCTATGTGTACTATGTTCGTTGCACAGGGAAGTGTAAAAAAAAACACGGCAAATGCATTCAAGAAAAAAATTATGACCATGTTAAAAAAGGTGTTTTGTACCTAACGAATTTTATCTCTTGTGGTGATCCTTTTTTTCGGATGACCTTTGATTTAAAAAGGTGTGCATCCCTTATCATGACATACTATGAATATCATGAATAGGCAGCAGAAAGTGTGTTGAGGAAAACATAAATTAATGACTTTACGAAAGAGGATTTTGAATTAATTCTGTTAAGGAACTTTTGGATTTGAAAATTTAAGCAATGTACGGGTTAAATTTTTTGAAAAGTGAAAGTGGAGGCGGTGGTTGTTTTTAGTGGTAGTTGTTTTTTCAATCTTTTTTTTTATAGGGTTTTTGTTTTGTAAGTATTGTAGTGTCCGTTACCTTGAAGTGCAATCAAAAGAGCAAACGTGACAATTGCATTGAAGAAAAATATTATAACCATATTCAAAGGTTTTTTTCTGTACGTAATGAATTTTATCTCTCGTGGACGTGTTGATCCTTTTTGCGGATCACATGTAGAGTTAGAGTTAAGTAGAAAAAACGTTACGAGTGCGTAGAAGGAATGGATATTTTGGTGGTCCTTTTTAGGTTTACCTGTGAATGTACACCGTGGTGTAGATATCCAAGATATGCTCAGGCTATAAAAGCGAATGTTCTCTTAGTTTTTAATTCAGTTTATAATTCAATTCAATTATAGTAACAAGAAAATGTCTTTCCTAAACAAAATAAAGGCCGCCGTTAACGTCAGAAAACCAGCAATGAGGAAGCCAATATTGAGCTTGGCTAAATTATTCCAGAGGAAACAGTTCCCAATAACCAAGGCAAAGAGGATTTCGACCAAATTTGGGGAATAAATCATGGTCGAATTGGAAGACTACCAGGTATTTATAAATTTTGCAACGGAGATTTAGCAGTAGGTATTTTAACTTCTCGAAATACACTTATATATTTTTATTTTATCGTTTTTTCAACTTGAACCCCCTTCTTTTTTCTTAAAGGTTTTCCTCCCGAAGAGGTGCAATAAGCAATTAGACGACGAGGACGTGCAGGAGCTGGAAAATTGCTGCCTGGAGGTGTTGGAGCCCTACGGGGAAAATTCATTTGTCTTGGACTTCCACCTTAAGCATAAGCAAGAAGAACAGCAACAACACCAACAGGATCAACAACAACAACAACAACAATAATATCAACAACAACAACAGGAACAGGAACAGGAACAGCTGCTGCAACATCAGCTATATCAACAACAGCTTCAACAACAACAGCTACAGCAACAACAGCAAGAACAGCTAAAACATAAAAATGGCGGGAAGCAGAAACTTAATGTAGTTTCACAAGAGGTAACGACCATTGACCCGTCGCTTTTTTATGAAAACGACAATTTGTTGTGTTCTCAAAAACATTTTTTTTAATAAATGAAAAAAATTAAAATTAAACGTTTTTTTTTCGTTTTCGAATGATTTCAGCGCATTGAAATAATGGGAGATTTCAACACCAAAATTAAGAGGTTTAATTTAAAAGGTCAGAAAATTGATTTTAAAATCAGACCTGTTCCGTGCAATGAAGAACCAACTTCATGGATTAAAGGCGGAATAGAAGATATGCTGCGATTCGCTGTAGAGGGTCTCGACGAAACGGACTTTTGGCGGGAAAAGCTTTGTACACCACCTGAGTGTCAGGCGCAATGGAATAATAACCATTAAAAACAAAGACAATCTATGCTTGCCTCGAGCTTTGATTGTAGCGAAGGCATACACAGACAAAGAAGCCAATTTTGACAAAATAAAAAGAGACACCGGCAAAATTCAGACGGAGAGAGCTTTAAAACTTCTAGAAGATGCTAAAGTCAATATCCCATCAGAAGGATGTGGAATAAATGAGTTGAAATCATTTCAATCTCATTTAAGAAATTATAAAATTACAGTATACGAATACAGAACGAGGGGTCGTAAAATAATTTACGAAGGAGTTTCAAATGACATTGATGATAAAAAAAATAAAATTATTTTATTACAATAATCATTTCAATGTCATAACTTCATAACTTAACCGCCGCATTTTGTTGTAGTTGTGGCGAGATGTGTCATTCACCATATAACACAAAAAATGCTCATCGTTGTTTTGGTCTTTGTTCGCAATGCCAACATTCTCCAAAATGCAAAGAAACACCGAAAAAAACTCTATGCGAAGACTGTAAGCGAAATTTTAAAAGAACAGAATGCTATGACGACCACAAAATGAGCAGCTCGTCAGGAAAACTGTCAATCTGCGAGCAAATAAAAAGATGCCTCGCTGGTTTAAAATCCTGTGGAGGTAGCCGACAACATATATATGGTGAGTTCTTTTGCAAGAACTGTAAAAAACATGTACCCGAAGACCATATGTGTTTCATCATGCCTGATACGAGAAAACCAAATTTGGAAAATTTCTTCTTCATATTTTATGACCTTGAAAGTCGCCAAGAAAAAGTTATTGGAGAAAAACGAATGCATGAGGGAGATGAAACAACAACAACAAAGGCTTTCATAACACAACATGAGCCAAATTTATGTGTGTTTCAAAACAAATGCAGCCACTGTGTGGAATGTCCTGATTTGTATTTCTGTCAATATTGCAAATTATCATTGAACGTTCTGAAAGGAGAAGACGTTATAACTAAGTTTGTTCATCATATCCTCGACACTCGGAAGAAATTTTAAAAAGTGATAGTAGTTGCCCACAATGGTCAAGCTTACGATCATCATTTTATTTTGAGCTATGTTCTAAAAAAACAGAACTAAGCCCCGAATTAATTATGAGAGGAACAAAGTAAAATTTATCGACTCGATAAACTACTTTCCCATGGCGTTATCGAAACTCCCAAAAGCGTTTGACTTGCCGCCGATTTTAAAGAAAGGTTACTTTCCGTATCTTTTCAACACAAAAGAAAATGAAGAGTACATTGGAACATTACCAGCAATTGAATTTTACAATGCCAATACCATGAGGTCGGAAGAACGCGCTATTTTCTTAAAATGGTATTCTGAACATCAAAATGATTATTTTGATATGAAGCACGAACTTGTCGAATACTGCAAGAGTGATGTAAAAATATTGACAGGGGCTTGCTTGCAATTTAGAAAATTATTTCTTTCGCAATGTAACGTTGAACCATTTATAGAATCAGTAACGATTGCTTCAGCTTGCAATCTTTTATATAGACGCAACTTTCTCAAGCCAAACACTATCGGATTAATACCCAAAAAAGGATACAGATGCATTGACAACCAGTCGCCAGAAGCTATAAAGTGGATGATTTGGGAAGAGCAGAAAAGAAATATAAACATCAAACCTTCCTATAAAGGCAAAGAGGTTATTATCAACGGAGTAAAAGTTCATGGTTTTTGTGAAGAAACCAAACAGATTTTTGAATTCCATGGGTGCTATTACCATGGTCATCCTCTCTGCTTGAAGCACAAACGTGATGATCCTCTACACGAAAATGAACTTGATACATTAAATCAGAGGTATGAAAGAACCATTGCTAAAACTAAAAGATTGAGAAGCTTCAACTACGAGGAAATTGAAATGTGGTCTTGTTGTTTTCAAACCCATTTGAAGTCATTTAATAGAGAAGAATTGAATTTCATAAACACGCATCAACTTATTCAAAGCTCCCCACTTAATCCCCGTGATGCTTTTTATGGCGGACGTACCGGAAACACAGTCAGTTTTTATAAATGTAAAAAAGGCGAACAAATTAAGTACAAAGATGTTTGTTCTCTATACCCATGGGTTTGTAAGAACGGAAAATTCCCCATTGGTCATCCTAAAATTCACATTACTGGCGATGCAATCTGTTCAACAACGAAATTGGATAGGATAAATGGACTTGTGAAGTGTAAAATTTTACCTCCAGAAAACCTGCTTCACCCGGTATTGCCAATGAAACAAAATGACAAGCTCATGTTTTCATTGTGTAGAAGCTGCAGTGATGAAAAAAACAATGAACAAATGTGTACTCATACTGATGAACAAAGAGCAATGGTTGGGACTTGGGTAATTGACGAGGTCATAAAAGCAGTTGAAAAAGGCTACAGTATACTTTCCATCTTTGTAATATGGGAATATAATGTAGTCCAATATAACCCAACAAGAAATTCTGATGATGGGCTCTTTAAATCTATGATGAACAAATTCCTAAAAATTAAACAAAAAGCATCTGGTTGGCCAACTGAATGTTCATCTCAACAAGAAAAGGAGAAATATATTTCTGATTTTCCTAAAAAAGAAAATATTCAGCTAGAATTTTCAGATATATGTGACAATCCAGGAAAAAGGTCACTTGCAAAGCTGATTTGAAATTCGTTTTGGGGAAAATTTGGACAGCGTGAAAATCAACTTCAAACTGTTGTTCTGAACAACCCTTCAACTTTATTTCATCGGCTTACACATCCATCGATTGAAGTTCTTCACATTCTTCCTGTAAATGAAGAAAACGTTGCCGTTTACTTTGAAATGAAAGAAGAAGCAATCGACTCTTTATCGACAGTAAATGTTTGTGTTGCTGCTTACACCACTACTTTAGCTCGGTTAAAACTGTATAGCTACCTGGAAAAGTTAGAGGAAAGAGTTCTGTATCACGATACTGATTCGGTAATATATGTAAGTCGTCAGGGGGAATTTGAACCTCCTACAGGACAATTCATTGGTGATATGACGGACGAATTGGAAATGTATGAAATCGGAAGTTATATAACGGAATTCGTCAGCGGAGGCCCTAAAAATTATGCCTTTAAGGTGTTCAGTGCAAAAGACAAGATAGAACATGTTGTCTGCAAAGTAAAGGGGATTTGTCTTAATTATGAATCATCTCAAAAAATCAACTTTGATTCTATTAAAGACGCTGTTTTAAATTCTTCTTCTTCCTCAGACAGTGAAAAAATTATTATTAAATCTAATAATATTCGGCGGACAAAAGACCATCAAGTGATTACCATACCAGAAGTAAAAACTTACAAAGCCAAATCGGAAAAACGTCGTTTTCTGGAAGACCACAGCTCTTTACCATATGGATTTAAAAGACAACGTTGTCATTCAAGCAATTCTGTTTAAAATTATGAAATAAAAAAAAATTATTGAAACTTCTTGTTGTACTTCTTATTTGAAAAAGAAATTTTATTACATTGTCTGGTTCACTTCTTAACTTTTTAGTAAACTTGGTGGGTCTTTTAATTTTCTTTTGTTCAGCTTTTATCCATGATGCATACATTTAATTGAGGCAGGATGTACTTTCATATTTCAGATGGGATTTAACGATTCGGTTTGACGAAGACAATCAAATAATTAAGTTTTTTTTTTCTTCTTTTTTTAAACAATTTTGGTGACTCCTTGATCAAGCGGATTATATTCAATTATACGATCATGTAGCATAAGACAGTAAGCTGAAGTGTTTACGGGAATATTTTGTTATGTTTTCATCTCCAAACCTATATCGATGGGGCCTGTTTTCATAGTTTCGTTTTGATGTCTTCATGAGGATAGACATCAGAGTTAAGATAAACCTTTAAGTCTGTTAGATTGCAATGATCAAACGTTGTCGGATCAGCAGATAATTTTTTATTTTTCTCAGTTTGCAGAGCAAAGACAATATATCTAGGTTTTTCAATTTGTGTTGTTGTCTTTACATTCCATATGTGATGGTCAGAGGTTGGCATCATAGGGTATTCATAAAGATCCCAGTTTCGAAAAGCAATTTTCATAGCACTGTTTTTATTTATAGATTTGTATAAATTCGATTTCATAGAATCTGATAATGTAACGTGGGGTACTTTCCATTGTACCTTATGAAGTTGTACTTGTACTTTTTCATCTGTTTGTGAGATTAGAGCGTTTTCATCCATTCTGGCTCGGGTTATAATAAGATCATGTCGAGCGTTCGGAATAATTTTTTTTATAATCTTCAGCGAACCCCAAAAGGTTATTTAATGGTATACAGTAATTAAAATAGTATGGTTTTAAAATATTAATAGGAGAATCAGGAGACCAGGATGCGTTTAAAAGCATGTCACTTTCATTTTTAGTTAAAGATAAATAGTTTTTGAGCGTTGAAGTTATTCCAACATTTCGATTATAGTCAATTTCTTTGCCATTGAGTTCATAGCGTATTTCATCAAAAAGAAAAGACATTGCATTGTTTGCTAGTTTTGTGGTGGCTATTTCTCTTACGGGGTCTTTTCCATCTGTCCTCGATAATGAGCCTTCAACATATAAAAAACTTTCCGAAGGAAGGACATTAAGATTTTGATGTTGAATACAAATCTGTATGATGTCATTTCACTCAAAATTGTTTTGATATGATGAATAAGTATGATATTAATATTTAGAAATGCTTCCATTGATTTGAGGTTCTTGAAAAATGTTTAACATATTTTGGTTTTAATGTTTTAGGGTGTATCCTAATGATAATAAATAGTCCTGATTATGTTTTGTAAGACGAAGACGACGTGTTACCACAGCTGAGTTCGAAGATTGATTGAGCAAACCAGTATTTTCAACAATGTTTTTATAAAAAGTTGAGTCAGCTATATTTCCATACACAATCATTATTCTGGTTATAAATGTAATCGAACCGTTATTTTTTCTCCTCTAAAATTAAAATCTTTACCGTCTTGATCGACGAACTTTAAGCACAACGATGTTATTCGATTGACGTTCACAGGTAAATAAATAACATTCCTTGGAACTTCTACGATTTTATAGCCAGGACTTACTTTAACAGCAAATTCATGTAAGATGTGTGCGGGTTGATTATTTAAATACGCCCCATCTATTTTATTACATTTAACGCGAATGGCATTAACTCTATTTATGTCAACGTAAAGATCCGATTCATGTAATAAGTTTGACTATAGGAAACGAAATAACGCTATTATCTATATGCAGCAAGTTATTAAACTCATCCACATTTGGTATAGAGTTATATGTTTGGAAATCTATGAGGCCGCATACATAATTAGATTTCAAAACAATTGGGGGGGATATTCAGCATTAATATTGAATTCATTTCCACTTAAAGTTAGTGTTAACGACATGTTGATTAAAAGACGAATGACTCAATTTAGATTTTTCTACATCATTTTATTCATTTCTTATTTTCAGTTTTTGAAAACAGTTTTACATTGTTCTAATAAAAATCTTGAGCATAAATGCCCGCATATAAATGTATCAAAGTCTTGTTCTTGAATATAATTATAATTTATTTTATTACCAAGATAGCTTATTACGTCAGTTAACGGTCTTAAATTTCCAAAACTATCGAAATATTTTAAAATATTATTTTTTTTATTTCTAATATACTTATGCCACCCAATGAGTACCAGTGCCAGCTTCACGATCTAAATTTATAACACCACATTCCATACCTAATGGTACTTTTGGCAATGAGTCTCTCATAAAAACTCCTCTAAAATATTTTAAGTGTTTCTTTCCAAATCGTTCAATGTCAAAATTGTTTAAGGTCGATTGGGTAGCAGTTCAATTAGTTTTTTGGCTTACATTTGTTTAGGAAAGACCAAGACCATTTTTATATGGTTGTAAATATAATCCGTTTCCTTGAATAGCACTGCTTCCATAGCGTTATTATGTCGTTTTTTTTCTTTAATCTGTCTTTTAGCAGCTCGTGCATCATTCAGAGCTTTTGCGACACCAGCCGCTCCACCCGTTAAAGATCCAACAGCTGATAAACCAGCTAGAATTGGAGCTAGAAGTGGGAGAAAACCACCACTTTTTGGAAGTGGAATTATTCTCGGTGTTTGAATATGCTGTTTTTCTTGTTTTTTAAAACATTTTTTGTAGCCTTTACAGCAATATTCGCTAAAGATGTTGTGCCACAACAATTGACATTGTTTTCAATAGCGTTTCTTGCTTCGCTGATGGCCTTCTTAAACAAATTTTTATTGCAAACCTTTTTTCGCTTTTGTTTTATTAGTTCTTTTAGTTTCGTTTTTAGTTTTTTTACCACCCATCCCAAATTTTGTTTTTGATTTCATCATGTTGGTGTCTAAGAGTCCGCTTAGCTTTTCAGTGGCTGATGAGTCACTTGCTGAATCTTTTTCACGCCTGCTCGGTAAGAACTTTATCGGCAACGTGTCGATCTGAGAGAGAGCTACTTTTAGAATATGCAATATCGTATTGACGACAAGCCTCATCCAGTTGATTGATTCCCTTATCTCCTCTTCTCAAACGTTTTTCTAATTTCGTTCCAGGGCTAAGGTAATTATAGGAGGGAATATGTAGTTCAAACGGCAGTTTGTCGATAACTTCATTCAAAAGTCCTTTTCCTTCAATTGATTTTCTTTTTTTATGACACTGATTTTGAATAATATGATAATATGATTGAGCATAATAATCATATTATGATAAATGTACCTTCTTAGTTGAGGTTTGAAACATGTATGAAAGTAAGTATATAAAAACGAAATGTTTTATTAAGAAAGCTGTTAGTTGTCATTATGCGCTTCGTTAAGCAGTCAGAAGTCATCAAAGTAAAAAAAATTGATTCGAATGTAAAAGTCAAAAGAAAACATGGATCATTATTTATAAACAGTATTCGAGGAATTATCGTTGGACCATCAAACTGTGGAAAAACAAATGTAATGCTAAGCATTCTTCTTGATCCTAATGGATTAAAGTTTGAAAATATTTATATTTATTCCAAATCCTTACATCAACCCAAATATCAGTATCTAAAAAAAACTGATTACATCCATCAAAGGAATGAAATACAATGAGTTTTCAAACAATTGTGAGATAATGTCTCCTTCTGAAGCTAAACATAACTCAATATTTATTTTCGATGACGTAGCATGTCAGAAACAAAATAGCATAAGAGATTATTTTTGCATGGGTCGTCACAATGGGGTTGACAGTTTTTATTTATGTCAGTCCTATACCCATATACCAAAACATATAATTAGAGACAATGCTAATTTTATCATTCTTTTTAAACAAGACGAATCGAATTTGAAGCATGTTTACAAAGATTATATAAACTCGGATATGAGATTTAATCAATTTAAAGAGTTGTGTTCACACTGTTGGGCAAATAACTTTGGGTTTCTGGTTATAGACAAGGAAAGCAATATTGAAAGAGGTCGTTACAAAAACTGTTTCAATAAAATTGCAATACTATAAATATACATTTATTATATACAAACAATACATTCTGGCAACAACACTGTTTGGGGAAGCTTGTCCTTCGTAATTATCGTAATAAAAACGTAATTTTCCTTTTACAATGCTATCATAATTTTTTTCAATAACAAAAGGAAATGGATGAAAGCGTGTTAAATGAAATAGTTAAAACCAAAAATGTTTTACGAAAAAAATATTTACAACTAAAAACTGGAAACATGATGAGGGGGACTAAGTTGGAAAATACTTTCAAGCCCATTGTCGAACCCTTACAAATATTGGTTAGAAATGTTGACAAAGGAAAACTTCAACAGAAGGATGATTCGCTTAGAATTGTTTACAAAGAGAACCCAAAACAGAAGTATGGTATTAAAACGTCTAAGCGTTGTAAGCTGCAATTCAAATCTTTTGATGAAAACGACGAAGAAGAAGAAGATAACGAAGAAACAGGATCTCCAACACTAGGAATGAATAGTGTAGTTTGTTCAGTACACCAAAAAATTTAGTAAGTCCAAATACATCTTCTTTCGATCAAAAAATATTGTCAGAGTCAAATCGTGATACAGTATATGGTCCATTGATGCAAATACACAGTCTATAAAAATTGAGAAATGCAGTTTCGCGATGAATGATCATAATATTATTATTGACGATGAAGCTTTCACTCGAACTCCTGGTCTCATTGAATTGGTGCTTAAGAAAAATCCACGTAAACAGAAATATACTTCTGATGACTTAGAACAATATTGGAGAATTTTACACAAAACTAATGCACATAGAATTAATCACGACAGTTCTTCTCGAATCAAGGCCAATAGAGGTGTTAAATATACTCAAATAATAAAGGAACTTATTGACAGGCTTAGAAATGAAAACGGAAAAATAGGCAAATCATATTCTGATATAACTGAGATGAAATATACAAACAAAAACATTGGATATATGTACTGGAATGATCCTAATGAACTTGTTAATCGACTTAGACTTTTAATGGCATCTAAAAATGCTGGAAAAAACAACCACCATAATGAAATCAATTCTATTATTGAAGAACTAAGGGAGTCAAATACAATGAACGTTGACAAGTTCGGTAGGAACTCCAAGCCTTTTTTTTTTTCAAAAACCAAAAGCCTTGTTGGTCCTCCAGGAATAGGATTTAAACTCCTACCGTCTGGTGGTTTTGATATGGATAGTAAATATTTAAACAACATTGGTAAAAAACCCGAGTACTCACACCAAGCTGCCTCCAAAGGATATGTTGATGGACAAATAAGCCTTAAGGAATTAAGTGTGCTTCGATTCCTCTTTGGAGAAAATCTTGAAAACTATAAATAATGAAATTAGTATACTTAGAAACTAGATAGACTCTTCTTTAAAGAAAGCACTTACAACTATGAAGCAAGAAAACCTAAACTTACAATCACTTTCGAGAAAACCTATAGATTTCACGAATGATGCTACTAAAAAGTATGTTAACGAACAAATTAAAAATAAGATTGAAAAGTTCATTGAACGGAGTTGTCCGTCGGCAACACCATTGGTAGATCGTAAGTAAAGTCTTACGAGTCTTAGGAAAATATAAATACATAAATAAATACGTATATGTCTATGTAAGAATGGAGAAAATTATTTTCATTTTGTTCCCTTTAGTAAAGTAAAATGATTAGTAACAAATCAAAGCTGAATCCGAAAAAATCTTTAAAATGGACTCCGAACTAATATCAAAAAACATTGTGATTTTTTAAAATTGAAAAGTCATTCAATATTAGAAGAACACTACGAAGAGTTTTTAAATTGTATTTCTTTGCTTAAAAAAATAATACATCCTACATTGAAACAATTCATGGATATCACTACTCTAATTGTTGCTGGTCATCCAACCAATGTAAACTAGGCCCAGATACTTGTTTCTGTTACATTATAGAAAAACGTTTAGTTAGAATTAAGAAACTGATGTTATTATATAAAAGATTGCAATAAAAAAATTAAATTTTATTTAGCTGATTTCACTCTTTTTAAGTATGAGCAAGCGGGAGGTTGTTGAAGAGGTGCATTAGTCTGCACGTAGAAATTTTAAACGTCGTAATGTTATAACAAGGGTTATGATGATTTATGGCAAGCTGACTTGGTTGAAATGATACCGTATAGGGAACAAAACAGCGGGTTTAATTATTTAATGACAGTCGTTGATGCCTTTTCCAAATTCGCGTTGGTCACACCAATGAAAAACAAAAAAGGTATTACTATTTCTAAACGAATGGAGGAAATATTTATCTATTCTTCTAGGATTCCTTAAAATTTACAAACGGATGATGGAAAAGAATTTTTCAATACAAACTTTAAAATCTTAATGGCAAAATATAAAATTTACCATTACTCGACATTTAGCTCATTAAAGGCTTCAATTGTTGAGAGATTTAATAGAACTTTCAAAGACAAAATGTGGAAAAAATTTAGTTTCAATGGCAGCCATAAGTGGATAAATATTTACAAAAAAATACTGCATGATTACAATCACTCTTTTCATCGAACCATTAAATGTAAACCTGCAGATGTTAACAAGCGAAATTCAAAATCATTATTACCAATTTTCAAAACCATTGAAGAAAAACTTAGCAAACGAAAATTTATAGTTGGTGACAAAGTAAGAATCAGCAAGTACAAACATGCATTTGAAAAAGGCTATACACCTAATTGGACTACTGAGGTTTTTAAAATAAGAAAAGTCCAATTAACAAATCCAGTCACATATCTTTTGGAAGACTACCAAGGGAAACCAGTTGAAGGTGGTTTTATGAAGCAGAACTGATGAAAACTAGATGTGCAAATGTATTCCTCGTTGAAAAAGGTCTTCAAGCGAGGGGAAATAATGTTTTAGTGAAATGGTTGGGATTCTCTCTAGAACATGACTCCTGGATAAAAAAAAATGAAATTCTGTAACATAAAAAATAAATTTGATTTTAAAACGTTGGAATTTGTAATTTTATTTTTATAAGATGTTCAAATTTTTCTAAGTTTGTTATTATATACAAAAACATTACACGTTATTTCATTTTCATAAATTCAAGTTCATACATTGCTCCAACTTTTCTAGTTATTTCAAAGACATATCCTCCTCCACTAATTGCTGCCAGGCTGCTTGTTGAAAGATCCGAATATCTGGTCGGTAAAAACACCTGAAAAATAATGAATTAGATAATGAATAGTAATAATACAAAATAATTAAACCTGCCTTATATTCCCCAAGATCTGCTACAATGCGATCGCCCCAGCGTGTTTTTACTTTTTGTAATGCAAAAACGTTATAATTAAAATTCATTAGCAAATCCGACAATTTTTTCGTAGGCTTGAAACCAGTGTTCTCGTTTATTGAGTTTGCCTCTCTCACAGCAAAATCATCCAGGGTGAAGATGGAATATTCAGGTTCCTCGAAATGCATGATAAAGAAGAAGAATGATGTTTTGTCGTGATAACTTCTTGAAACCAACTGTGCTCATCATAAACACATACTTTCCTTTTAATAGAAGTATCCCACTCAATTTTCGAGTACATTTTTCTGAATAAATTAAGAATGTTCCTGTTCATTTTAATTTAGGAAAAATTTAAACATGAACATGAAAACAATTGTTACCCTTATTATCATTTAAGCTAATGGGTAATACAAGAAAATTACGTTTTGGGTTTTAAACGTAAATGATGTTATAAACGTAAATGATGTTATAAACGTAATTTACATTTTGGGTTTTAAACGTAAATCATATTTTAAACGTAATTTACGTTTTGTGTTTTAAACGTATATCATGTTTTAAACGTAATTTACGTTTAAACGTAAATCATGTTTTAAACGTATTTTACGTTTAAACGTAAATCATGTTTTAAACGTAGTTTACGTTTTAGGTTTTAAACATAAATCATGTTGTACACGCAATTTACGTTTTGGGTCTTAAACGTAAATCATATTTTAAACGTAATTTACGTTTTGGGTTTTAAACGTAAATCATGTTGTTAACGTAACTTACGTTTTGGGTTTTAAACGTAATACATGCTTTAAACGTAATTCACGTTTTGGGTTTTAAACGTAAATCATGTTGTAAACGTAATTTACGTTTTGGGTTTTAGACGTAAATCATGTTTTAAACGTAATTTACGTTTTGGGTTTTAAACGTAAATCATGTTGTAAACGTAATTTACGTTTTAGGTTTTAAACGTAATTTACGTTTTGGGTTTTAAACGTAAATCATGTTGTAAACGTAATATACGTGTTGGGTTTTAAACGTAAATCATGTTTTAAACGTAATTTACGTTTTTGGTTTTAAACCGTGAGATCAGCGAAATCAAGCATCGTTGCGCGTGGTTAGTAGAAAGATGGGGGACCGTCCGAAAACCAACTGCGTGCTGTTGACATGTGTTATGTGTTTTCTGTTTTCCGTTCTCCTCCTGTCTTCTCTTCTGTCCTGTATCAATGTCGTCTTGTGTGTTGTCTTGTAATTGTCTGAGCCGATGGCCTCAGTAGCCAGTGCTCGTAAATGTGTCTACTTCGTAGATTTATCTACGGAGTAGATTAAAATGTAATGTAATGTAATGTTTTAATTTTTCTATATATTATTATCTTTGTTATATCACAATTTCTTTCACTTTCACTTTTAAAATTAATTCTACTTAGTCTAATACTAGATAGATCGATTACCTCTGAATCTGATGATTCTTCTTTGTCTGTGAATCTCGGATAGGGTTGATTTGATGACTTCTTTTTTTTGTTGAATATTTTCTTCATGGGGTTTGTTTTGCTGATCTTTCCTTCTACAAGATTCTCGTCATTACCATTTGCGCTGCAGTTAGGCGATAGATTAGCTAGTGTTGAACAGGTGGTGTTGAATAAGTCCTCATATGCAGTGATTACTTCTTCAAAGGCAGCTGTTAGTTCAACAGGTTTGTTAGTTTTACTTCTGGTCTTGCGGATCCTCGTTCGATTGAAGATGGTTTCTCAGAAGGTCCTTCAATAGATTCTCTCGTTTTCAGCGATGTCCTCCTTTGATGGTTGTATGCAGGTTTTTATTTACGGATACACTTTTAGTTAGTAGACTTAGAAGGTCGGTAGCCGTGTTGGCTCTTGATAGTTCGGTTAGCTAGTTCAGGATCAATTAGAGTGGATGTCTTTAGGAAGGATATCCTAGTATTCCAATGTGTCTTAACTCGTCAAGTAATATGAGAACAGCGATGAGTCAGCTTAATTAAAATACTTTATTTGAAACGTATAACTTAGTTACTAATACATTTGACAAATTCTTAAATAATAAGAAAGGCTTAGAGGTATTTGTCGTGACTCAACCAAAGTGTAGTACGATGTGCGTGACTGTAGCGGAGTTATAAGAATGTTCCTCTGGTAGTTTATCCAGTGGTATTTATACTGTGTGTGTACATGACTTCTTGTTATCTTCTGGAAGTGGCGTACGTTATGTATTGGTAGTTTTTGTGATGTTTGGTTAATCTACTGATTATGTTTTATGGTTCCTATTGGGTCCGTATGAAAATACTCTTATCGTCTTGTGACTTTCCTTGGTGTCGGATGTATATGTGCTTATCTAGTTGGTGCCGTTATCTTTGTTTAAAAATGACCTCATCCAGTTTTGGGTGCTGTGTTGTGTGTTATTCTAGCGAGAATACTCCTCTTTGGGTGGGTTGTTGTAGTGGGATCATAACCTATATATATATTTTTTTATGTTTTTTGTACGCGCACCACTATGTGTATTGTTTTCTTTCTTTATGTTCTTAACACAGAACTTGTTCTTTTTGTTGCGTTTTTCTTTTCCTTTTTCCGCAGCGCACAGACACAAGCGCAATTCTATCCCTGACAATATCCTGAATGGACTCACCTTTTTGCTTCTGGGAGGGGTGTTATTAAACACTTGCTGGACCTTGTAGACGTGTTTATACCAATTTTGTGAACAACTTTTTAAACGCTGCGCCCCTGTCGGATATGATCCGCCTCGAATTTCCAAATTCCGTGGATTGTTTCGACAATTTGTCTATCACCTCTTCGACACCAGTGCTCTTCATGGGATAAAGCCACACGAATTTCCAGACTGCGTCTACTATTACCAGTAGATGGTTGTACTGTTTTTTTGTCGCCGCCATTGGTCCTACATGGTCTATATGATACGTTCCCAAAGGTGTTTCTCCTTTATCTGTGGGTGAAAGCAGTTCTTCCTTTATCGTTACTATGCAGTTTACGCAGCGTTTGACGATACTTGAAGCTTTTTTAGGCAGGTTTGGTATAAGAAACGTCTTTTCACGAAGTCCTGTGTCTTCTTAGCGGCAAAATGACGCTGTTTATATGCAAAAACATTACACGTTATTTCATTTTCATAAATTCAAGTTCATACATTGCTCCAACTTTTCTAGTTATTTCAAAGACATATCCTCCTCCACTAATTGCTGCCAGGCTGCTTGTTGAAAGATCCGAATATCTGGTCGGTAAAAACACCTGAAAAATAATGAATTAGATAATGAATAGTAATAATACAAAATAATTAAACCTGCCTTATATTCCCCAAGATCTGCTACAATGCGATCGCCCCAGCGTGTTTTTACTTTTTGTAATGCAAAAACGTTATAATTAAAATTCATTAGCAAATCCGACAATTTTTTCGTAGGCTTGAAACCAGTGTTCTCGTTTATTGAGTTTGCCTCTCTCACAGCAAAATCATCCAGGGTGAAGATGGAATATTCAGGTTCCTCGAAATGCATGATAAAGAAGAAGAATGATGTTTTGTCGTGATAACTTCTTGAAACCAACTGTGCTCATCATAAACACATACTTTCCTTTTAATAGAAGTATCCCACTCAATTTTCGAGTACATTTTTCTGAATAAATTAAGAATGTTCCTGTTCATTTTAATTTAGGAAAAATTTAAACATGAACATGAAAACAATTGTTACCCTTATTATCATTTAAGCTAATGGGTAATACAAGAAAATTACGTTTTGGGTTTTAAACGTAAATGATGTTATAAACGTAAATGATGTTATAAACGTAATTTACATTTTGGGTTTTAAACGTAAATCATATTTTAAACGTAATTTACGTTTTGTGTTTTAAACGTATATCATGTTTTAAACGTAATTTACGTTTAAACGTAAATCATGTTTTAAACGTATTTTACGTTTAAACGTAAATCATGTTTTAAACGTAGTTTACGTTTTAGGTTTTAAACATAAATCATGTTGTACACGCAATTTACGTTTTGGGTCTTAAACGTAAATCATATTTTAAACGTAATTTACGTTTTGGGTTTTAAACGTAAATCATGTTGTTAACGTAACTTACGTTTTGGGTTTTAAACGTAATACATGCTTTAAACGTAATTCACGTTTTGGGTTTTAAACGTAAATCATGTTGTAAACGTAATTTACGTTTTGGGTTTTAGACGTAAATCATGTTTTAAACGTAATTTACGTTTTGGGTTTTAAACGTAAATCATGTTGTAAACGTAATTTACGTTTTAGGTTTTAAACGTAATTTACGTTTTGGGTTTTAAACGTAAATCATGTTGTAAACGTAATATACGTGTTGGGTTTTAAACGTAAATCATGTTTTAAACGTAATTTACGTTTTTGGTTTTAAACCGTGAGATCAGCGAAATCAAGCATCGTTGCGCGTGGTTAGTAGAAAGATGGGGGACCGTCCGAAAACCAACTGCGTGCTGTTGACATGTGTTATGTGTTTTCTGTTTTCCGTTCTCCTCCTGTCTTCTCTTCTGTCCTGTATCAATGTCGTCTTGTGTGTTGTCTTGTAATTGTCTGAGCCGATGGCCTCAGTAGCCAGTGCTCGTAAATGTGTCTACTTCGTAGATTTATCTACGGAGTAGATTAAAATGTAATGTAATGTAATGTTTTAATTTTTCTATATATTATTATCTTTGTTATATCACAATTTCTTTCACTTTCACTTTTAAAATTAATTCTACTTAGTCTAATACTAGATAGATCGATTACCTCTGAATCTGATGATTCTTCTTTGTCTGTGAATCTCGGATAGGGTTGATTTGATGACTTCTTTTTTTTGTTGAATATTTTCTTCATGGGGTTTGTTTTGCTGATCTTTCCTTCTACAAGATTCTCGTCATTACCATTTGCGCTGCAGTTAGGCGATAGATTAGCTAGTGTTGAACAGGTGGTGTTGAATAAGTCCTCATATGCAGTGATTACTTCTTCAAAGGCAGCTGTTAGTTCAACAGGTTTGTTAGTTTTACTTCTGGTCTTGCGGATCCTCGTTCGATTGAAGATGGTTTCTCAGAAGGTCCTTCAATAGATTCTCTCGTTTTCAGCGATGTCCTCCTTTGATGGTTGTATGCAGGTTTTTATTTACGGATACACTTTTAGTTAGTAGACTTAGAAGGTCGGTAGCCGTGTTGGCTCTTGATAGTTCGGTTAGCTAGTTCAGGATCAATTAGAGTGGATGTCTTTAGGAAGGATATCCTAGTATTCCAATGTGTCTTAACTCGTCAAGTAATATGAGAACAGCGATGAGTCAGCTTAATTAAAATACTTTATTTGAAACGTATAACTTAGTTACTAATACATTTGACAAATTCTTAAATAATAAGAAAGGCTTAGAGGTATTTGTCGTGACTCAACCAAAGTGTAGTACGATGTGCGTGACTGTAGCGGAGTTATAAGAATGTTCCTCTGGTAGTTTATCCAGTGGTATTTATACTGTGTGTGTACATGACTTCTTGTTATCTTCTGGAAGTGGCGTACGTTATGTATTGGTAGTTTTTGTGATGTTTGGTTAATCTACTGATTATGTTTTATGGTTCCTATTGGGTCCGTATGAAAATACTCTTATCGTCTTGTGACTTTCCTTGGTGTCGGATGTATATGTGCTTATCTAGTTGGTGCCGTTATCTTTGTTTAAAAATGACCTCATCCAGTTTTGGGTGCTGTGTTGTGTGTTATTCTAGCGAGAATACTCCTCTTTGGGTGGGTTGTTGTAGTGGGATCATAACCTATATATATATTTTTTTATGTTTTTTGTACGCGCACCACTATGTGTATTGTTTTCTTTCTTTATGTTCTTAACACAGAACTTGTTCTTTTTGTTGCGTTTTTCTTTTCCTTTTTCCGCAGCGCACAGACACAAGCGCAATTCTATCCCTGACAATATCCTGAATGGACTCACCTTTTTGCTTCTGGGAGGGGTGTTATTAAACACTTGCTGGACCTTGTAGACGTGTTTATACCAATTTTGTGAACAACTTTTTAAACGCTGCGCCCCTGTCGGATATGATCCGCCTCGAATTTCCAAATTCCGTGGATTGTTTCGACAATTTGTCTATCACCTCTTCGACACCAGTGCTCTTCATGGGATAAAGCCACACGAATTTCCAGACTGCGTCTACTATTACCAGTAGATGGTTGTACTGTTTTTTTGTCGCCGCCATTGGTCCTACATGGTCTATATGATACGTTCCCAAAGGTGTTTCTCCTTTATCTGTGGGTGAAAGCAGTTCTTCCTTTATCGTTACTATGCAGTTTACGCAGCGTTTGACGATACTTGAAGCTTTTTTAGGCAGGTTTGGTATAAGAAACGTCTTTTCACGAAGTCCTGTGTCTTCTTAGCGGCAAAATGACGCTGTTTATATGCCATTTCAATAATTTCTCGTTCCATTAACTTAGGTACCACTATCAATTTATTAATGGGATCCTTGAATAGTACTTCACGTATTGGAAAATAGTTCTCGTAAGTTTCCCTCTTCAAGGCTTTTCGTACTGTTCTCATCCATGGGTCTTCTCGCTAGGCTTCTCTGATGCGGTGGCTTAAAGACTCTTCTAGCATCATACAATATACCCTACTCAGTGCGTCGACGTGCCTCATCTGGCTTCCCGAACGGTGTTCTACTATGTAGTTGAATTCCTGGAGGAAAATTGCCCATCGCGCTACTCTTAACGGAACATCTCGCTTGCTCAGGGTCATGGAGAACGCGTTGCAGTCTGTCATTATTTTGAACCTCATTCCCATGACGTAGGCCTTCCATTTCTTGAGCGCTTCGATTATTGCTAGCACTTCTTGTTCGTAGGAGTGATATGGCTCCTCTGCCGGGGAGGTTTTCCGATTCATGTACTGAACCGGTTGGAAACCTTGATCTTCTTCATCCTTCTGGAGTAATACCGCCTCATATCCATATTTGCAGGCATTAGTATGGATCTCATGAGGTTGAACAACCTCAGTACAGGTGCTATAGTGAGCGCTGGTTTTAGTTGCTGGAACGCCAACAGTTGTTCTGCCTCAAGCTGGTAATTAGCCTTTTTCTTCAGCAGGTCGGATAATGGCTTAGCCATAAGTGCAAAATCCCTCACAAATATCCGAAAATAGGACGTTAAACCTACAAAACGTTGTAGAGCTTTCTTGTCTGCTAGAATTGGGAAGTTCTTAACTGCTCTTGATTTCTCTTCTGATGACTGGATGGTGCTGTTTTCTATAATATGTCCCAGAAAGTCTACTCTCCCTTTCAGAAACTGTTTTTTTTTTCATTTTATGCGTAATCCATGATCCGCTGCAAATTTAATGACCATTCTAGTTTTTTTATCCCCTCCTCTTCATCCTGAGACGGAATAATCATTTCCTCCTTAAAAGAACTTCGTCTTTTTGGATCAATTTCATTTCGACTGGAGCTGTATTATTCCTTTTTGGTGAATACCTTTTAATCATGTCGATAATAATCGATTTCCTCTGGTTTTCCTTGAGATGGCCAATGTCGGAACTTAATTCGTCAAGGAACTCTCCTCGGTATGCCGCCCCACAAACAGCTTGGGAAGCATTTCCTAGTTCGAAACTCTCTTCCGGTCTCTTTTCCATTATGTTGGTGTTACCAACGTCTGCACGACTTTCATCCAATTTCATATCAGAACCTCGCTTCTTCTCTAGTTCCTCATAACTCGGCTTCTTCTCTAGCTCCTTTAAATTATGCTTCTTCTTTAGTTCCTTAGAACTCTGCTTCTTCTTCTGAAAGGTGACGCCTTCCTCTTCGATGAACATGTTCACTTCATATAGAATGTCGTTTCCAATAACGGCTGCATACGGCAAATCGGCTTCATTCAACATGTGGAAAATAACGTCTATCTCCAGTCCGTCCACCTCCAACTTTGCGGACAAACTTCCTTCGGTTAGCGCCTGCTTCTGTCCTATTCCATGAATCCCCGTTTTGATAGGACTCAGCTCAACATAATCCAGAATCAACAATAATCGTACCTCAACAAACACAGATCGCTACCCGTATCTGGATTGACTTGAAAATCCTGTTTGACCCAGTGGCCTAACAAGCTCTGGCTTCTAGTTCAGGAGAACAATTATTGGTACTCGTTGTTACGATCTGTACATTGTTCCTCACCGACTTCACTGGATATTGGCTTCCCGTTCTGCTTTTAAATGCCCGATTACCTTGCTGACAACACTTGAAGCATTTAAATGTTCTAACTTGACACTCCGGATTTTCAACAAAAGATGGACTTCTGCTGACGAAAGTTTACAAGAAAATTTTTCTAACAAAGCCCCTTAATAAGCTGCTGGCCTTAAATACATTTTTGCAGATTGTTCCATTCGACAATAATGGCAAACTCTAGGATCCGCTGATTGATGTCAGGGTATCCTGAGTCGTTAAAAGATAGAAGAGAGTTTTCTTTATCGTGTAGAGTGAAAGAATCCCTTGTCTTGTCGTACGACCGCGCTAAGTGCTCAAATCCGTCACGTAGGCGTCGTCCAAATTTTGCTCGTCGCCTGGCTGAGCCCAGTCCGTGGTGTTCTAGGAATCTGTCTTGTAGTACAGTTTTAAGTCCTGTCGTCGGTAAATTAAGTTAACCTAGCTCTTCCCTTAAGACCTCACGGTTATCCCCAGAATCGCTTGAGCATCCATTACAAATGTAAAAAGTTTGTTACGAATTCCTTATTTAAATATTTTTATTTTTACTTTTTATATTCAATAAATAAAATTATTAAAAGAAATCTTTATCCAAATAATGTTCAATAAATAAATCTATAATACTAATTTATTTCAAATAAATTTTGCCAAACAAACGAACTCTAACTCTTTTTCTGCTGCTTACTGCCTGCTGCCTTCTAGTTGTTGTTGTTGTCTTTCGTATCTGTTCTCTTCTTCGAGCATATAACGGCGATATCGTCAGTTTCCCGCTTTTCACTTTTTTATTCATTTGCTAAAGGGGAAATGCGGTATCGCCTTTCTGTTGTTGCCCTTTGTATATATTTATATATATATGTTTATGTTTCTTGTACGCGCACCACTATGTGTATTGTTTTCTTTCTTTATGTTCTTAACACAGAACTTGTTCTTTTTATTGCGTTTTTCTTTTCCTTTCTCCGCAACGCACAGACACAAGCGCACTTGAAAAAAAAACACAGTTGTGCAGGAAACTTTATTGTTCGTTGCACTTTGCACAAAAAAATCTTAGAAATTATTTTCTGGCCTAGCTGTATTTTGTTTAAATATACTTTTGAAAAGAAAAAATACATCACTAGGGATAGGGACTTATGCCCTCTTCTCTGTTCTACTGTAGTTGTCAATGATAAATTTAATAAAAGCCGCAATTACTAGGCCCTTGTTTATCGTCACTTCAAATAAGGGTTCTGAGCCCCAAATTGTAGTTTAATTTATTCTTAAATGAAATAAAACTCGTATAATGTTTCTCTTTTTAAGTTAAATTTAATCTTTATTACAATATTTCTACTACGCGCCGTGTTTGGCAGAGAATAGGTATCGACAATCAACAATATTCTACAACGCGGACTGATCTCTTTGAATGCTGAAGCGAAACTGAACTTAACTCGTCTATGTACCTTGTTGGGTGTGTATGGGTGCGTACGTTCTATCTAGTTTATGTTATTGTCTCGTCTGTGTCCTACCCCACATATAATTGTAATTGAAAATTTTAAAGATTTAAAAATCAAAAACATAACTGTATATATAAGTTTACCGGAACTTCATTTCAAAAATACCGAGAACAGAAGAACTTTCGAAGAAATAACAACCAATAATAACCATTTGCATAACAACAGTAATAATAATAACTGCATTATTAAAAATATTTACTTATTTCTTTTCAAAATCAAAGCCCATTAGGCATTTTATAAATTAAGGAATATTCATAGATAAAATAGATGAAAATATCCAACGGCTCTCAGAGAAAATTCACGTCGCGGGACGCGATATTTAAGAATAAGGTGAGGTATAATCATGCATCCGCATATAAAATCCTACGCAAAAGTGCGGATGAATCAAAACCATTTGTTCTTAAGAGTATATTTAGCCCGGTCAAATTAGACACATAAATACTGGTCAAATAAAAAAAAAAACCGACAGAGCTAAGTTTTGGAGGAGACATTGGGTACACTATTGGAAATAGCGCTTTAAAAGTCCCCATTGATCCCATGTGTTCTAAAAAAGTTATTGTTGTTGTGGAATATTATTTTGGTATCTACCAAAAACTTACAACTTTCCGACCTTTTGTATGGTAAAACCTGTTTATTTCCTGGACTAGATCGTGGATTAGGCCTACTGCATTAAACCACGTCTATATTGCACTACCTCATACTTTAGTAAATTTAAGAATCGATTTTTCTCAGAAATGGTATATCTTAGGAAAAAAAGTGAAAAAAGACACTTTTTTATAGAGATGATTTTATGTGATCTACATTTTTCCTCAGCCGTTTTTATCATCAAACTAACTGTTTTGCTAAAAAAAATTTAAAAAAAACTATTTTTGTGACTTTTGACACTAAATAACTTTTTTAGTACCTACACATTTTTTTTTATAATTAACGCGTGCAAAAGGGACTATTAGTTTTTCTTTTAATGTAAGACCCACTGCGCGGGCATAAAAAAGATAGGCAGGGGAGAGATAGGAGGTGTCGTTTAACATTGGTTTTGAATGTTTGTAGATCAAAATGGCAAGGGAAAATCTCGCCGGGTAAACTATTCCAAATTCGTGTTGTTCGGCGAATCGCTATATTTCACGGCACGTCCGAAATTAGGATCAAGGGTGGACTGATGAGCATTCCTTGCGAGACGAGTATTCCGGGAGAAACTTTTAAGGAGGAATGCAACTGGCTACTTCGAGTGAACATTTTTTGTAAAAGAAACGATAAAATAAGGAAAAACATTAAACATTGCGACGGTGTTCGAGATGGGCAATTGTTTCAGCGGCAGCTCTATTTCATATCAATCTTAACGCTCGATTTTGTATTCTATCAAGCAGATGAAGATGTTTGCGAAGCACCTGCCCAAAAGTGGGAGTCTAGTTTAGGGCGTATAAACGCATTATAAATTGTAGGAAAATCAGATGGGACAAAGTACTTCTTACACCGATACAGAAAACCTAAGCACTTAGCAGCATTCTTAGCGATCTCAAATATATGATCGTGCCAACGGAGGTCGTCGTTAACACACATACCGAGTACTGAGAGCTTTTTGGTTTCTTCGATGTAAGTGCCATCCATGGACAATGGCATTAGAGGTATGTTTAGCTTTAACGACAGAAGACAGCATTGAGTTTTCGAAGCATTAAACTCCACACGATTCCTATTACCCCATTTGACAATGCTGTATAAATCGGAGTTTAATGAGCTTGACATACGTTACCGTTGCATTTGTACGTCCGAAGCCGAAGGATGTGAATTATCGAACGAATATGAAAAGCTGAGGGTAGAGTCGTCAGCAAAACGGTTAAGTGGATTAGAAGTAACAGACAGAAGATCATTTATAAAAATGAGGAAAAGAGTCGGAGACAGAACAGAGCCCTGGGGCACACCAGCATTTATTTTATGGGAATCAGACTTGAATCCGTCCAATACAACTTCTATTGAATAGTCCAGAAGATAGCTTCTAATCCAACGAACAAGAGTATTATCGATCCCAAAAGAACGCATTTTCGTTAAGAGAGCTTCATGCCAAACTCTATCAAATGCCTTGGAGATATCAAGAGCAATAATCTTACTTTTACCAAAGCAATGTTAAGATTTGTTCCACTGTTCGGTGAGATATGCCATCAGATCACCAGTGGAACGGTTGCTGCGGAAGCCATACTGACGGTCATGGAGAAGCTTTCGATTTTCGAGATATTCCTTAAGCTGACGGTTAATCAGTGTTTCCATGACCTTAGAAAGAAGGGATGTCAGTGCTATGGGTTGGTAGGAGGAGGGGGAGGGTGGGTCACCTTTCTTAGGGACAGGCTGGACAAATGCTGTTTTCCATCTTCTAGGAAAAGATTCCAGAAGACTAGGAGCGATGGAAAAGCTTACGCAGTGGCTTTGCCAGTGTGGAAGAACACCTCTTCAGAAGAATCGGGGGTATACCATCCGGGCCAGCGGATTTGTGCATATCGAGATCTTTGAGAACTCTTGCTACTGTACGAGTGCGGAACAAAATCTGTCCCATGGAAAAATTTACATTCTCAAGTACAGGAGGGGCAACGTTGCTGTGAGGCAGCGTGGATTTGGCAGCGAAATGGGCGGCGAGTTTGCTTTCTCTGAAGAGTAAGCAATTGTTTTTTTTACTATCGATGAGCGTTGGAATCGAAGATGTTGAGGAGTTTTTAATATTTTTTACAACTGACCAACAATTTTTACAACTGACCAACAATTTTTACTGCCTTTGGGACACTGCAGAATTTTTTGCCGTAATTTTTGGTCATGCAAAAATTTGGTTCTTTCAATAACGGAGTTGCATGAGTTCCTTGCTTGTTTGTGCTTTTTCCGATTTTCCTCTGTAGGGTTGGCTTTATAGGATCGGAAACTTACTTCTTTGAGCTTAGTAGCTTCTTTACACTCAGAACTAAACCAGGACTTTTCTTTAGGTTTGATGATTTTTACTATGCTAGAAATAAAAGCACGCATCCCTAGAAGAATCACATTTGTGATCATTTCAGCCCTGGCATCAATGTCACTATCGCGGAAGCATACTGACCAGTTAAAGTTTCGGAAAAAATATTCAGTTGACCCAGTTGACTTTCTCGTATTGCAAAACGGTCCTGGTGGGAAGTTTTTCTTTAACTGGATGGGTGGAGGATGAGAAATTAGCTGAAATGATACAATGGTCTGAAGTGCCAAATGGAGAAGTTACACTAATGGTATATTTATTAGGGTGAGAAGTAAGAAACAAGTCAAGAGTATGGGCGGCTTGCCCAGCAACATCCGGTATACGCGATGGCACATCGATCAATTGGGTAAGGTGATGTTATCCGGCAAAGAGCTCGACATACCTTCCTTCGGGTGTTGTCTGACCAGAATAGCGGAGCCAATTGGAATTGTGTACATTAAAATCACCCGCAATAACAATTTCAGTGCGAGGACAAAGGGAAACAATTTTCGAGATGGAATCAGACAGTGCATCAAACTCGTTACAAGTCGAATTATTGTCAAGATTTGGAGTCCTGTAAACAAAACAATAATGAATGACATGCTAGCGGACAGTGAATTTGAGCCATAAGAAGTTAAAGTCCGTGTTGGAACATTGGCCATTATTGGGAAGGCTCTGGCAAGCAATATCATTCCCAACATAGAACACGAGACCATGATGGGAAAAGAGTAATGGCACCAAGCTATACCCATGTAGAGCAAATTCTGATAAATCAGTATTTACTCCAACCTGGGTTTCACTTAATGCCAAAACAGCTGGTCTGTTTTGAACAGTGTAGACGTACACGCGAAAGTAATTCTTTCTTAGGCCACGAACATTAGAATATACGACACGAAAATCACTTACCATTTAAAAATACTTACATACACAACACAATTCCGACTTAGTCGGACCAAGCAGTGAAAATCCAAATAAATTTCTACAATAAACAAACTGTCTTAGGTGTTATGCCCATAAGACAGCTTGCTTACAAAAAATCTATTTAAATATTCAGCATAATAGGACAAACTCAGATGCCCTTATCCATTAACCGCAAGCATTAGATCGTCATACGATGTCTACAGTAGATAAGAAAGAGGCCATTAAGCACAAAGGTCATGGGACAGATAAGAGGATATTTGCTACGCGAGTATGTATTGTTTTAATTATTTTTTTCTTTCACAACGCATCTTATCTTTCTTCCAACGACGCGAGTGGATATTTTTATATTCTTTATAGCACACGCAAGGGGGTTTTTTCAATTTCTCAAACGAGTGTGTATTATTTTTTTAAAACATTCGCGATAACAATGATCAATAGTTTTTTTTTTACTTTTGTTTTATATATTTTTGTGCGCGCACCTCGACGTCCGGCCTCAACGAACTTAACATCGTCACTCTGGACACATGGGATCGATGCGGACTTTTGACACGCTATTTCTAATGGTGTACCCAAGTTCTCCACCAAAATTTAGCTCTGTCAGAATTATTGTAATTTAAAATGTCTATTTTTAACGGGCTGCTTAAGTTACAGAATCCGTGCATCCAAAACATCCGCCCATCGATCATCACATTATCGAAATATTTAATTTCGAGTACAGCACCATGTAACGATTATCGATTCATTTCCTGTGTTGGCGATCGCTGGTTCAATCAGGTTATAGAGATCAATAAATAAATGAAAAATAAAAAAAAATTGGTTAAATTTTTTACTTTTTGTATTTAATTCCAAATTTATTCACAACTTATATTTTATTTTAAAATAATTTGCAACGCGTTTCGAAAACTAAGTTTTCATCATCAGGCAGGCGTGCAACTATAATGCAGAAAGCAATGGTGAATTATATTTATTTAGGGAACTTTGGTTACGTTGTGCACCTAAATCTGGGTGTTTTGCTCGTGGACGAGCAAAGATGTTGCAATATATTTTTATTGAGGAAAATATTGGTAGCCTTAGTAATTTTATTTTAAAATATTTTCGAAAACTTTTTTTTTTTATTTTTTAATAATTTTCTTATTTTTTTTTCAAAAATCAATATTTTGAAAACTGGTAGATGGTTTTTTTTTAATTTTGTTTTTTAATGTAGATTATTTTTTTGCTTAAGGTTGCATTCTCAAATAATTTTTTTTTAATTTTTGAAAAAAAGTTATTAAAATTAAATCGTTTTATTAAAAAACGCTCCTACGATTTTGGAAAAAATCAACCTTTTTCACATATTTTTAAGCGACAAAATGGCGTTTAATTTTTTTGGCTGAAGACTATCTTACGTACTTTTTTCAAACAATCAAATGTTAGAAAATCGAAAAAAGAAACTTTGAAGTTCTCTAAATATTTTTCAAATTTTATTCGAAGCTGTGATCGCACATAAGAGCAAGTACGTGCAATAAAGTGGTGCAATTTATTTTTACTTGCGATTAAAGGTACTATAAGGCAAGTTTAGGATTCATGAATACAAAATTTGAGATAACAATCAAACATGACATTACGGTCATAGAGAAGCCTAAAAAAGGTAGTTGCAAAATATGTCTGTCAGTCAGTCTGTCTGTCTGTACATATATTGGTCTACAGATTAAACAGCTTATGTGATGACTTTCAAATTTGGTATGTGTGGTTCTTTTGACATTCCTCAGATTGGAAATGGAAAATTTATTTTTAGGCCTAAAACCGTTAAAGAAAGATTATTTTTCAAAATTTTTTTTTTGAGTCTACTAACAGTTCTTTTCATACAGGGTTTTTTTTATTTTTGGCTTTCTCGGTAACGGCTTTATGGATTTCTGTCAAATTTTATATTTGAGAAGATCTATTTAGCCAAATTAATTCTACATATCAATATGTTGAATAATTTTTTTTGTAATTAAAATTAAGTTTTTAAATTGTTTTTTTTTTTTTTAGAAATCTGTGAAATCCTGAGGCAAAGTTTGAATAAAACGAGATGCTTACACTTACTGCCTTATTAATTAGGTTTCGCTAAAATGCCGTTGAGCGGTTGATTAGTTACGCAACGTGAAATCATTTACTCAGCCTTTACTCAACGTTTAGTAAATCCTTATTTATAAAGAATTTTTAGCCCATATTAGTTACATAGAGCTCATGTAATGCAACGTAGCCCAAAATCTAAAAAAAACATCTCATCCAAAACTCTGGTTATGACAGACATCAGTTATTGTAAATCAATCTGGCAAAATCAAACAAATTCGACAAATGGAAGTGGAAACCAACAAATAACTTCATTTCTGAGCGTCATCGGATCAAAACGATTTTTGTAATGCTTCTGTCTTCTTGTGCTTTAACTCATTTATACGATTTAACTGCCTTATTTATTAGATTTCGCTAAAATGCCGTTGAGCCGTTGATTAGTTACGCAACGTTAAATCATTTACTCAGCCTTAACTCAATATTGAGTAAATCCTTATTTATAAAGATTTTTTAACCCATATTAGTTACTTAGACCTAATGTGATGCAACGGAAACCAAACAAAATCTTCATTTTTGAGCGTCATATGATCAAAGCGATTTTTATAATGCTTCTGTCTTCTTGTGCTTTAACTCATTTATACCATTTAAGTCATTTAAAAAATATGAATAATTTAAAGAATTTCGTTTTAAAGCAAAAGAACTCTTTTAAATATTTTGAAACGATATATTTCAAACGATGTTTCGATTGTCTGACTGATTTGCTGACATTTAGATGCTAATATGTCCTTAAGCAGGCTTTAATCAACCTATACACTAATTTTAATTTACTCAGCCTCTAATCAACGTATTTTTTTATAAATAAGGATTTCTTGATAAGAGGCATATTAAAGGCTTCGTAACCTTACTTAATCGTTAATATGAATTTATAAATAAGGCTGTTAAACTTTAAATTCAGAACTGATTTGAATTTTATTTTGATATCACTATTGATACATTAAAATTTGTTTATACTCGATAAACAAGTATGATTATTAAAATAAGGTTAACTATATAATATGTTTAGAAACGTGAAAAACGGAATTTTTCTTAAACTAAGTTATAATACAAAATTATTAATTTAAGTTGAACTGCGACAGTACTCGCCTTCTAGTGACTTTGAATTTGAGACGTATTTCTTTCATGTGTTTGCTCTTCTTCGTTTAAAAGAAACGCTGGTTTGAGACGATCGATTGAGATATTTTTTTGATGTCCTTTTATCTCAAGTGTGAAATATTTATTCGTTTTCAATTTTAGTAAGGATGATCTTAGGCAAAGCAGAACGATTGGGATTTTGGCAACCCAATCTTGTGTTTCGTGGTATTTGATAGCTGTCTTTAAAGTTCGGTAGAATCGCTCTTTCATGCCATTTCCCTATGGATGATAAGGCGATGATTGGTGTCTCTTCATATCCACAAGTTTTGTAAGTTCGTTGAAAAGAAGAGATTCAAATTGCAAAGTGATTTTTTATAGTTATAAGGATGTTGTTGAACCGAAGAGATGTCTGAGTTCTTCATCGGTTTTCTGTTTACTTGCCGAATCAACGTAGTTGATGGGAGAAGGTGAGAAAATGGCGTTTAATTTTGATAAAACATAAGCTACAACGTTATCTTTGCCTCTGACATGGCTTATGTCTGTGGTAAACTATCCGATGTAGCTCAAATTTCTGAGTTGACGTTGGCTTGATTTCTCAGGTTTTTGTTGAAAAGCGAAAGTAAGCGGATTGTGATCTGTGTAAAGCACAAACTGTCTTTTTCAAGCATGTGTTGAAAATGCTTGATTGCCATATAAGCATTCAAAAGCTCACGTGCATAGACTCTGTATGTGGCTTGTGATGTTGAAAACTTCTTTGAGAAAAGTCTAAGAGTCAGCCAATCATTGGAAACAAACTTTTGGACTACGGCACCGGCGGCAGTATTGGATGCATCTGCCATGATTAACAAACTGGCGTCATTCTCTGGATATGTGTGTTCCTTACAAGCGTTAAATGCGTTCTCCAGTTTGGTTGTCCAATGGATAATAGTCTTATCATTCTTCTTGTTAATGCCAGAAAAGCATGGAGAGGAGCTTGGATGTGTGCAGCTTTGGGAGCAAACCTTGTTTACGGTTTTTTGTAGGAGATGATGTCGTCAACTTTTTATGGTAATGGTTAGATACCTTCTTCGCTGACAAGTTAACCCAAAAAATATACAGATGACGACCCGAATGTGTATTTGGAAAGATTTGTGGTAAGCCTATTTTCTCGAAAACACTGCAATAGCAGTCTGATATGTCCTCGATGCTCTTCAGCTGAGTTTGAAAAGGAAGTCATCGATGCATGGGAAACAGAAATCCAGGCTCCTTGTTACTTCGTTGTGCAGCATTGCACAGACCAAAAGTCATCACCATGAACTCAAACAGCCCAAAAGGTGTTATGATAGCTGTTTCTGGGATGTCTTCTGGTTCTACGGGGATTTAATGGTAGGCAAGAGTCATATCTATGACGCTGAAAACTTTTTTGCCCTTTAGATGGTGTGCAAAACCGCCAATGGAGGTATGGGATAGTGATCTGAGATGGTGTTAGTGTTAAGTCTTCTATAGTCGCCACATGATTGCCAATCACGATTTTTCTTCTTGACCATATGGAAAGGGCTCGCCCAGCTACTCTTTGAAGTTCGACACATTCCTTGGCTGATCGTATATTCGAATTCTTGCTTCGCTGTCTTAAATTGTTTAGTTCAGGGGAAAGTCATCTGGCCTCTGAAAATACAGGAGGTCCCTTTGTTTAAGTGTGGTGCGTGACATTGTGCTTGGTCTTAACCAATAGGTTTGTTTTAGTAATATCTTCATATTCATTTAATAAAAAGTAAAAGATGATGAATTTATTGTTTGAATATTTGTGGCACTTGATGACATTGTTGCACCAAAACCATGTGTTTTTGAAGACTTGTTCTCCGATCGATTAGTTTCTTGTTTTTAACGTCAACCAAAAGATCGAAAAATGACAGGAAATCGGATCCATTGGTTGGCTCGGTGATTTGAGCAATGACAAAGGGCCAGGAAAAGTTTCTGCGAAGACCAAGGTTGATTGACATTAGTTACGAAACTTCAATACGAAAGTTCATACGAGCGACAGTTTCAAGATGTAGGATTACCTTTCGGCCAGGTTGCATTTTCTTTTATGGGAATGAAATAATTCCCACAGAACGTAAATCACCTTGAACCCGTTCTATGCTCACGAAAGTGTCATCTAACGGTTTCAATGTTAATAAAAAAAGCTCAATCGTTGCTTCGAAGAGGTCTTGCATGCACGGATAGAGTTAATTGTAAAATAAAATTAATGGTGATAAGTTCGAAATTTTTGTAAAATTGAAATTCTTATAAAGTGTATTTTATATATTCTAAGACTATACAAAGAAGAAATAAAACTTACCAATAAAAACAGAAAAGTTTGATTAAATCAATAAAAAGTTTGGTTAGAGTTACAACAAAAGTTAAAATTTGATTAAAGCAATAAAAAGGCTGAAGTGTGATTAAAAATATAACAATTGGCGCCCAACGTAAAAAAAATATTCACAAATATTTTTGTTTTATGTCTGAAAAAAAAACCCGTAACGGTTATATTTCCTGGAGACAGTGAAGCCAAAGGAACTATCCGAATCGACCCTAACAAAAGTCTGCAGCAGTATCTAAATTTAATTAACGAACAAGCGCGAGAGACAAACAATCTTTCGATTCCTCAGCTTGACGCTCTAGATAAAGCTTTAAAAGCAAAACGTGGTTGCCCTTAGTTTTTTTTTTTTTTTTTTATAACTAACGCGCGCACAAGGGATTTTTTGTAAAAGAAACGATAAAATAAGGAAAGACATGAAACATTGCGTCGGTGTTCGAGTGGGGCAATTGTTTCAGCGGCAGTTCTATTTCCTATCAATCTTAACGCTCGATTTTGTATTCTATCAAGTAGGTGAAGCGATGTTTGCGAAGCACCTGCCCAGAGGTGGGAGTTATACTCGAGTTTAGGGCGTATAAACGCTTTATAAATTGTAGCCAGATCAGATGGGGAAAAATACTTCTTACACCGATACAGAAAACCTAAGCACTTTGCAGCATTCTTAGCGATTCAAATATATGGTCGTTCCAACGGAGGTCGTCGTTGACACACATACCAAGTACTGAGAGCTTTTCGGTTTCTTCGATGTAAGTGCCATTCATGGACAATGCCATTGGGGGAATGTTTAGCTTTAACGACAGAAGACAGCATTGAGTTTTCGAAGCATTAAACTCCACACGATTTCTATTACCCCATTTGACAATGCTGTATACATCGGAGTTTAATAAGCTTGACATATGGTACCGTTGCAATTGTAGGACGTGAATTATCGAACGAATATGAAAAGCTGAGGGTAGAGTCGTCAGCAAAACAGTTAAGTGGATTAGAAGTAACAGACAGAAGATCGTTTATAAAAATCAAGAAAAGAGTCGGAGACAGAACAGAGCCCTGGGGCACACCAGCATTTATTTTGTCCGAATCAGACTTGAATCCGTCTAATACAACTTGTATTGATCGGTCCAGAAGATAGCTTCTAATCCAACGAACAAGTGTATCATCGACCCCAAAAGCACGCATTTTCGATAAAAGAGCTTCATGCCAAACTTTGTCAAATGCCTTGGAGATATCAAGAGCAATAATCTTTCTTTCACCAAAGCGATGTAAAGATTTGTTCCACTGTTCGGTGAGATATGCCATCAGATCACCAGTGGAACGGTTGCTGCGGAAGACGTACTGACTGTCATGGAGAAACTTTCGATCTTCGATTTATTCCATAAGCTGACGGTTAATCAGTGTTTCCATGACCTTAGAAAGAAGGGATGTCAGTGCTTTGGGTCGGTAGGAGGAGGGGGAGGATGGGTCACCTTTCTTAGGGATAGGCTGGACAAATGCTGTTTTCCATCTTCTAGAAAAGATTCCAGAAAAGTAGGAGCGATGGAAAAGCTTCGCAGTGGCTTTGCCAGTGTGGAAGAACACCTCTTCAGAAGAATCGGGGGTATACCATCCGGGCCAGCGGATTTGTGTTTATCGAGATCTTTGAGAACTCTTGCTACTGTACGAGTGCGGAAAAAAATCTGTCCCATGGAAAAATTTACATTCTCAAGTACAGGAAAGGTAACGTTGCTTTGAGGCAGCGTGGAGCTGGCAGCGAAATGGGCGGCGAGCAAGTTTGCCTTCTCTGAAGAGTAATTCATTGGTTTGTTATTGTCGATGAGCGTTGGAACCGAAGATGTCGAGGAGTTTTTATATTTCTTACAAATGACCAAAAATTTTTACTGCCTTTGGGACACTGGAGAATTTTTTTTTTAAAAATTTTTGTTAATTTTAATCATGTTAATTTTTGGTCATGCAAAAATTTGGTTTTTTCAATAACAGAGTTGCATAAGTTCCTTCCTTAGTGAAGCAGAAAATGAAATTTTCCTTTTTTTTAATTTTGTTTTTTAATGTAGATTATTTTTTTGCTTCTCAAATAATTTTTTTTTAATTTTTGAAAAAAAGTTATTAAAATTAAATCGTTTTATTAAAAAACGCTCCTACGATTTTAAAAAAAAATAACCTATTTCACATATTTTTAAGCGACAAAATGGCATTTATTTTTTTTTGCTGAAAACTATTTTACGTACTTTTTTCAAACAATCAAATGTTAGAAAATCGAAAAAAAAACTTTGAAGTTCCCTTAATATTTTTCAAATTTTATTCGCAGCAGTGGCCGCACATAAGAAGAAGTATTTAGCGATAAATTGGTGCAATATATTTTTACTTGCGATTATAAGGACTATAAGGCAAGTTTGAGATTCATGAATTCAGAATTTGAGATAACAATCAAACATGACATTACGGTCATAGAGAAGTCTAAAAAAGGTACGTGATGACCTTCAAATTTGGTATGTGTGGTTCTTTTGAAATTCCTCAGATTGGAAATTGATAATTATTTTTTAGGCCTAAAACCGTTTAAGAAAGCTTATTTTTCAAAAAAATAAAAATAAAAAACAGGATTTTATCAAAACCGGCCCTTAAATTTTCGAAATACTTTTTTTCATAAATTCTTCGTCTTTTAAGACGTGTGATGGCGTACTTCATTCTTACTAAAAGCGGTTAAGTATTGTGGTTTTGATTTAGTTCAAACTGTGTTATTTTCAACGTAAATGTAACTTGTTTCTGTCAAAGATCTTGCTTTCCAATTAAGTTAGGTACATAACAGCAAGTACGTGCGACCCAGTCGTGCCCATTTTTTTTTACTTAAATTTACATTTTTTTTGATTATTTTTTAAATATTTAAAAAAAGTTCTTAAATAAAAACTATTCTAACATAAAAACCGTTCCTACGATTTAAAAAAAAATAACAATTCTAAAGTCCCCTTTATATTCTTAAAATTTAATTCGACGCTGTGATCGTACATAAGAGCAAGTATGTGCGATCCAGTCGTGCAATTTATTTGTTATTTTCACGAAGCCTCAACTTCCTTTATAAGAGGTACTTATTTAGGGATTGAATAAAGAGCAACTTTCAATTAAATCATTGGTTTAGTTTTCACCGTTTATTTGATGAAATGACACTGTTGTGCTTTGGATCAACAATCAGTATATCGGTTATAACTTTTTAATTATTCATAAGCCAATCTCGACTTATTCTATTCTTAAACCAGTATTTTATAGAATTGCACGCCTTTTTTAATTTTTAATATTTAAATTTAAAGAGTTATTTCTTTTTAATTTTTATGTTGTACCACTTTCCATTTTTCTATTATTTGTCTAGGTAAATATTTATCACATATTTAAACACTTAGCACTCAAGGTGTTGATTAGGAACAAATTTACCAAGTTCTCTCCTCTGACAAGAAAATTTAATTTTTTGGCAATATTATAACGTCCCACTGAGAACCTGAACAATATAACATTGTGATCGTCCTTGGTTTACCAACGAAATTCGTAGACTTTTGCTACAGCGGATCTAGACCAAATCATGTATCGCAGATTCCATAATCAAATAGTCTGAAAAACACTAACCGCCAAAATTCAATTCTATAATACAAAATTATGTCCATGAATGGACGTCAACTACGCAAGAATTTGAGAAAGATAGGATTAGCCAAAAGAACCTGAACTGTGATATAAATATAAGTGTTGATTCTTTAAATCATGACTTCGTTTCATTACCGTTCCCAGCAATTTCCAGCATTTCAATTACATTATCTAGGCCTCCTAATGGATATTTTTTTAAAGTTTGTTTCGAGTTAAGTTGTGTGGAAGCCACTTGTTTATTAAGTCACTTTTACCAATTATTTAATATTATATTACACACACGTTCAATACTATTATAATGACCGATGCATTCCCATCCCAATGGAAGCTAACCAAAATTTTACCAATTACCAAAGGTACGAGGAAATAAATATAGACCTGTTTCGGTGCTCCCCTTTTTGCAAAGGTTTTGGAGAGGGTAGTACAAAAACAACTTAACGCCCATCAGAGAGCACAAAACACTCACATCGAGGATTGCTGGTTCCTCTGTTCAAGTGCATGCTGATGATGTTCAGTTATATAAAAGTTGTCCTTTGAGACTTGTTGAAGACTGTGTAGACACTATTAATAGAGACCTTGAAGAAATTTGGTCTGTTCTTGAATCTTGTGAAGTCTATGGAGTATTACGTAGGTTATGGGCCTCTCAGTATTACACCCCTCTTAAAACACGAATGCTTCTGGCTAAAACACTAATATTACCGATTCTCAGTTACGGATACGATATTTTATGTGACTGCGATGCTATCAACAGGAGAAGGCTTAATGTTGCTTTTAATAATGCCACGCGCTATATACATATTTGGGTTGCGAAGATTTGATCATGTTTCAAATTTCTCAATACAAATAATAGCCGTGTTTTTTTTGGAAATCTATCCGTAGCGAAGCAAGATTTTACCCGCACTAAAACAACAGCTGCCGAAAAAAGTAGATGTTGAATTTGGCTGCGGATTGCATGTTCGACACAACAAGATTCCATTCACAAAAGACATGATTATAAGACTTGTACAATGCTACAGATACTATGTTTCCATAGATATTCACGCAGAGCAAAATAAAATTACCAATTTTCATTTATGCTACATTGTTTGAGAAGGTTGCAAGGTTGCACTTGGGCGTATTGGAATCTATAGATACACATTTATTTGTTGCGTTTCGAATGCAACCAAAGTTCGTGCTCGATCCTCTTTTTGGTTGTATCTTGTGTGTAAATATTTTTTAGACTCACAGGCCGACGGTCTTTTGTGAATTATCGTTTTATGTTGCATTCTTTGAGAAGTTTGAAAGGTTGCACTGGGACATAAGACAACAGGCGGCTGCCTATGCGCGGCTGCCTATGCGTTTTTTGGAAAGCTGCCCATAGCTTTTCCACAAAAACACGGCTAATATGACATTTCCCTTTATCACCTTATGCGCTTCCGAACCATCATATTACTTTTCAATATAATTCAAACTCAAAAACGATGCAGTCCGTTCAACAGGATACAGCTTGGTTCATCTGGCAGATCTCAACAAATCATTCATCCACGTAATTCATGTCTAACATCAAAGTTCACAGCGCCAGTTTTTTATTAACGCCATCCGATTGTAGAACTTTTTTCCGTGGCACTTAAGGGGAGTAATCGGGGAAGAGATTTACGTGCTTATTTTCAATATTTATTCTGTTTTTCTTAATAAATATTTTCTTTAATGTTTTGTTATTCATTAGAGATGTTAATGTATTTTTTTTCTCTTTTGCATACTTTTCTTTTTTATTTAGATTTTTGTAAAAGGTATATATTTATAACTTTTTTGTTTTGTTTTGAGGAATATCAAAAATATATAATAGTTTATTAATTATTAGTAGTTTTTTTCAATGCATTATAATATTAATTAGCTTAACACTAATATATTAGAACTTTATCCTTATTGTGTGAGCCTACATTGAATTTATTAAGTTAATAAACTAACTAAAATTCTTTCTGTCTGTACGCAGTATTTGGGACTACAGCCTAAACGGTTGGGCCAATCGTCTTCAAATTTAGAACTTAAGGTTATTTTGACATTCTGCAGAGGATTTTTTAAATATTTTTTTAGCTTAAAATAATAGCGGTACCCGCCATATAAGCGTTAAATAAAAGCTTTTTTTTCTCGAAAACGGCTCCAAGAATTTGTATTAAAAAAACACTGTGTACTCTTGTAGGTATGGTTTATGTTTTGGTGGAAAAAAATAAGTTGGATGGGCTAAAAACGGTACCCCCATAGGAACGATATTTTTTTCTTCGACTCACTCGAAAACTGGTTAACCGATTACCATCAAATTTGATATTGTAAAAGATGTAGGTAGCCAAAGATGCGCGGTCATATGTGTGGTCACATCGTCAAATAAAATTTAAAAAATAAGTGACATTAACGTAAAAATAACACTATCTGAACTTTAAATAAAATGCATGACTGGGTCCACGAACTTGGTCTTATGCTAGATAATTGCTAAGCGGCTGCATAAAATAAAAAAAATTTATTTTTTTTCGAAAATTCTTTAATTTTTTTAATTAGCTTAAAAGTTTTCTCGGAAAAACTAAGTATGCAATAAAATTTGAAAACTACATGTCTATCGAAGAAAAAAAATATTGAAAATCGTTCGAACTTTTAAAAAGTCGTTTTTTAAAAAAAAACTTTTCGAGAAAATTATTAAAAATGAGGGGTACCGTTATAGAACAAAATTCGAAAAATTCATTTCAACTGAAAGATGTATTGTTGTAATAAGAATAGCACCGCGAAAGTTTTATCAAAATCGTTAGAGCCGTTTTCAAAATCAAACTTTTTGTTAAAGATTCTATGTCAGGTACCGTTATTTTTCGACCTAGAGCAAAAATGAAAAACACCTCCTGAGATACTACCAAATAAATACTAAATACCAAGATTAAACCAAATCGGCTGAAGAGGTGCGAGTAGACAGACAGACCGACAGACGGACGGAATTTCCCGACCAAGTTTTTTCGAATTCTCTGTCATCATATTGTCATGTTTGATTGTTAGATTTATTTTTGCACGAATCCTTAAATTGCCTTATTGTACCTATTGCACGTAAAAAATATTTTCGAATAACTTTTTTTTTTGTGTTTTTAATTTTTTTTTTTTTGAAAAATCAATATTTTAAAAACGGTTAAATGTATTTTTTTATAAAATTTGTTATTTTTCTTGGGATTATAGGGACTATAAGGCAAGTTTAGGATTCGTGAATATTAAGAAATTGAGATAACAATCAAATATGACATTACGATCTAAAAAATTGATCGAGAAAAAATGTCTGTCTGTCTGTTTGTCAGTATGTTTAACGAGCTGCAGCCTAAACGGCTTTAGCGATAATCTTCAAACTTGCTGTGTGAAATTATTTTGGCATTCCCCAGAGGGAAAATTGAAATTTTATTTGTAAGCCTAAAAATAACGCTACCTGCCATATGACCGTTTAGGTAAATCTTATTTGTTTGAAATGGCTTGAGAACTTTTTTGTTGGTATTGGCTATCATTTGATTAGAATCGCATATACCGGAAAAGTCTATTAACGGGACCTTTCATATAACGGTTTTTTTAATGTTTGGCTTTCTCGGTAACGGCTCTATGGATTTCTGTCAAATTTTATATTTGAAAAGATATAAATAGCAAAGTTAATTTTGCATATCAAAATTTTGAATAACTTTATTTTTTTAATAAAAATTAATTTTTGAATTTTTTTTTTTGAAAAATCAATATTTTTAAAACTAATCAAAAAATATAATTTTAAATTTTGTCATTATATGTATATTAATAATCTCTAAAATAAACTGCATACCCAAAAAAAAAAAAAAAAAAACTAAAAAATAAAAAACAGGATTTTATTAAAACCGGTCCTAAAATTTTCGAAATACTTTTTTTCATAAATTTTTGTCATTTAAGACGTGTGATGGCGTACTTCTTACTTACTTACTTAGGTGGCGCTACAGTTCGGGACGAACCTGGGCCTCAACCAACATGCCTCTCCAGCCAAATCGGTCTTTGGCTAGCTGCCTCCAGTTTTGCACTCCAAGTTGGTTGAGGTCGTCCTCCACTTGAGCGCGCCACCTAAGGCGAGGTCTTCCTTGACTGCGTCTACCCTCTGGGATGGAATCGAAGATCCTGCGAGCCGGAGCATTGTTGTCCATTCGCTCTACATGACCTAGCCATCTTAAACGTGATATGCGTATTTTTTTGACCAGGTCAATGTCGCTGTACAGCTCGTATAGTTCTTGGTTGAACCTTCTCCTCCAAAGCCCGTTAACGCAGATAGGGCCAAAAATCTTCCGAAGAATCTTACGCTCGAAACGACTAAGGATATCTTCATCCGCTTTAGATAGAGTCCATGCCTCGGCGCCATAGAGCAGGACTGGGATGATTAGGGTCTTATAAAGAGTCTCCTTTGTCTTTCGAGAGAGGGCTTTGCTACTCAATTGCCTTCCTAGCCCATAGAAACAGCGATTGGCAAGAGTAATTCTTCGCTTTATTTCTGACGAGATGTTGTTGTCAGATGTTATAGCGGATCCGAGGTACACAAAGTCCCTAACTACCTCAAAGTTGTACCTGTCTATTGTGATGTTTTGTCCAATCCGCCGGTGTTGTGTGTCCCTTTTTGTGGACAGCAGGTACTTCGTTTTGGCCTCATTGACTGCTAGTCCCATCTTAGCCGCTTCAGCTTCAATGCTAGCAACCGTTCCAGTGACAGCTCGCCGAGTTCTGCCAATGATGTCTATGTCGTCAGCGTATGCTAGCAATTGCACAGACTTGAAAAAAATTGTCCCACTACAATTGACTTGCGAGTTTCTTATAATTTTTTCAAGTATTAAGTTGAAGAAATCGCACGATAGCGCATCACCTTGTCGGAATCCTTTTTTGACGTCAAAAGCTTCTGTGAGGTCAAAACCAACCTTGACGGAGCAGCGAGAGTTCTCCATCGTCATCCTGCACAGTCGGACGAGTTTTGTGGGAATGCCAAAACCTGACATGGCTCTGTATAGCTCGTCTCTATAAATGCTATCGTACGCGGCCTTAAAATCGATAAAGAGGTGGTGGGTATCGATTTGGAATTCTTGGGTGGTTTCCAGGATCTGCCGTAGCGTGAACATTTGATCGATTGTGGACTTTCCTGGTCTGAAACCACACTGATAGGGGCCAATCAGGTTGCTGACAAAAGGTTTCAGGCGTTCACATAGTACGGCAGAGAGGATCTTGTAGGCGATATTCAGGAGACTTATTCCTCTATAGTTGGCGCAGTTTAGAGGGTCTCCTTTCTTGTGAATCGGGCAAACGATGCTGAGGTTCCATTCATCAGGCATACTTTCTTCTGACCAAACTTTAGAGATGAGTTGGTGTATGCACTCCACCAGGTCATCTCCGGCCGCTTTAAAAAGTTCGGCGGGTAATCCGTCGTTTCCAGCAGCTTTGTTGTTTTTGAGTTTAGATATTGCTATCCTTACTTCATTTTGGTCAGGTGGACGGAAGTTTTGTCTGTCATCATCCATGTTGAATGGTTCATTCTGCCTGACAGCGGGATTTTGGCCTTCATCGCCGTTTAACAGTCTGCAGAAATGGTCCTTCCATGTACTCAGCACCGACTGTGACTCTACTACGAGGTTTCCATTCCTATCTCTACAGGCTTCTGTGCGGGATTTTTTTCCTTGGCATGTTCTTTTTACCTGTTGGTAAAACTTCCGCACGTTGTTCCTGGAGTAGCATCTCTCAATATCTTCGATCGCGCGCTTCTCATGCTCTCTTTTTTTCTTTTGGAGAAGCCGGTGTTCTTCCCGTCTTTTCTGCTCGTAAAGCTCGCGAGCAGCTCTCGTCTTTCTTTGCAGCGTCGCTTTATATGCCTCTTGTTTGGCTGCATGGGCCTGCCTGCATTCGTCATCAAACCAGAGGTTTCGTGGTGGTGGTCTGGTGAAACCTAGCACATCAGTTGCGGCATCTCTGATGGCTTGTTGGCAGTGTTGCCACTGATCTTCGGCACTTGATGCTGGCGGTACTGGATTTCTTGAGAGGTTACGGGATATTCGATCGGCATAGGTTCTGGCGGTTTCTTGCGATTGCAGCTTTCCGACGTCATACTTCCTCACAGTATTACTCCGTTGTTGTGGAGTTCGGGTTATTCGCATTCTTACCTTTGCTGCAACAAGGTAGTGATCCGAGTCGATGTTAGCTGCTCGGAAGGTGCGAACATCCAAGATACTGGAGGCGTGTCTTGCATCGATCGCAACGTGATCAATCTGATTGACGGTTCTTTGATCTGGGTGTCGCCAAGTCCCTTTGTGTATATCGAGATGAGGAAACCGTGTGCTTGCAATGGTGACGTTATGTGCCGCTGCGAAGTCAATTAGCCTAAGTCCGTTTTCAGACGTTGTGTCGTGTAGGCTATGTTTTCCGACAGTCCTACCAAAGATTTCCTCTTTACCTATTTTGGCATTAAAATCGCCTAGTACGATCTTAACGTCGTATTTAGGGCATTGCTCATAGGTTTTTTCGAGGAGCTCATAGAAGTCATCCTTGGTGGCGTCATCTTTGTCCTCTGTGGGGGCATGAGCGCATATTAGGCTAATGTTGGCGAATTTAGCCTTGATACGGATTGTCACAAGTCGCTCACTTACGTGTCGAAAGCCCAAGACTTCTTGCCTAAGTCTACCGCTTATGACGAATCCGCACCCAAATAAACGCTGTGGTCTTCTTGCGCAATCACCGTAGTACACGTCACAGTTTTTCATCCTCCTTTTGCCCGGCCCATTCCATCGCACTTCCTGGATGGCAGTAATTCCTGCTCTGTAGCAGTCTAGGGCCTCCGCTAGTTGTTTGGATGCACGTGGTCTGTTAAGAGTTCTAACATTCCACGTGCAGATCCGAAGGTCGTTGTCCTTGATTCGTTTTTCCGGGTCGTCAACAGTAAATCCGTCCTTTTCCGAGGCTATTGGTCGCTTCGCAACTTTTTCTTTTTTCCGTGGCAGGGTTGTTAACCCCACACACAACCCCCAACCTGGAGGGCCAGGTCCTTTGTTGGATTCCTTGGACAAAAGGAACCGGAGAATCCGGAGTCAGTAACCCACTTCGGGGATATGAGCGCTGCCGTTGGCCCATTAAGGGTTCATCCGCCACCATCTCTATTTCAATGCCCTGACTTGCATTGAATTGTCCTAATGACCTTATCTCCAAATACGTCGAAGTAGCTCATTAGGGCGTCTGCTTCGTTGACTGTTGACGCCACCGTTGGTCCAATTGGTTGGGCTCATCCGACGTACGTCCTCTTTCTGAGGGGCTCGTGCAAGACTTCTGCGAATCGATCAGAACAGTCATTAAAGCAGAGCATTATAGTGTTGCTATTTTTTCTGTGTTCAACACTCGCGCTTATAAGTTTAGCAGGAATGTCCGGGTGGACAGACCAGTACCCGGTGGTTACCGCGGGGAGGTAAAATAAGCACAATTGATGTGTACGATATAGTTGCAGCGACTGTGCATCACCAGTTTGATGCCTTTCAGTGCCTACCCTATTCATACAGCACCCAACCACCATGGCGTACTTCATTCTTACAAAATACGGTTAAGTATTGTGGTTTTGATTCAGTTAAAACTGTGTTATTTTCAACGTAAATTCAACTTGTTTCTGTCAAAGATCCTGCTTCCCAATTAAGTTAGATACATAACAGCAAGTACGTTCGACCCAGTCGTGCCCATTTTTTTTTACTTAAATTTACATTTTTTTGATTATTTTTTAAATAGTAAAAAAAAAGTTGTTAAATAAAAACCATTCTAACATAAAAACCCTTCCTACGATTTTGAAAAAAAAAATAACAATTTTAAAGTCTCCTTTATATTCGACGCTGTGATCGTACATAAGAGCAAGTATGTGCGATCCAGTCGTGCAATTTATTTTTTATTTTCACGAAGCCTCAACTTCCTTTATAGTAGGTCTTATTATCGCAATGAATGAAGAGCAACTTTAAATTAAATCATTGATTTAGTTTTTACCGTTAATTTGATGAAATGACACTGTTGTACTTTGGATCAACAATCAGTATATCGGTTATAACTTTTTAATTTTTCATAACCCAACCTCGACTTATTCTATTCTTAAACCAGTAATTTCTAGAATTCCACGCCTTTTTTAATTTTTACTAATTAAATTTCAAGAGTTATTTCTTTTTAATTTTTATGTTGTACTACTTTCTATATTTTTCTATTATTTGTCTAGGTGAATATTTATCACATATTTAAACACTTAGCACTCGAAGTGTTGATTAGGAACAAATTTACCAAGTTCTCTCCTCTTTAATTTTTTGACAATATTATAACGTCTCACTGAGAACCAGAACAATATAACATTATGAACGTCCTTGGTTTACCAACGAAATTCGTAGACTTTTGCTACAGCGGGACTAGACCAAATCATGTATCGCAGATTCCGTAATCAAATAGTCTAAAAAACACTAACCGCCAAAATTCAATTCTAGTTATAATACAAAATTATGTCCATAATTGGACGTCTATTATCCAAGAATTTGAGGAAGATAGGATTAGCCAAAAGAACCTGAACTGTGATATAAATATAAGTGTTGATTCTTTAAATCATGACTTCGTTTCATTACCGTTCCCAGCAATTTCCAGCATTTCAATTACATTATCTAGGCCTCCTAATGGATATTTTTTTAAAGTTTGTTTCGAGTTAAGTTGTGTGGAAGCCACTTGTTTATTAAGTCACTTTTACCAATTATTTAATATTATATTACACACACGTTCAATACTATTATAATGACCGATGCATTCCCATCCCAATGGAAGCTAACCAAAATTTTACCAATTACCAAAGGTACGAGGAAATAAATATAGACCTGTTTCGGTGCTCCCCTTTTTGCAAAGGTTTTGGAGTGTAGTACAAAAACAACTTAACGCCCATCAGAGAGCACAAAACACTCACATCGAGGATTGCTGGTTCCTCTGTTCAAGTGTATGCTGATGATGTTCAGTTATATAAAAGTTGTCCTTTGAGACTTGTTGAAGACTGTGTAGACACTATTAATAGAGACCTTGAAGAAATTTGGTCTGTTCTTGAATCTTGTGAAGTCTATGGAGTATTACGTAGGTTATGGGCCTCTCAGTATTACACCCCTCTTAAAACACGAATGCTTCTGGCTAAAACACTAATATTACCGATTCTTAGTTACGGATACGATATTTTATGTGACTGCGATGCTATCAACAGGAGAAGGCTTATTGTTGCTTTTAATAATGCCACGCGCTATATACATATTTGGGTTGCGAAGATTTGATCATGTTTCAAATTTCTCAATACAAATAATAGCCGTGTTTTTTTGGGAAATCTATCCGTAGCGAAGCAAGATTTTACCCGCACTAAAACAACAGCTGCCGAAAAAAGTAGATGTTGAATTTGGCTGCGGATTGCATGTTCGACACAACAAGGTTCCATTCACAAAAGACATGATTATAATACTTGTACAATGCTACAGATACTATATTTCCATAGATATTCACGCAGAGCAAAATAAAATTACCAATTTTCATTTATGCTACATTGTTTGAGAAGGTTGCAAGGTTGCACTTGGGCGTATTGGAATCTATAGATACACATTTATTTGTTGCGATTCGAATGCAACCAAAGTTCGTGCTCGATCCTCTTTTTGGTTGTATCTTGTGTGAAAATATTTTTTAGACTTACAGGCTGACGGTCTTTTGTGAATTATCGTTTTATGTTGCATTCTTTGAGAAGTTTGAAAAGTTCGACTGGGACATAAGACAACAGGCGGCTACCTATGCGCGTCTGCCTATGCTTTGTTTTTAAAGCTGCCCATAGCTTTTCCACAAAAACACGTCTAATATGACATTTCCCTTGATCACCTTATGCGCTTCCGAACCCTTGTATTACTATTCAATATAATTCAAACTCAAAAACGATGCAGTCCATTCAACAGGATACAGCTTGGTTCCTATGGCATATCTCAACAAATCATTCATCCATGTAATTCATGTCTAACATCACAATCCACAGTGCCAGTTTTTTATTAACGCCATCAGATTGTGGATTTCGTTTCCGTGGCACTTAAAGGGGGTAATCGGCGAAAAGATTTACTTGCTTATTTTCAATATTTATTCTGTTTTTTCTTAATAAATATTTTCTCTAATGTTTTGTTATTCATTAGAGATGTTATTGTATTTTTTTTTCTCTTTTGTATATTTTTCCTTTTTATTTAGATTTTTGTAAAAGGTATATATTTATAACATTTTCCTTTTTTATCTAATTTTGCTTTTATTTTTGTTTTGTTTTGAGGAATATCAAAAATGTATAATTTTATGGTTTATAAATTATTAGTAGTTTTTTTCAAAGCATTATTATATTAATTAGCTTAACACTAATATTTTAGAACTTTATCCTTAATGTGTGAGCCTACATTGAATTTAATAAGTTAATAAACAAACTAAAATGCTTTCTGTTTGTACGCATGTATTTAGGACTACAGCCTAAACGGTTGGGCCAATCGTCTTCAAATTTAGAACTTAAGGTTATTTTGACATTCTGCAGAGGATTTTTTAAATATTTTTTAGCTTAAATAATAGCGGTACCCGCCATATAAGCGTTAAATAAAAGCTTATTTTTCTCGCAAATGGCTCCAAGAATTTGTATTAGAAAAAAAAAGTGTTCTCTTGTAGGTATGGTTTATGTTTTGGTGGAAAAAATAAGTTTGATGGGCTAAAAACGGTACCCCCATAGGAACGATATTTTTTTCTTCGACATAGTCATAGTGTGGTCACATCGTCAAATAAAATTTAAAAAATAAGTGACATTAACGTAAAAATAACACCATCTGAACTTAAAATAAAATGCATGACTGGGTCGCACAAACTTGATCTTATGCTAAATAATTGCTTAGCGGCTGCATAAAATAAATAAATTGCACGACTGGATCGCACGAACTTGCTCATATGTGCGGTCACATGGTCGAATAAAATTTAAATAAAATGCACGACTGGGTCGCATGAACTAGTTCTTATGCTAGATAACTGCTTAGTGGCTGCATATGTATGTATATAAAGGGTGTTTTTTTAGACGTGTGGTTTTCAAGAAGAAATAAAACGCATATAGTGTAATGTTATGGCCAAGAATGTAGCTTTATTATAAAGATAAGTGTTTGCATTATGTTCTAAAAAGGATTTCGGGGAAGTGGATGCCGTGGCTGGCTCGAATAAATTCCAGCCGATGCCCAATTTTCCCAATTTTGTGAAAATCGTGATCGGTGGCCATTTCATTTTGGGCCCATTCATCGAACGTGTGACGCGTTTGATGGGCGTTTGGCTTCAATTCTTTAACGAGTTAGATTTGGTAAGCCTGCAAACCAAGATCCTTCCGCGCGCGATGACGGATGGACTAATTTGGGTCTTCTTCGATACTCTGCTCCACCGAAGGAACCATTATTTTGGTAATAAATTTGCACAATTTACTCAGTTTGTTCAGGAGTAAGTCTATTCGTTATGAAATCACAAACCAAACTTAGCATTAATCAAGAGACAGCTGTAAAAAAGACCAACTCCGAAAAAAGTATTGCCAGATTGAAAACCACACGTCTATTAAAATAAAAAAATATTTTTTTTTAGAAAATTCTTCATTTGTTTTTAATTAGTTTCAAAATTTTCTAGGAAAAACTAAGTATGCAATAAAATTTGAAAACTAAATGTCTATCGAAGAAAAAAAATTTGAACATAGTTTGACCAGTTTTTTTTTAAAAAAGTCGGTTTTTTTCGAAAAACTTTTCGAAAAAATATTTGAAATTTTTTTCTAGTATATCATTATAAGGCAATCTGTGGTTTTCATCTGGGAAAATTATTTAACAAAATTAAATCCACCCATTTTCAAAATATTTCGAAAACCAAATTGAAAAAAAAAAATTAAAAATCGAAAAAAAAAGTTTTTGAAAATTTTCAAATGCGAAATTAATTGAATTATAAATGACTTTCTGTGTACAAAATTTTATTAAAATCAGGATAATAGTTTACGATAAAACCGCAATTGAAAAAACTGGTTTAATGAGAGGTACCGTTATAGAACAAATTTCGAAAAATGTATTTTAACTGAAAGATGTATTATTGTAAAAAATTAGCACCCTGAAAGTTTTAGCAAAAACGTTAGAGCCGTTTTAGAGAAAATCTAACTTTTTGTTCAAAGTTGTATGGCAGGTACCGTTATTTTTCGACCTAGAGCAAAAATGAAAAATACTCCCCGAGATACTACCTAACAAATACTAAATAAAAAGTTTGAAGCAAATCGGCCGATCCATTTAGGCTGTAGAGGCCGAACAGACAGACAGACGAATGGAATTTCCGGACCCATTTTTTTCAACTTCTCTATTATCGTAATGCCATGTTTGATTGTTAGATTTCTTTTTTTGCACGAATCCATAACTTGCATTTTACTACCTAAATCGCAAGTAAAAAATAATTTTTTTGCAAATTCTTTAATTTTTTTAATTAACTTAAAAGTTTTCTCGGAAAAACTAAATATGCAATAAAATTTGAAAACTAAATGTCTATCGAGGAAAAAAATATTGAAAATCGTTTGACCAGATTTTTAAAAAAGTCGTCTTAGAAGAGCATGAACGCTCTAACTGACGAGCCCACCATTCATGCTTGGGCGAAACGCACATATTGGAGTAAAGGACACTAAAGCTTTAGATTGAATTTTATTCAACAAAACTCAACAAAATAAACAACAACAAACGAATAGCAATAGTTGTTGTTGTTACAATATATTTTTATTGACTTTGCTGGTCCACGAGCAAAACAACCAAATTTAGGTGCCCAATTTTAACCAAAGTTCCCTAAATGAATATAATTCACCTTTGCTTATTGAAATTGGTTTTATTAAGAGTCGGTAAACATTGACCTGTTTTGTGCGTCTTAGAAGAGCATGAACGGTCTTAGTGATGAGCCCACCGTCCATGCTTGGTCAAAACGCATATATTGGAGTAAAGGACACTAAACCTTTGAATTGAATTTTATTCAACAAAACTCCACAAAATAAACAACAACAATAGTTGTTGTTGTTACAATATATTTTTATTGAATTTGCTGGTCCACGAGCAAAATAACCAAATTTAAGTGCCCAACTTTAACCAAAGTTCCCTAAATGAATATTATTCACCTTTGCTTATTGCAATGGGTTTTAATAAGAGTCGGTAAACATCGAATTGTTTTGAGCGTCTTAGAAGAGCATGAAAGGTCTCACTGATGAGCTCACCGTTCATGCTTGGGCGAAACGCACATATTGGAGTAAAGGACACTAAACCTTTGGATTGAATTTTATTCAACAAAACTCCACAAAATAAACAACAACAAACAGCAAGCAATAGTTGTTGTTGTTACAATATATTTTTATTGACTTTTCTGGTCCACGAGCAAAACAACCAAATTTAGGTGCCCGACTTTAACCAAAGTTCCCTAAACCTTTGCTTATTGCAATGGGTTTTATGAGAATCGGTAAACATTGACCTATTTTGTGCGTCTTAGAAGAGCATGAACGGTGTTACTGATGAGCCAACCGTTCATGCTTGGGCGAAACCCACATATTGGAGTAAAGAACACTAAACCTTTGAATGGAATTTTATTCAACAAAACTCCACAAAATAAACAACAACAAACAACTAGCAATAGTTGTTCTTGTTACAATATATTATTATGAAAAATTAAAAAGTTATAACCGATAAACTGATTGTTGATCCAAAGCACAACAGTGTCATTTCATCAAATAAACGGTGAAAACCAAATCAATGCTTTAATTGAAAGTTGCTCTTCATTCATTGCGGGCGAAACGCACATATTGGAGTAAAGGACACTAAACCTTTGGATTGAATTTTATTCAACAAAACTCCACCAAAATAAACAACAACAAACAACTAGCAATAAATGTTGTTGTTACAATATATTTGTATTGACTTTGCTGGTCCACGAGCAAAACAACCAAATTTAGGTGCCCAACTTTAACCAAAGTTCCCTAAACCTTTGCTTATTGCAATGGGTTTTATTAAGAGTCGGTAAACATCGACCTGTTTTGTGCGTCTTAGAAGAGCATGAACGGTCTTACTGATGAGCCCACCGTTCATGCTTGGGCAAAACGCACATATTGGAGTAAAGGACACTAAACCTTTGAATTGAATTATATTCAACAAAACTCCACAAAATAAACAACAACAAACAACTAGCAATAGTTGTTCTTGTTACAATATATTGTTATGAAAAATTAAAAAGTTATAACCGATAAACTGATTGTTGATCCAAAGCACAACAGTGTCATTTCATCAAATAAACGGTGAAAACCAAATCAATGCTTTAATTGAAAGTTGCTCTTTATTCATAGCGATAATAAGTACGTACTATAAAGGAAGTTGAGGCTTCGTAAATATATAAAATAAATTGCACGACTGGATCACACATGCATCCTCATATGTCACAGCGTCGAATTAAATTTGAAGAATATAAAAGGGACCTTAAAATTGTTTTTGGATTTTTTGTGATTTTTAATTGTTAATTTAAATTTTTTTAAATTTTTAATTTTTCCGCTGAAAACTATTTTACGTACTTTTGTGAAAATTTGAGATATTTTTTCAAAGTCGTAGGAACGGTTTTTAGGTTAAAATGGTTTTTATTTAATAACTTTTTTTTAAATATTAAAAAAAATAATTAAAAAAAATGCAAACTTAAGTAAAAAAATGGGCACGACTGGGTCGCACGTACTTGCTCTTATGCACCTTATTACATTAGAAAGCAAGATCTTTGACAGAAATAATTTACATTTACCTTGAAAATAACACAGTTTAAACTTATAAAAAGAATCTAAACCTCAATACTTAACGGTTTTTAGTAAGAATGAAGTACGCCATCACACGTCTTAAATGACGAAGAATTTAGGAAAAAAGTATTTCGAAAATTTTAGGACCGGTTTTGATAAAATCCTGTTTTTTATTTTTGATTTTTTTAATTTTTTTTTTAATTCTGGTATGCAGTTTTTTAAAGATTATTAATATACATGCAATTATAAAATTTAAAATAATATTGATTTTTCAAAAAATAATTTTTATTACAAAAAAAAGTTATTTAAAATTTTGATAAGCACTAAATATCACGAAATATCCCAACTCCATGATGGTAGCTTATTAATCAAAACCAAATCCCAAATCTTGCCGAAAAATTCATTAAAGTTGATAACCTAGCTAATATGTGTCCTGTGGTGATTACATTGCATAATCGTTTAAATGAATCAAAGGGAATTGCTTACGCTCCATGTCTTATCAATGTGTCAGAAGCCGAAATAGTCTCAGAAAAGAAACAAGAAGGCGTAACAGGTGTGTACAAATATACAAAACCCGAAGACAAGGGGAAACCAGATGAAAAGAGAAAACCATCAGGCTTGATCTTATTCACATTCAACCTTTTCACTCCCCAAAAACAATTGAAATTGGTTTTTACACCGCAAAAGTCACGGAATACATATCGAATCGCAATTGCCAGCTTCTTGGTCATACAACCAAATGCTGTAGCGGTAGTCCCAAATGCGAGACATGTAGCCCTGATCTTCACTCTCCCAATAATTGCTTGAGTATAAAATGCGCTAATTGCTCTCTACTACACCCCGCATCATCGAAAACTTGTCCAAGCTATCAATAAGCAAAACAGATCCTCACTATCAAAACAACAAACAAATGCTCTATTGGTGAAACAAAACTTATGTATAGAGAACAAAACCCCTCCCAAACAGCACCCCTTATTTTCACCTTTGCAGAAAGAGCAAAGTTAAACAATAAATTTACCTCCACCAAAATCCCAACTTAATTGCCCACAAAAAAAGAACTACGAATCGAACTAATTTCAACAACACAATCAAATCCAACTCTAATCTCAAACAACGAACCAACTCAAACCACCGAACCAAAAACTTTGATTCCACCAGGAAAAAGCACCGCACAAAGCACACCATCCAACACAAATGTAAGTACCTCCACGAAACAACTTTTTAATTCATACTCAACATCCAACTCAAACCTATTAAACAACTCTAAATTAACCTTCTCAAATCACTCAAACTACCCTACTGAGAACTCAAATTCAAACCCATCAGAAACTCTAAGTTTCCTCTCAAACAACAACACTAAAATTACTCCAAGCCCAAACGATGATGTCGAAATGTAAAAATACCTATGAAACTACAATATATGACTGTGTTGTTCCGGGATTGAACCATTTGAGCTCCTCCAGGAGGTTCAACATCGGGGCAACGGAGTCAAGATCTAATCAACCTAACAACCCTTAGCCAAACAAGTATATAACAAAACATAAACAATTCAATTCCTATTTTATACAATCATACATCTAATTCGGTTAACCACACTTGATTCTAGCAACAGAAATTCGTGGAAACAGTATTCTCAGTATTCTTCAATGGAATAAACAAGCTTTCCTTAACATCTTTGATGAGCTAAACATTTTGATTAAAGAACATTACCCCAGCATAATATTGCTGCAAGAAACCCACAGGACACTAAACCTTTGAATTGAATTTTATTCAACAAAACTCCACAAAATAAACAACAACAAACAACTATCCATAGTTGTTGTTGTTACAATATATTTTTATTGACTTTGCTGGTCCACGAGCAAAACAACCAAATGTAGGTGCCCAACTTTAACCAAAGTTCCCTAAATGAATATAATTCACCTTTGCTTATTGAAATGGGTTTTATTAAGAGTCGGTAAACATCGACCTGTTTTGTGCGCCTTAGAAGAGCATGAACGGTCTTACTAATGAGCCCACCGTTCATGCTTGGTCGAAACGCACATATTGGAGTAAAGGACACTAAACCTTTGAATTGAATTTTATTCAACAAAACTCCACAAAATAAACAACAACAAACAACTAGCAATAGTTGTTGTTGTTACAATATATTTTTGTTGACTTTGCTGCACCACAAGCAAAACAACCAAATTTAGGTGCCCAACTTTAACCAAAGTTCCCTATATGAATATTATTCACCTTTGCTTATTGCAATGGGTTTTATAAAAAGTCGGTAAACATCGAATTGTTTTGTGCGTCTTAGAAGAGCATGAACGGTCTTACCGATGAGCCCACCGTTCATGCTTGGGCGAAACGCACATATTCGAGTAAAGGACACTAAACCTTTGGATTGAATTTTATTCAACAAAACCTCACAAAATAAACAACAACAAACAACTAGCAATAGTTGTTGTTGTTACAATATATTTTTATTGACTTTGCTGGTCCACGAGCAAAACAACCAAATTTAGGTGCCCGACTTTAACCAAAGTTCCCTTAACCTTTGCTTATTGCAATGGGTTTTATGAAGAGTCGGTAAACATCGACCTATTTTGTGCGTCTTAGAAGAGCATGAACGGTCTAACTGATGAGCCAACCGTTCATGCTTGGGCGAAACGCACATATTGGAGAAAAGAACACTAAACCTTTGAATGGAATTTTACTCAACAAAACTCCACAAAATAAACAACAACAAACAACTAGCAGTAGTTGTTCTTGTTACAATATTTTGTTATGAAAAATTAAAAAGTTATAACCGATAAACTGATTGTTGATCCAAAGCACAACAGTGTCATTTCATCAAATAAACGGTGAAAACCAAATCAATGCTTTAATTGAAAGTTGCTCTTCATTCATTGCGATAATAAGTACCTACTATAAAGGAAGTTGAGGCTTCGTGAATATATAAAATAAATTGCACGACTGGATCGCACATACTTCCTCTTATGTGCGATGGGTTTTATTAAGAGTCGGTAAACATCGACCTGTTTTGTGCGTCTTATAAGAGCATGAACGGTCTAACTGATGAGCCCACCGTTCATGCTTGGGCGAAACGCACATATTGGAGTAAAGGACACTAAACCTTTGGATTGAATTTTATTCAACAAAACTCCACCAAAATAAACAACAACAAACAACTAGCAATAAATGTTGTTGTTACAATATATTTTTATTGACTTTGCTGGTCCACGAGCAAAAACAACCAAATTTAAGGGGTTTTGGAAATAAAATCTTTGGATATGTAAAATCTTTTTTAACGAATAAAAAAATTTATGCAAATATCAATAACCGATTTTCAAGTGAATATCCTCTATATAACGTAATTCCGCAAGGTTCGCCGTTGTTGGTGGTCCTTTTCATTATTGCGTTTGACGATATTTGCTCAATACTAACAAAATACAAACTTCTAGATTTTTGTATATATGCAGACGATTTATACATTCTAAATAAAACTCAAGATAAAAATAGTTGTAAAAATACACTTGTTAATGCTATTAAAGATATACTTGAATGGTCAAAAACATCTGGTGCAAAACTTGCAATAGAGAAATGTAAATTGATTCATATATGTCGTAAGATTAATTGTCCTGAACTAGTTTTAAGTGTAAATGGTGTAAATATAAAAAATGTTGAAAATTTAAATATTCTAGGACTTGTTTTCAACAAAAAATATTAATAGAATGAACACTGTCAAGCTCTTAAAAAATCCCTAGCAGCGAGGACAAATATTATAAAGTTCTTAGGTAGTAGAAAAAGTAGCGTACATATTAACACCTTATGTTCTATTACTAAATCGATAGTTTTAAGTAAATTGACTACGGTTTATCTATCTATGGTAGCTGCCCTAAAACAACACTAAAGATCATAAAACCATCATATCACCATGCAACCAGACGATCCATCAACCCTTTTCCTACTACCCCAATCACAAATATCCTAGCAGAAGCTGGACTCCCTTTGATCGAAGAAAGGATACAGGATATCATTTTTGAATTAAACACAAAATTGGGTTTCTCTAAAAACTCGGTAATTGACACGGATATACTAGAATCTAGACGTCACAAGAAAAAACTCATCCACCATCAGTGTCATCCTAGATAAGGACAAGCTATTTGGAATTCCAACTAAACGCACTCAAAATAATTTATCCCCCATGGTTTATAGGATCAGGTTCATCAATAATGACACTAGCGGATTTCAAAAAGGGCAACACGAGTAACGTTATATACTAAGCACTTTTCACAAGTATTTCGACTGAACACAAATCTAATGGATGGACTTTTATATATACTGATGGCTCTAAATCAACTGATTGCACCTCTATTGCAGTGACTTTTGAAAATGGTAACATTCTACGTGTGGGAATCCTACCGGAATTTAGTTTAATCCTCACAGCCGAAGCATTTGCCATTCTTCAAGCTACAAACGAAGCACTGAACCGCGGTGGTAAGCACATTATATGCACCGACAGGATCTCTGTACTCAACGCCATCAATAACCCCAACAATGTTACTGATCTTATCTCTGATATCCGAAATAAGCTGATTTAAGCTCCTAATAAATTGAAGCTAATGTGGACCCCTGGTCATGTTTTAATCCATGGATATGAACATGCCGATCATGTTGCCAGTAGTGCTAATTATGCACCTGTTTTCAAATTTTTAAAAAATTTTTTAAAAAAAATAAAAATTAGAATGGTTTTATTTAACAACTTTTTTTTAAATATTTAAAAAAATAATCAAAAAAACGTAAATTTAATTAAAAAAAATTGGCACGACTGGGTTGCACGTACTTGCTCTTATGTACCTTATTACATTGGAAAGCAAGATCTTTGACAAAAACAAGTTACATTTACGTTGAAAATAACACAGTTTGAACTGAATCAAAACCACAATACTTAACAGTTTTTAGTATGAATGAAGTACGCCATCACACGTCTTAAATGACGAAGAATTTATGAAAAAAAGTATTTCGAAAATTTTAGGACAGGTTTTGATAAAATCCTGCTTTTTATTTTTAGTTTTTTGAAAAAAAAATTTTTTTTAATTTTGCTACGCAGTTTTTTTTAGAGATTATTAATATACATATAATGACAAAATTTAAAATAATATTTTTTCATAAGTCTTAAAAATATTGATTTTTCAAAAAAAAAAATCAAAACTTAATTTTTATTAAAAAAATAAAGTTATTCAAAATTTTGATATGCAGAATTAACTTTGCTATTTATATCTTTTCAAATATAAAATTTGACAGAAATCCATAGAGCCGTTACCTAGAAAGCCAAAAATTAAAAAAAACCGTTATATGAAAAATCCCGTTAATAGACTTTTCCCGTATATGTGGTTCTAATCAAATGATAGCCAATACCAACAAAAAAATTCTCAAACATTTTCAAACAAATAAGATTTTCCTAAACGGTCAAGTAGCGTTATTTTTAGGCCTAAAAATAAAATTTCAATTTTTCCTCTGGGGAATGCCAAAAGAATCACACACACCAAGTTTGAAGATTATCGCTTAAGCCGTTTAGGCTGCAGCTCGTTAAACATACTGACAAACAGACAGACAGACAGACATTTTTTTTCGATCACTTTTTTAGACTTCTCTATGATCGTAATGTCATGTTTGATTGTTATCTCTATTTTTTTAATATTCACGGATCCTAAACTTGCCTTATAGTCCCTATAATCACAAGTAAAAATAACAAAGTTTATAAAAAAATACATTTCACCGTTTTTAAAAATATTGATTTTTTTAGGCCTACAAATAACGCTACCTGCCATTAGACCCTTTAGGAAAATCTTATTTGTTTGAAAATTTTTGAGAATTTTTTTGTTGGTATTGGCTATCATTTGATTAGAACCACATGTATGGATTTCTGTCAAATTTTATATTTGAAAAGATATAAATAGCAAAGTTAATTCTGCATATCAAAATTTTGAGTAACTTTATTTTTAAAATAAAAATTGATTTTTGAATTTTTTTTTTGATAAATCAATATTTTTTAAACTAATCAAAAAATATTATTTTAAATTTTGTCATTATAATGTATATTAATAATCTCTAAAAAAAAACAGCATACCAAAATTAAAAAAAAAAAAAAATCAAAAAACTAAAAATAAAAAACATGATATTATCAAAACCTGTCCTAAAATTTTCGAAATACTTTTTTTCATAAATTTTTCGTCATTTAAGACGTGTGATGGCGTACTTCATTCTCACTTAAAACGATTAAGTATTGTGGTTTTGATTCAGTTCAAACTGTGTTATTTTCAACGTAAATGTAACTTGTTTCTGTCAAAGATCTTGCTTTCCAATTAAGTTAGGTACATAACAGCAAGTACGTGCGACCCAGTCGTGCCCATTTTTTTACTTAAATTTACATTTTTTTTGATTATTTTTTAAATATTTAAAAAAAGATGTTAAATAAAAACCATTCTAACATAAAAACCGTTCCTACGATTTAAAAAAAAATAACAACTTTAAAGTCCCCTTTATATTCTTAAAATTTAATTCGACGCTGTGATCGCACATAAGAGCAAGTATGTGCGATCCAGTCGTGCAATTTATTTTTTATTTTCACGAAGCCTCAACTTCCTTTATAGTAGGTTCTTATTATCGCAATGAATGAAGAGCAACTTTCAATTAAATCATTGATTAAGTTTTCACCGTTTATTTGATGAAATGACACTGTTGTGCTTTGGATCAACAATCATTATATCGGTTATAACTTTTTAATTTTTCATAACCCAATCTCGACTTATTCTATTCTTAAACCAGTAATTTCTAGAATTGCACGCCTTTTTTAATTTTTACTATTTAATTTTAAAGAGTAATTTCTTTTTAATTTTTATGTTGTACTACTTTCTATTTTTCTATTATTTCTATTTTCACATACTTAAACAATTAGCACTCGAAGTATTGATGAGGAACAAATTTACCAAGTTCTCTCCTCTGACAACAAAATAAATTTTTTTGACAATATTATAACGTCCCACCCTTGTATATGAAACCTACAGTACTACCATCAGTGTTCGAAAACGAGCGCCATATAGTGCGTCTACATCTCCCTAAAGTTTTTCTCTGAGTTTAGACTGCAACGTAGACTTTTAGTCGGCGAAATGTATTCAACACATATGCAATGTTAGAAAAAGACAGAACGACAAAGATGTATATAAAGTAATAGCAGTCAGAAGGAAACAAACCATGAACACTTTTTCATGTTATTTCATTACCATTTTCTTTAGAATAAGCGATAATGAGAGATTGAAAGATAGAAATTTAGACAGGTATGTGAGGAGTTTTCATTTCTGCCTTGGAAATACACTGTTTTTGGGTAGGTTTTTTTTATAGATACGGCAACAGGATGAAATTTACCTTTTTAACGATTTTTGTTGAAATTTGATATTTGGTTTGGTTTTTTTGTGTACAATTTTGAATGGTTACCATGTTTGATAATTATATCAATTTTTTTAAGTCTGCAAAAAATTTAATTAGTTGAAGTACCTACCTAGTTACTTATTTTACAAATAAAACACATTATTTGCATATGTTGTAACTATGTTATTGCTTAAGAGTATATTCACTTATCACGTGAAAAAAATCTAGTACTAAATATAATAGTAACTACTAAATATAGTACTAAATCTGCTACAAAATATAGTACTAAATATACTACTAAGTATTAAATCTAGTACTAAATATACTACGATAGTACTAAATTCTAGTACTAAGCACTAAAAATCTAGTACCAAAATACTATTGTACCGACAACATAGAACCAATCGGCACCAGTTTTATATTTCGACTGAACACAAATCTAATGGATGGACTTTTATATATACTGATGGCTCTAAATCAACTGATTGCACCTCTATTGCAGTGACTTTTGAAAATGGTAACATTCTACGTGTGGGAATCCTACCGGAATTTAGTTTAATCCTCACAGCCGAAGCATTTGCCATTCTTCAAGCTACAAACGAAGCACTGAACCGCGGTGGTAAGCACATTATATGCACCGACAGGATCTCTGTACTCAACGCCATCAATAACCCCAACAATGTTACTGATCTTATCTCTGATATCCGAAATAAGCTGATTTAAGCTCCTAATAAATTGAAGCTAATGTGGACCCCTGGTCATGTTTTAATCCATGGATATGAACATGCCGATCATGTTGCCAGTAGTGCTAATTATGCACCTGTTTTCAAATTTTTAAAAAATTTTTTAAAAAAAATAAAAATTAGAATGGTTTTATTTAACAACTTTTTTTTAAATATTTAAAAAAATAATCAAAAAAACGTAAATTTAATTAAAAAAAATTGGCACGACTGGGTTGCACGTACTTGCTCTTATGTACCTTATTACATTGGAAAGCAAGATCTTTGACAAAAACAAGTTACATTTACGTTGAAAATAACACAGTTTGAACTGAATCAAAACCACAATACTTAACAGTTTTTAGTATGAATGAAGTACGCCATCACACGTCTTAAATGACGAAGAATTTATGAAAAAAAGTATTTCGAAAATTTTAGGACAGGTTTTGATAAAATCCTGCTTTTTATTTTTAGTTTTTTGAAAAAAAAATTTTTTTTAATTTTGCTACGCAGTTTTTTTTAGAGATTATTAATATACATATAATGACAAAATTTAAAATAATATTTTTTCATAAGTCTTAAAAATATTGATTTTTCAAAAAAAAAAATCAAAACTTAATTTTTATTAAAAAAATAAAGTTATTCAAAATTTTGATATGCAGAATTAACTTTGCTATTTATATCTTTTCAAATATAAAATTTGACAGAAATCCATAGAGCCGTTACCTAGAAAGCCAAAAATTAAAAAAAACCGTTATATGAAAAATCCCGTTAATAGACTTTTCCCGTATATGTGGTTCTAATCAAATGATAGCCAATACCAACAAAAAAATTCTCAAACATTTTCAAACAAATAAGATTTTCCTAAACGGTCAAGTAGCGTTATTTTTAGGCCTAAAAATAAAATTTCAATTTTTCCTCTGGGGAATGCCAAAAGAATCACACACACCAAGTTTGAAGATTATCGCTTAAGCCGTTTAGGCTGCAGCTCGTTAAACATACTGACAAACAGACAGACAGACAGACATTTTTTTTCGATCACTTTTTTAGACTTCTCTATGATCGTAATGTCATGTTTGATTGTTATCTCTATTTTTTTAATATTCACGGATCCTAAACTTGCCTTATAGTCCCTATAATCACAAGTAAAAATAACAAAGTTTATAAAAAAATACATTTCACCGTTTTTAAAAATATTGATTTTTTTAGGCCTACAAATAACGCTACCTGCCATTAGACCCTTTAGGAAAATCTTATTTGTTTGAAAATTTTTGAGAATTTTTTTGTTGGTATTGGCTATCATTTGATTAGAACCACATGTATGGATTTCTGTCAAATTTTATATTTGAAAAGATATAAATAGCAAAGTTAATTCTGCATATCAAAATTTTGAGTAACTTTATTTTTAAAATAAAAATTGATTTTTGAATTTTTTTTTTGATAAATCAATATTTTTTAAACTAATCAAAAAATATTATTTTAAATTTTGTCATTATAATGTATATTAATAATCTCTAAAAAAAAACAGCATACCAAAATTAAAAAAAAAAAAAAATCAAAAAACTAAAAATAAAAAACATGATATTATCAAAACCTGTCCTAAAATTTTCGAAATACTTTTTTTCATAAATTTTTCGTCATTTAAGACGTGTGATGGCGTACTTCATTCTCACTTAAAACGATTAAGTATTGTGGTTTTGATTCAGTTCAAACTGTGTTATTTTCAACGTAAATGTAACTTGTTTCTGTCAAAGATCTTGCTTTCCAATTAAGTTAGGTACATAACAGCAAGTACGTGCGACCCAGTCGTGCCCATTTTTTTACTTAAATTTACATTTTTTTTGATTATTTTTTAAATATTTAAAAAAAGATGTTAAATAAAAACCATTCTAACATAAAAACCGTTCCTACGATTTAAAAAAAAATAACAACTTTAAAGTCCCCTTTATATTCTTAAAATTTAATTCGACGCTGTGATCGCACATAAGAGCAAGTATGTGCGATCCAGTCGTGCAATTTATTTTTTATTTTCACGAAGCCTCAACTTCCTTTATAGTAGGTTCTTATTATCGCAATGAATGAAGAGCAACTTTCAATTAAATCATTGATTAAGTTTTCACCGTTTATTTGATGAAATGACACTGTTGTGCTTTGGATCAACAATCATTATATCGGTTATAACTTTTTAATTTTTCATAACCCAATCTCGACTTATTCTATTCTTAAACCAGTAATTTCTAGAATTGCACGCCTTTTTTAATTTTTACTATTTAATTTTAAAGAGTAATTTCTTTTTAATTTTTATGTTGTACTACTTTCTATTTTTCTATTATTTCTATTTTCACATACTTAAACAATTAGCACTCGAAGTATTGATGAGGAACAAATTTACCAAGTTCTCTCCTCTGACAACAAAATAAATTTTTTTGACAATATTATAACGTCCCACCCTTGTATATGAAACCTACAGTACTACCATCAGTGTTCGAAAACGAGCGCCATATAGTGCGTCTACATCTCCCTAAAGTTTTTCTCTGAGTTTAGACTGCAACGTAGACTTTTAGTCGGCGAAATGTATTCAACACATATGCAATGTTAGAAAAAGACAGAACGACAAAGATGTATATAAAGTAATAGCAGTCAGAAGGAAACAAACCATGAACACTTTTTCATGTTATTTCATTACCATTTTCTTTAGAATAAGCGATAATGAGAGATTGAAAGATAGAAATTTAGACAGGTATGTGAGGAGTTTTCATTTCTGCCTTGGAAATACACTGTTTTTGGGTAGGTTTTTTTTATAGATACGGCAACAGGATGAAATTTACCTTTTTAACGATTTTTGTTGAAATTTGATATTTGGTTTGGTTTTTTTGTGTACAATTTTGAATGGTTACCATGTTTGATAATTATATCAATTTTTTTAAGTCTGCAAAAAATTTAATTAGTTGAAGTACCTACCTAGTTACTTATTTTACAAATAAAACACATTATTTGCATATGTTGTAACTATGTTATTGCTTAAGAGTATATTCACTTATCACGTGAAAAAAATCTAGTACTAAATATAATAGTAACTACTAAATATAGTACTAAATCTGCTACAAAATATAGTACTAAATATACTACTAAGTATTAAATCTAGTACTAAATATACTACGATAGTACTAAATTCTAGTACTAAGCACTAAAAATCTAGTACCAAAATACTATTGTACCGACAACATAGAACCAATCGGCACCAGTTTTATATTTAACTAGCGTTCAAAATTGAAGAATTAAACGGTAAAACTTTTAACAGTCAAATCCGAATATCGCAATATTGGTAGTTGATTTTGGTATAAGAAACACAGAAAATACAGAAATAACAAAATTTCTTGAAAAATGCAAAATCCAAAAACAATAATTGAAGACGCGCAATCTTGGTTTGTTTACGAAAAATCAAAGGGAAATCCACTAATTTTTGTTTCCCTTGCTCTGCCATACCATATGGTCTAGTGTCACTTTTTGAACCTTTCACTCGTACTTATTATTCATTATTCCTGCAAATGCTTGTAATCATTCTAACTCATACGTTTCTAAAAATATAACATACAACCTACCCTTTCATCACTTTATTTCTTTCTACTCTCCAAAACCCATACAAATGTATATCGTGTTAAGCAAAAAGCTATTGCAGCGACGTGGTGGCTCTACCTCACTTAACTAGAAGCTGCCTCATGATACTACTATAGGTTCTATATACAAAGGTCCCACTGAGAACCAGAACAATATAACATTGTGAACGTCCTTGGTTTACCAACGAAATTCATAGACTTTTGCTACAGCGGGACTAGACCAAATCATGTATCGCAGATTCCGTAATCAAATAGTCTGAAAAATTCTAACCGCCAAAATTCAATTCTATAATACAAAATTATGTCCATGAATGGACGTCAACTATGCAGGAATTCGAGGAAGATAGGATTAGCCAAAAGAACATGAACTGTGATATAAATATAAATGTTGATTCTTTAAATCATGACTTCGTTTCATTACCGTTCCCAGCAATTTCCAGCATTTCAATTACATTATCTAGGCCTCCTAATGGATATTCTTTAGAAGTTTGTTTCGAGTTTAGTTGTGTGGAAGCCACTTATTGAAGACTGTGTTGACACTATTAATAGAGACCTTGAAGAAATTTGGTCTGTTCTTGAATCTTCTGAAGTCTATGGATTACGTAGGTTATGGGCCTCTCCGTATTACACCCCTCTTAAAACACGGATGCTTCTGGCTGAAACACTAATATTACCGGTTCTCAGTTACGCATACGATATTTTCTGTGACTGCGATGCTATCAACAGGAGAAGACTTAATGTTGCATTTAAAAATGCCACGCGCTATATACATATTTGGGTTGCGAAGATTTGATCATGTTTCAATTTCTCAATACAAATAATAGCCGTGTTTTTTTGGGAAATCTATCCATAGCGAAGCAAGATTTTACCAACCCTTCAAATACAACAACCAGCTGCCGAAAAAAGTAGATGTTGAATTTGGTTGCGGATTGCATGTTCGACACAACAAGATTCCATTCACAATAGTTTAAGATTATTAAAAAAAAAAAATAAACAAAACAAAAAAATTTTCAATATATATATATATATATTTTTTTTATTAAATAGTTAGTAATTAACGTTGGCAACTCCAAAACTGGTCTCGCTAGAAATCCATACTCCCTGTAAAGAAATAAGTAGATACAACTTGAGTCGTTGTCATCACATGCATATTCCCTTCCCACGTCTGTTAAAATAATCAACAAGAATATGAATGAGGTGAACTTGCTATTTCATGAGTTATTCTCTTTGTGCTTGTACCAGGCGGCCGGCAAAGAACGGACTTACACCAAATATTGCTTGTCGCCAGGCGACCACCACACACACCATTGAGTGTTTTACTCGCTGGGGAACTGATGGATATTATGCCAATGCGTCTTTTAAGATCGTGATTCGTGAACGGGGCGACCAACACACATGCACCTTTGAGCTACTCACTCGTAGGGGAACTGGTTGGATGTTACACCAATGTCATTCCTGAACCAGGCGACCAACGCACACACACCGTTGAGTCTTTCACTCGAAGGGGAACTGGTTGGATGTTATGCCAATGTTTCATATACAACAAATACAAATAAATGTGAGAACAACTCATTGCACCATTCACCTTTTTCACATACACATTACATTCATAACTACTTAGCTATTTACTTTCTCTGTTTTATTGCAAATCTAAGGAAATAATCAATATGATCACAATAACACAGCAAGTTGAACTCACCGATATTTTGTCTATTTATACATATATTTGTTATTTAATATTCTTTCTCTTTTTCTTTCTTAAAAAAAAAACAACCACTATGTCTTTTCACTCTAAGAATTCACAACTGACTGAATGAAGTCCGGGATCGTATATCCTATGTACATAGATGGTTGCATAAAAATACCCCCACTACAATAATAAGCTGGCAAACAAACATTAAAGGCATTTCCAGGATTGTGCAGTTTTTCTAGATAAAATGCAAGTCAATTTAAATTTACCTGATTTTCTTATAATCGTCCATACTGATTTGAACTCGCCTCGAGTTCTTCACTTTCCATAGAATCGTTTTCCATCCCTTCATTTTCGGTATCGTATATACCACCTGGCGGCACCCAAGGTCTTATATTATCAACGGAAATAACGCTCTCATAACTTGTACTACGAGTCCGGCGCTTGGTGCCTTCCATATCCTTTACTATGTATCGATCATTTGGGAGGGAAGCTTTTATTATAAATGGACCCTTGAAGGGTGGAACTAATTTCCTGCTCATACCAATTTTCAATTCCTGTTTTTTTTATCAACACCAAATCTCCCTCTTTATATTGTTAAGGATTCTTTCTACGTCTGTCATATTCTCTCTTTTGCTTATTTTGTGCGACCTTGATGTGTTCAGATGCTTCTTTGCGGACCGCACAGAGATCCTGGATCAAGTTTGCAGTGGTTTTTATTTCATCTTTTAGAACAGCGTCCGTACCAGATCGGGGTCTCATACCCAAAAGCAATTAGCTCGGTGTTTTACCCGTACTTTTATTCACTATATTGTTGAGGGCGAACTGGACTTGCCGAGAATTGTTATCCTACCGTTCTTCTTCCAATGTTGTTGTCATAAGGGCACTTAGAATTGACCTATTAAGACGTTCGACTTGTCCATTTTCCCTTGGTGTTGCAAGTGCATTTAAAATATGCTTAATATTATTTTGTGAACAAAACTCTTTAAAATCTTTAGCCGTGAAAGCACTACCACGATCAGATGTCACTTGGCTTATCATGCCCTTTGGCACGACCCATTGAAACCCATTTGCAGTTTTCCGATATACTCGGCCATCACGTAGTACATAGTCCTTATGAACCTGCTGTTCATGTTCAGTCCTTGGGTGTTTCTTTAGAGTTTCGTGGATTTGAATAATTTTATCGTCGGTGAGTTGTCCTGATAGAACCCAGTCAGCTTGGTTTATCTGCATAACCGTTTCCAAGCAGGGATTTCTGCTGAGAGCATCGGCGTGACGCATTCGTTCACCTGGTCTATACTTGACATCAAAAGTGAACTCCATTAATTGTAACATCCATGTTGCAATTCTGGGAAGTAGATGTTTCTTCTCATTTGATATTTTAAGTGCGTTACAATCAGTTACTACTGTGAATTTCGTTCCTAAAAGATAAGAACGAAATTTTTTAAGCGTTTCTACCAGAGCAAGTGTTTCCAGTTCATAAAAATGGTACTTTTCTTCCGGTTGCTTTGTCTGTCTGCTAAAATAAAGAACTGGATGTAGTCGTCCATCCTCCTGTTGCTGCAAAAGTATTCCAGCTAAACCAATTGAAGTAGCATCCGTATGTACTTCGGTAACTGCGTCTGGTTGGTAGATTGCAAGCACCGGTTTTTCACATAACACTTTCTTTAATTTGTTGTTAAATGTCGGAAGTATCCGGTTAGCCCTAGAAGTTGTCTTACATGATGAACTGTTTTAGGTGTTGGAAAATGTTCAATCGCTTTAGTTTTCTCTGAACCCGGTTGTACTTTCCCATTTTCTACTTCAAAGCCCAAAAAATTTACTTTTTTCATAAGAAATGTGCAGTTTTTTATATTCAAAGTGAGACCTTCTACTTTAAATAAATCAAGTGTACATCGCAGCATTTCGATGAGTTCCGCAGGCGTTTTTCCATGTAACACTATATCATCTAGATATGCTGCAGCTGTATTTAAATGTTAAGCAAGTATTTTATTCATTAACCGCTGGAATACTGTAGGGGCATTACAAAGGCCAAACGGCATCCGCTGGAACTCGTACTGGCCTTCTGGTGTTACAAATGATGTAAAGCGCTTTGAATTTTCTTCCATAGGAATTTGATAGTATCCGGATTTCAGATCTAGATTTATGAACCATTTACTTCCTTTCAGTTTATCTATTTGATCATCTATCCTCGGGAGCGGATGACTATCCTTGATTGTTACGGAGTTTAGTTTTCTGAAGTCTATGCAAAGTCTTTGTTCTCCATTCTTTTTGGTGACCAACAAAACAGGGGACGCAAACTTGGACTGGGACTCTTGGACTATATCATTTTCAAGTAATTGTTGCACAATTTCTCTTACAGCCTGTTGTTCTTTAACTGCCATTCGATTTGGGCGAAATGAAAAAGCTTTATCGTCATCCAGATGTATTGTCATGTGTGTACTTTTTGCACAACCAAGTTTGTTTACATTACACGATATACATTCTCTATATTTATTTAGTAATTTTAAAAGTTGTTGTTCGATTTCTTCGTCGACTGGTCCAATTTTTAAGTCCGATAATTTAATGAGCGCAAGCTGTTGATGTTGCATTTGTAAAACTTGTTCCTTAACACCTTCATCTTGCGCACAAGTCCATCCCCTAGCAATAATTCTATTTTCAGTGACGGTTATATCTGTTTCGGACAAATTAATCAGAGGCACATGTGTAATTCCAAGTTCGTTAATATGTAAAATTGACCTAGGTACACAAGATTCTTCCCCCTCCTTAGATCGTACACTGATGTCCACAAAAATATCCTGATTAAATTGATCAGTTTGCGTTCTCACAAGCTTTATGTGCTAACAGTGGTATCACTGTTCTTTCTCGTGATACCAATTTTACTTTTTCAGAGGTTTGTGTTTCTGTTGTTGAAGTTGGAGATTTTTGTTCTTCTAAAAAGAATTGGAACCTCTTGGATTTCAGTGTTAACAATAAACATCTTAACTTCAGCTTCAACACCGTCAACCTCTATTTTTGACCTCGCAGATCCTTGAATTAGAACCAACCTATTTCCATATCGTTGTAGGGATACGCAATCCTTTTTATTTATTTGTACTTCTAGTTCTCTTGTCTTATCTTCTGTCAAAAGAGTGCATGAACTGCCGAAATCTATGTATCCTATCATATCAAAGTCATTCAACTTGACCTTCTTGAAATATTTTTTATTGCTTTCATCAATGAGAGTCGAAGGTAATACAGATAAAGTTCTTACAGTTTCTTTCCGTGGACACAATTTTTCTTCGTGATATTGGCTTCTACACATAGAACACCGCTTCTCTTCCGGTAGTTGTCTTACTGTACATACATTTGCAAAATGTCCCTGTCTTCCACATTTAAAGCACACTGTTGTTTTGCTAGGGAATTTTGTTCGTTCTACTTCACGTTTTGTGGATTGTTGGCTTTTATTTTTCGCGTATGAGAAGGATGTTTGCTGCCGTATATATATTTCATTTCCATTTACTTGGCTCAAATACTCATATAAGTGCTCAGGTGTCCTAAATCCCCCTGATTGGGCACTAGTTCTAACAACTCGATCGTCAATTCCTCCAATAATACACGAGACAGCCTCTTCTCCTTCTATTTCAAAATGGAGAGCTTCTCGTGAAAGTAATTAATATATGTCTCGTCATGTTGTTTTTTTTCGTTTAAGCATTTCTGTCAACTGTTCACAAAAGTCTCTCTTTGAAGGAAAAGCACTTTGAATTTTCTTTTTCCACTCTGGCCATGAGAATTTTAGACATGAAAGTCCTTTGTACCACAATTCAGCAATCCCCTTGAGTTTCGCCAAAGCAAAATAAATCGTCGCTGCTTCTGTCCACCCAAATATTTCTTTTAGTTCGTCGACCTTGTGACACCATTTTATGGCCGATTGATTTTTATCTTCCAGATTAAAGTCATGCACTGTATCTCCTTTGAAACTTGGAACTTGGTTTTTGGCGTTTGTATTTTCCATTACTGAAGTTAATACATCTGTTAGTCTATCTAAAGAATCTAGCGTTCCAACCGACCTTGAACTTTTATCCCTATATCTTCTTCGTTTATGCCTTTTACTGTAGCGATCATTTTCATTTGAGCTACTACTAGAGCTCCGCTCCCTAAGCCTTTTTTTCTTATTTCTCCCCATTACTCAACTTTATTTAAACAAACAACAAAATTTTGGTGTAATAATGAAATTGAAAATTGGTACGGTTTTACACAAAAAGGTGTGAAAAAGAGAAAGAAAAGAAAAAAAATAAGGAAAAGGGAACCAAACAATATCACTTAAAAGGGTGCTAGAAGATTGCCAACGAACCAGTTATGAGTCCTTTATCCCACTTCTGAATTATAAGATTATTAAAAAAAAAAATAAACAAAACAAACAAAATTTCAATATATATATATATTTTTTTTTTATTAAATAGTTAGTAATTAACGTTGGCAACTCCAAAACTGGTTTTGCTGGCAATACATACTCCCTGTAAAGAAATAAGTAGATACAACTTGAGTCGTTGTCATCACATGCATATTCCCTTCCCACGTCTGTTAAAATAATCAACAAGAATATGAACGAGGTGAACTTGCTATTTCATGAGTTATTCTCTTTGTGCTTGCACCAGGCGGCCGTCAAAGAACGGACTTACACCAAATATTGCTTGTCACCAGGCGACCACCACACACACCACTGAGTGTTTTACTCGCTGGGGAAACGATGGATATTATGTCAATGCGTCTTTTAAGATCGTGATTCGTGAACGGGGCGACCAACACACACGCACCTTTGAGTTACTCACTCGTAGGGGAACTGGTTGGATGTTACACCAATGTCATTCCTGAACCAGGCGACCAACACACACACACCGTTGATTCTTTCACTCGAAGGGGAACCGGTTGGATGTTATGCCAATGTTCCATATACAACAAATAAAAATAAATGTGAGAACAACTCATTGCACCATTCACCTTTTTCACATACACATTACATTCATAACTACTTAGCTATTTACTTTCTCTGTTTTATTGCAAAGGAAATAATCAATATGATCACAATAACACAGCAAGTTGAACTCACCGATATTTTGTCTATTTATACATATATTTGTTATTCAATACTCTTTCCCTTTTTCTTTCTTAAAAAAAACAACCACTATGTCTTTTCACTCTAAGAATTCACCACTGACTGAATGAAGTCCGGGATCGTAAATCCTATGTACATAGATGGTTGCATAAAAATACCCCTACTACAATAATAAGCTGGCAAACAAACATTAAAGGCATTTCCAGGATAGTGCAGTTTTTCTTGATAAAATGCAAGTCAATTTAAATTTACCTGATTTTCTTATAATAGACATGATTATAAGACTTGTATCATGCTACAGATACTATATTTCCATAGATATTCACGCAGAGCAAAATAAAATTACCAATTTTCATTTATGCTACACTGTTTGAGAAGGTTGCAGGGTTGCACTTGGGTGTGTTGGAATCTATAGATACACATTTATTTGTTGGGATTCGAATACCAAAATTTTGAATAACTTTATTTTTGTAATAAAAATTAATTTTTGATTTTTTTTTTTGAAAAATCAATATTCTTAAAACTAATCAAAAAATGTTATTTAAAATTTTATAATTATATATATATTAATAACCTCTAAAAAAAAACTGCATACTAAAATAAAAAAAAAATTTATTTTCAAAACCGGTCCTAAAATTTTGAAATACTTTTTTTCATAAATTCTTCGTCATTTAAGACGTGTGATGGCGTACTTCATTCTTACTAAAAGCGGTTAAGTATTGTGGCTTTGATTCAGTTCAAAATGTGTTATTTTCAACGTAAATGAAACTTGTTTCTGTCAAAGATCTTGCTTTCCAATGTTAAAAGGTACATAAGAGCAAGTACGTGCGACCCAGTCGTGCCCAGTTTTTTACTTAAATTTACATTTTTTTGATTATTTTTTTAAATATTTAAAAAAAAGTTGTTAAACAAAAACCATTCTAACATAAAATCCGTTCCTACGATTAAAAAAAAAAAATAACAATTTTAAAGTCCCCTTTATATTCTTAAAATTTTGTTTTCACGAAGCCTCAACGTCCTTTATAGTAGGTACTTATTATCGCAATGAATGAAGAGCAACTTTCAATTAAATCATTGATTTAGTTTTCACCGTTTATTTGATGAAATGACACTGTTGTTCTTTGGATCAACAATCAGTATATCGGTTATAACTTTTTAATTTTTCATAACCCAATCTCGACTTATTCTATTCTTAAACCAGTAATTTCTAGAATTGCACGCCTTTTTTAATTTTTACTATTTAAATTTAAAGAGTTATTTCTTTTTAATTTTTATGTTGTACTACTTTCTATTTTTCTATTATTTGTCTAGGTAAATATTTATCACATATTTAAACACTTAGCACTCGAAGTGTTGATTAGGAACAAATTTACCAAGTTCTTTCCTCTGACAAGAAAATTAAATTTTTTGACAATATTATAACGTCCTGCTAAGAACCAGAACAATATAACATTGTGAACGTCCAACCAACGAAATTCATAGACTTTTGCTACAGCGGGACTAGACCAAATCATGTATCGCAGATTCCGTAATCATTAGTCTGAAAAATTCTAACCGCCAAAATTCAATTCTATAATACAAAATTATGTACATGAATGGACGTCAACTATAAAGGAATTTGAGGAAGATAGGATTAGCCAAAAGAACATGAACTGTGATATAAATATAAATGTTGATTCTTTAAATCATGACTTCGTTTCATTACCGTTCCCAGCAATTTCCAGCATTTCAATTACATTATTTAGGCCTCCTAATGGATATTCTTTAGAAGTTTGTTTCGAGTTTAGTTGTGTGGAAGCCACTTGTTTATTAAGTCACTTTTACCACTTATTTAACATTATATTACACACACGTTTAATACTATTATAATAACAGGTGCATTCCCATCCCAATGGAAGCTAGCCAAATTTTTACCAATTCCCAAAGGTACGAGGAAATGAATATAGACCTGTTTTGGTGCTCCCCGTTTTGCAAGAGATTTTGAGAGGGTAGTACAAAAAAAACTTAACGCCCATCATCGAACACAAAACACTCACATCGAGGATTGCTGGTTCCTCTGTTCATATGTATGCTGATGATTTTCAGTTGTATAAAAGTTGTCCTTTGAGACTTATTGAAGACTGTGTAGACACTATTAATAGAGACCTTGAAGAAATTTGGTCTGTTCTTGAATCTTCTGAAGGCTATTACGTAGGTTATGGGCCTCTTAGTATTACACCCCTCTTAAAACACGGATGCTTCTAGCTAAAACACTAATATTACCGATTCTCAGTTACGGATACGATATTTTCTGTGACTGCGATGCTATCAACAGGAGAAGGCTTAATGTTGCTTTTAAAAATGCCACACGCTATATACATATTTGGGTTGCGAAGATTTGATCATGTTTCAAATTTCTCAATAGCCGTGTTTTTTTGGGAAATCTATCCGTAGCGAAGCAAGATTTTACCCACCCTACACAACAACCAGATGCCGAAAAAAGTAGATGTTGAATTTGGCTGCGGATTGCATGTTCGACACAACAAGATTCCATTCACAATAGACATGATTATAAGACTTGTATCATGCTACAGATACTATATTTCCATAGATATTCACGCAGAGCAAAATAAAATTACCAATTTTCATTTATGCTACATTGTTTGAGAAGGTTGCAGGGTTGCACTTGGGTGTGTTGGAATCTATAGATACACATTTATTTGGTGGGATTCGAATACCAATGCAACCAAAGTTCGTGCTCGATCCTCTTTTTGGTTGTATCTTGTGTGTAAACAATTTTTAGACTCACAGGCCGACGGTCTTTTGTGAATGATCGTTTTATGTTGCATTGTTTGAGAAGTTTGAAAGGTTGCACTGGGACATAAGACAACAGGCGGCTGCCTATGCGCGGCTGCCTATTCGTTTTTTGGAAAGCTGCCCATAGCTTTTCCACAAAAACACGGCTAATATGACATTTCCCTTTATCACCTTATGCGCTTCCGAACCATCATATTACTTTTCAATATAATTCAAACTCAAAAACGATGCAGTCCGTTCAACAGGATACAGCTTGGTTCATCTGGCAGATCTCAACAAATCATTCATCCACGTAATTCATGTCTAACATCAAAGTTCACAGCGCCAGCTTTTTATTAACGCCATCCGATTGTAGAACTTGTTTCCGTGGCACTTAAGGGGAGTAATTGGGGAAGAGATTTACGTGCTTATTTTCAATATTTATTCTGTTTTTCTTAATAAATATTTTCTTTAATGTTTTGTTATTCATTAGAGATGTTAATGTATTTTTTTTCTCTTTTGCATACTTTTCTTTTTTATTTAGATTTTTGTAAAAGGTATATATTTATAACTATTTTCCCTTTTTTATCTAATTTTGCTTTTATTTTTGTTTTGTTTTGAGGAATATCAAAAATATATAATAGTTTATTAATTATTAGCAGTTTTTTTCAATGCATTATAATATTAATTAGCTTAACACTAATATATTAAAACTTTATCCTTATTGTGTGAGCTTACATTGAATTTATTAAGTTAATAAACTAACTAAAATTCTTTCTGTCTGTACGCAGTATTTGGGACTACAGCCTAAACGGTTGGACCAATCGTCTTCAAATTTAGAACTTAAGGTTATTTTGACATTCTGCAGAGGATTTTTTAAATATTTTTTTAGCTTAAAATAATAGCGGTACCCGCCATATAAGCGTTAATTAAAAGCTTATTTTTCTCGAAAACGGCTCCAAGAATTTGTATTAAAAAAACACTGTGTACTCTTGTAGGTATGGTTTATGTTTTGGTGGAAAAAAATAAGTTGGATGGGCTAAAAACGGTACCCCCATAGGAACGATATTTTTTTCTTCGACTCACTCGAAAACTGGTTAACCGATTACCATCAAATTTGATATTGGAAAAGATGTAGGTAGCCAAAGATGCGCGGTCATATGTGTGGTCACATCGTCAAATAAAATTTAAAAAATAAGTGACATTAACGTAAAAATAACACTATCTGAACTTTAAATAAAATGCATGACTGGGTCCACGAACTTGGTCTTATGCTAGATAATTGCTTAGCGGCTGCATAAAATAAAAAAAATGTTTTTTTTTCGAAAATTCTTTAATTTTTTTAATTAGCTTAAAAGTTTTCTCGGAAAAACTAAGTATGCAATAAAATTTGAAAACTACATGTCTATCGAAGAAAAAATATTGAAAATCGTTCGAACTTTTAAAAAGTCGTTTTTAAAAAAAAAAACTTTTCGAGAAAATTATTAAAAATGAGGGGTACCGTTATAGAACAAAATTTGAAAAATTCATTTCAACTGAAAGATGTATTGTTGTAATAAGAATAGCACCGCGAAAGTTTTATCAAAATCGTTAGAGCCGTTTTCAAAATCAAACTTTTTGTTAAAGATTCTATGTCAGGTACCGTTATTTTTCGACCTAGAGCAAAAATGAAAAACACCTCCTGAGATACTACCAAATAAATACTAAATACCAAGATTAAACCAAATCGGCTGTAGAGGTGCGAGTAGACAGACAGACCGACAGACGGACGGAATTTCCCGACCCAGTTTTTTCGAATTCTCTGTCATCATATTGTCATGTTTGATTGTTAGCTTTATTTTTGCACGAATCCTTAAATTGCCTTATTGTACCTATTGCACGTAAAAAATATTTTCGAATAACTTTTTTTTTTTGTGTTTTTAATTTTTTTTTTTGAAAAATCAATATTTTAAAAACGGTTAAATGTATTTTTTTATAAAATTTGTTATTTTTACTTGGGATTATAGGGACTATAAGGCAAGTTTAGGATTCGTGAATATTAAGAAATTGAGATAAGAATCAAATATGACATTACGATCTAAAAAATTGATCGAGAAAAAATGTCTGTCTGTCTGTTTGTCAGTATGTTTAACGAGCTGCAGCCTAAACGGCTTTAGCGATAATCTTCAAACTTGCTGTGTTATATTCTTTTGGCATTCCCCAGAGGGAAAATTGAAATTTTATTTGTAAGCCTAAATATAACGCTACCTGCCATATGACCGTTTAGGTAAATCTTATTTGTTTGAAATGGCTTGAGAATTTTTTTGTTGGTATTGGCTATCATTTGATTAGAATCGCATATACCGGAAAAGTCTATTAACGGGACCTTTCATATAACGGTTTTTTTTAATTTTTGGCTTTCTCGGTAACGGCTCTATGGATTTCTGTCAAATTTTATATTTGAAAAGATATGAATAGCAAAGTTAATTTTGCATATCAAAATTTTGAATAACTTTATTTTTTTAATAAAAATTAATTTTTGAATTTTTTTTTTTTTGAAAAATCAATATTTTTAAAACTAATCAAAAAATATTATTTTAAATTTTGTCATTATATGTATATTAATAATCTCTAAAATAAACTGCATACCCAAAAAAAAAAAAAAAACTAAAAAATAAAAAACAGGATTTTATTAAAACCGGTCCTAAAATTTTCGAAATACTTTTTTTCATAAATTTTTGTCATTTAAGACGTGTGATGGCGTACTTCATTCTTTCTAAAAACGGTTAAGTATTGTGGTTTTATTTTCAACGTAAATTCAACTTGTTTCTGTCAAAGATCCTGCTTCCCAATTAAGTTAGGTACATAACAGCAAGTACGTGCGACCCAGTCGTGCCCATTTTTTTTACTTAAATTTACATTTTTTTGATTATTTTTTAAATATTAAAAAAAAAGTTGTTAAATAAAAACCAATCTAACATAAAAACCGTTCCTACGATTTTGAAAAAAAAATAACAATTTTAAAGTCTCCTTTATATTCGACGCTGTGATCGTACATAAGAGCAAGTATGTGCGATCCAGTCGTGCAATTTATTTTTTATTTTCACGAAGCCTCAACTTCCTTTATAGTAGGTCTTATTATCGCAATGAATGAAGAGCAACTTTAAAATAATTCATTGATTTAGTTTTCACCGTTAATTTGATGAAATGACACTGTTGTACTTTGGATCAACAATCAGTATATCGGTTATAACTTTTTAATTTTTCATAACCCAATCTCGACTTATTCTATTCTTAAACCAGTAATTTCTAGAATTCCACGCCTTTTTTAATCTTTACTAATTAAATTTCAAGAGTTATTTCTTTTTAATTTTTATGTTGTACTACTTACTATATTTTTCTATTATTTGTCTAGGTGAATATTTATCACATATTTAAACACTTAGCACTCGAAGTGTTGATTAGGAACAAATTTACCAAGTTCTCTCCTCTTTAATTTTTTGACAATATTATAACGTCTCACTGAGAACCAGAACAATATAACATTGTGAACGTCCTTGGTTTACCAACGAAATTCGTAGACTTTTGCTACAGCGGGACTAGACCAAATCATGTATCGCAGATTCCGTAATCAAATAGTCTAAAAAACACTAACCGCCAAAATTCAATTCTAGTTATAATACAAAATTATGTCCATAATTGGACGTCTATTATCCAAGAATTTGAGGAAGATAGGATTAGCCAAAAGAACCTGAACTGTGATATAAATATAAGTGTTGATTCTTTAAATCATGACTTCGTTTCATTACCGTTCCCAGCAATTTCCAGCATTTCAATTACATTATCTAGGCCTCCTAATGGATATTTTTTTAAAGTTTGTTTCGAGTTAAGTTGTGTGGAAGCCACTTGTTTATTAAGTCACTTTTACCAATTATTTAATATTATATTACACACACGTTCAATACTATTATAATGACCGATCCATTCCCATCCCAATGGAAGCTAACCAAAATTTTACTAATTACCAAAGGTACGAGGAAGTAAATATAGACCTGTTTCGGTGCTCCCCTTTTTGCAAAGATTTTGGAGAGGGTAGTACAAAAACAACTTAACGCCCATCATAGAGCACAAAACACTCACATCGAGGATTGCTGGTTCCTCTGTTCAGGTGTATGCTGATGATGTTCAGTTATATAAAAGTTGTCCTTTGAGACTTGTTGAAGACTGTGTAGACACTATTAATAGAGACCTTGAAGAAATTTGGTCTGTTCTTGAATCTTGTGAAGTCTATGGAGTATTACGTAGGTTATGGGCCTCTCAGTATTACACCCCTCTTAAAACACGAATGCTTCTGGCTAAAACACTAATATTACCGATTCTCAGTTACGGCTACGATATTTTATGTGACTGCGATGCTATCAACAGGAGAAGGCTTAATGTTGCTTTTAATAATGCCACGCGCTATATACATATTTGGGTTGCGAAGATTTGATCATGTTTCAAATTTCTCAATACAAATAATAGCCGTGTTTTTTTGGGAAATCTATCCGTAGCGAAGCAAGATTTTTCCCGCACTAAAACAACAGCTGCCGAAAAAAGTAGATGTTGAATTTGGCTGCGGATTGCATGTTCGACACAACAAGATTCCATTCACAAAAGACATGATTATAAGACTTGTACAATGCTACAGATACTATATTTCCATAGATATTCACGCAGAGCAAAATAAAATTACCAATTTTCATTTATGCTACATTGTTTGAGAAGGTTGCAAGGTTGCACTTGGGCGTATTGGAATCTATAGATACACATTTATTTGTTGCGATTCGAATGCAACCAAAGTTCGTGCTCGATCCTCTTTTTGGTTGTATCTTGTGTGTAAATATTTTTTAGACTCACAGGCCGACGGTCTTTTGTGAATTATCGTTTTATGTTGCATTCTTTGAGAAGTTTGAAAGGTTGGACTGGGACATAAGACAACAGGCGGCTGCCTATGCGCGTCTGCCTCTGCTTTGTTTTTAAAGCTGCCCATAGCTTTTCAACAAAAACACGGCTAATATGACATTTCCCTTGATCACCTTATGCGCTTCCGAACCCTTGTATTACTATTCAATATAATTCAAACTCAAAAACGATGCAGTCCATTCAACAGGATACAGCTTGGTTCCTGTGGCAGATCTCAACAAATCATTCATCCACGTAATTCATGTCTAACATCACAATCCACAGTGCCAGTTTTTTATTAACGCCATCAGATTGTGGATTTCGTTTCCGTGGCACTTAAAGGGGGTAATCGGCGAAAAGATTTACTTGCTTATTTTCAATATTTATTCTGTTTTTTCTTAATAAATATTTTCTCTAATGTTTTGTTATTCATTAGAGATGTTATTGTATTTTTTTTCTCTTTTGTATATTTTTCCTTTTTATTTAGATTTTTGTAAAAGGTATATATTTATAACATTTTCCTTTTTTATCTAATTTTGCTTTTATTTTTGTTTTGTTTTGAGGAATATCAAAAATGTATAATTTTATGGTTTATAAATTATTAGTAGTTTTTTTCAAAGCATTATTATATTAATTAGCTTAACACTAATATTTTAGAACTTTATCCTTAAACTAAATGTCTATCGAAGAAAAAAAATTTGAACATAGTTCGACCAGTTTTTTTAAAAAGTCGGTTTTTTTTCGAAAAACTTTTCGAAAAAATATTTGAAATTTTTTTCTAGTATATCATTATAAGGCAATCTGTGGTTTTCATCTGGGAAAATTATTTAACAAAATTAAATCCACCCATTTTCAAAATATTTCGAAAACCAAATTAAAAAAAAAAAAATTAAAAATCGAAAAAAAAAGTTTTTGAAAATTTTCAAATGAGAAATTAATTGAATTATAAATGACTTTCTGTGTACAAAATTTTATTAAAATCGGGATAATAGTTTACGATAAAACCGCAATAGAAAAAACTGGTTTAATGAGAGGTACCGTTATAGAACAAATTTCGAAAAATGTATTTTAACTGAAAGATGTATTATTGTAAAAAATTAGCACCCTGAAAGTTTTAGCAAAAACGTTAGAGCCGTTTTAGAGAAAATCTAACTTTTTGTTCAAAGTTGTATGGCAGGTACCGTTATTTTTCGACCTAGAGCAAAAATGAAAAATACTCCCCGAGATACTACCTAACAAATACTAAATAAAAAGTTTAAAGCAAATCGGCCCATCCGTTTAGGCTGTAGAGGCGCGAACAGACAGACAGACGAACGGAATTTCCATGAACGGTCTAACTGACGAGCCCACCGTTCATGCTTGGGCGAAACGCACATATTGGAGTAAACGACATATTGAATTGAATTAATTAAACAAAATTAATTAAATTAATCTAACAAAACTCCACAAAATAAACAACAACAAACAACTAGCAATAGTTGTTGTTGTTACAATATATTTTTGTTGACTTTGCTGGTCCACGAGCAAAACAACCAAATTGAGGTGCCCAACTTTAACCAAAGTTCCCTAACTGAATATAATTCACCTTTGCTTATTGCAATGGGTTTTATTAAGAGTCGGTAAACATCGACCTGTTTTGTGCGCCTTAGAAAAGCATGAACGGTCTTACTGATGAGCCCACCGTTCATGCTTGGTCGAAACGCACATATTGGAGTAAAGGACACTAAACCTTTCAATTGAGTTTTATTCAATAAAACTCCAAAAAATAAACAACAACAAACAACTAGCAATAGTTGTTGTTGTTACAATACATTTTTGTTGACTTTGCTGGTCCACAAGCAAAATAACCAAATTTAAGTGCCCAACTTTAACCAAAGTTCCCTAAATGAACATTAGTCACCTTTTCTTATTGCAATGGGTTTTATTAAGAGTCGGTAAACATCGAATTGTTTTGAGCGTCTTAGAAGAGCATGAAAGGTCTCAATGATGAGCCCACCGTTCATGCTTGGGCGAAACGCACATATTGGAGTAAAGGACACTAAACCTTTGGATTGAATTTTATTCAACAAAACTCCACAAAATAAACAACAACAAACAACAAGCAATAGTTGTTGTTGTTACAATATATTTTTATTGACTTTGCTGGTCCACGAGCAAAACAACCAAATTTAGGTGCCCAACTTTAACCAAAGTTCCCTAAACCTTTGCTTATTGCAATGGGTTTTATTAAGAGTCGGTAAACATCGACCTGTTTTGTGCGTCTTAGAAGAGCATGAACGGTCTTACTGATGAGCCCACCGTTCATGCTTGGGCAAAACGCACATATTGGAGTAAAGGACACTAAACCTTTGAATTGAATTATATTCAACAAAACTCCACAAAATAAACAACAACAAACAACTAGCAATATTTGTTCTTGTTACAATATATTGTTATGAAAAATTAAAAAGTTATAACCGATAAACTGATTGTTGATCCAAAGCACAACAGTGTCATTTCATCAAATAAACGGTGAAAACCAAATCAATGCTTTAATTGAAAGTTGCTCTTTATTCATTGCGATAATAAGTATGTACTATAAAGGAAGTTGAGGCTTCGTAAATATATAAAATAAATTGCACGACTGGATCGCACATGCATCCTCATATGTCACAGCGTCGAATTAAATTTGAAGAATATAAAAGGGACCTTAAAATTGTTTTTGGATTTTTTGTGATTTTTAATTGTTAATTTAAATTTTTTTAATTTTTAATTTTTCCGCTGAAAACTATTTTACGTACTTTTGTGAAAATTTGAGATATTTTTTCAAAGTCGTAGGAACGGTTCTTAGGTTAAAATGGTTTTTATTTAATTTTTTTTTTTAATATTAAAAAAAATAATTAAAAAAAATGCAAACTTAAGTAAAAAAATGGGCACGACTGGGTCGCACGTACTTGCTCTTATGCACCTTATTACATTAGAAAGCAAGATCTTTGACAGAAATAATTTACATTTACCTTGAAAATAACACAGTTTAAACTTATAAAAAGAATCTAAACCTCAATACTTAACGGTTTTTAGTAAGAATGAAGTACGCCATCACACGTCTTAAATGACCAAGAATTTAGGAAAAAAGTATTTCGAAAATTTTAGGACCGGTTTTGATAAAATCCTGTTTTTTATTTTTGATTTTTTTAATTTTTTTTTTAATTTTGGTATGCAGTTTTTTAGAGATTATTAATATACATGCAATTATAAAATTTAAAATAATATTGATTTTTCAAAAAATAATTTTTATTATAAAAAAAAGTTATTTAAAATTTTGATAAGCACTAAATATCACGAAATATCCCAACTCCATGATGGTAGCTTATTAATCAAACCAAATCCCAAATCTTGCCGAAAAATTCATTAAAGTTGATAACCTAGCTAATATGTGTCCTGTGGTGATTAAATTGCATAATCGTTTAAATGAATCAAAGGGAATTGCTTATGGAGCGTAAGCTTAGCTAGTCTTATCAATGTGTCAGAAAAGAAACTAGAAGGCGTAACAGGTGTGTTCAAATATACAAAACCCGAAGACAAGGGGAAACCAGATGAAAAGAGAAAACCATCAGGCTTGATCTTATTCACATTCAACCTTTTCACTCCCCCAAAAACAATTGAAATTGGTTTTTACACCGCAAAAGTCACGGAATACATATCGAATCGCAATTGCCAGCTTCTTGGTCACACAACCAAATGCTGTAGCGGTAGTCCCAAATGCGAGACATGTAGCCCTGATCTTCACTCTCCCAATAATTGCTTGAGTATAAAATGCGCTAATTGCTCTCTACTACACCCCGCATCATCGAAAACTTGTCCAAGCTATCAATAAGCAAAACAGATCCTCATCACTATCAAAACAACAAACAAATGCTCTATTGGTGAAACAAAACTTATGTATAGAGAACAAAACCCCTCCCAAACAGCACCTCTTATTTTCACCTTTGCAGAAAGAGCAAAGTTAAACAATAAATTTACCTCCACCAAAATCCCAACTTAATTGCCCACAAACAAAGAACTACGAATCGAACTAATTTCAACAACACAATCAAATCCAACTCTAATATCAAACAACGAACCAACTCAAACCACCGAACCAAAAACTTTGATTCCACAAGGAAAAAGCAACGCACAAAGCACACCATCCAACACAAATGTAAGTACCTCCACGAAACAACTTTTTAATTCATACTCAACATCCAACTCAAACCTATTAAACAACTCTAAATTAACCTTCTCAAATCACTCAAACTACCCTACTGAGAACTCAAATTCAAACCCATCAGAAACTCTAAGTTTCCTCTCAAACAACAACACTAAAATTACTCCAAGCCCAAACGATGATGTCGAAATGTAAAAATACCTATGAAACTACAATATATGACTGTGTTGTTCCGGGATTGAACCATTTGAGCTCCTCCAGGAGGTTCAACATCGGGGCAACGGAGTCAAGATCTAATCAACCTAACAACCCTTAGCCAAACAAGTATATAACAAAACATAAACAATTCAATTCCTATTTTATACAATCATACATCTAATTCGGTTAACCACACTTGCTTCTAGCAACAGAAATTCGTGGAAACAGTATTCTCAGTATTCTTCAATGGAATAAACAAGCTTTCCTTAACATCTTTGATGAGCTAAACATTTTGATTAAAGAACATTACCCCAGCATAATATTGCTGCAAGAAACCCACAGGACACTAAACCTTTGAATTGAATTTTATTCAAAAAAACTCCACAAAATAAACAACAACAAACAACTATCCATAGTTGTTGTTGTTACAATATATTTTTATTGACTTTGCTGGTCCACGAGCAAAACAACCAAATGTAGGTGCCCAACTTTAACCAAAATTCCCTAAATGAATATAATTCACCTTTGCTTATTGAAATGGGTTTTATTAAGAGTCGGTAAACATCGACCTGTTTTGTGCGCCTTAGAAGAGCATGAACGGTCTTACTAATGAGCCCACCGTTCATGCTTGGTCGAAACGCACATATTGGAGTAAAGAACACTAAACCTTTAAATTGAATTTTATTCAACAAAACTCCACAAAATAAACAACAACAAACAACTAGCAATAGTTGTTGTTGTTACAATATATTTTTGTTGACTTTGCTGGTCCACAAGCAAAACAACCAAATTTAGGTGCCCAACTTTAACCAAAGTTCCCTATATGAATATTATTCACCTTTGCTTATTGCAATGGGTTTTATTAAGAGTCGGTAAACATCGAATTGTTTTGTGCGTCTTAGAAGAGCATGAACGGTCTTACCGATGAGCCCACCGTTCATGCTTGGGCGAAACGCACATATTCGAGTAAAGGACACTAAACCTTTGGATTGAATTTTATTCAACAAAACCTCACAAAATAAACAACAACAAACAACTAGCAATAGTTGTTGTTGTTACAATATATTTTTATTGACTTTGCTGGTCCACGAGCAAAACAACCAAATTTAGGTGCCCGACTTTAACCAAAGTTCCCTTAACCTTTGCTTATTGCACATATTCGAGTAAAGGACACTAAACCTTTGGATTGAATTTTATTCAACAAAACCTCACAAAATAAACAACAACAAACAACTAGCAATAGTTGTTGTTGTTACAATATATTTTTATTGACTTTGCTGGTCCACGAGCAAAACAACCAAATTTAGGTGCCCGACTTTAACCAAAGTTCCCTTAACCTTTGCTTATTGCAATGGGTTTTATGAAGAGTCGGTAAACATCGACCTATTTTGTGCGTCTTAGAAGAGCATGAACGGTCTAACTGATGAGCCAACCGTTCATGCTTGGGCGAAACGCACATATTGGAGTAAAGAACACTAAACCTTTGAATGGAATTTTACTCAACAAAACTCCACAAAATAAACAACAACAAACAACTAGCAGTAGTTGTTCTTGTTACAATATTTTGTTATGAAAAATTAAAAAGTTATAACCGATAAACTGATTGTTGATCCAAAGCACAACAGTGTCATTTCATCAAATAAACGGTGAAAACCAAATCAATGCTTTAATTGAAAGTTGCTCTTCATTCATTCCGATAATAAGTACCTACTATAAAGGAAGTTGAGGCTTCGTGAATATATAAAATAAATTGCACGACTGGATCGCACATACTTCCTCTTATGTGCGATGGGTTTTATTAAGAGTCGGTAAACATCGACCTGTTTTGTGCGTCTTATAAGAGCATGAACGGTCTAACTGATGAGCCCACCGTTCATGCTTGGGCGAAACGCACATATTGGAGTAAAGGACACTAAACCTTTGGATTGAATTTTATTCAACAAAACTCCACCAAAATAAACAACAACAAATAACTAGCAATAAATGTTGTTGTTACAATATATTTTTATTGACTTTGCTGGTCCACGAGCAAAACAACCAAATTTAAGGGGTTTTGGAAATAAAATCTTTGGATATGTAAAATCTTTTTTAACGAATAAAAAATTTTATGCAAATATCAATAACCGATTTTTTTTAACGATCGATAGTTTTAAGTAAATTGACTACGGTTTATCTATCTATGGTAGCTGCCCTAAAACAACACTAAAGATCATAAAACCATCATATCACCATGCAACCAGACGATCCATCAACCCTTTTCCTACTACCCCAATCAAAAATATCCTAGCAGAAGCTGGACTCCCTTTGATCGAAGAAAGGATACAGGATATCATTTTTGAATTAAACACAAAATTGGCTTTCTCTAAAAACTCGGTAATTGACAAGGATATACTAGAATCTAGACGTCACAAGAAAAAACCCATCCACCATCAGTGTCATCCTAGATAAGGACAAGCAATTTGGAATTCCAACTAAACGCACTCAAAATATTTTATCCCCCATGGTTTATAGGATCAGGTTCATCAATAATGACACTAGCGGATTTCAAAAAGGGCAACACGAGTAACGTTATATACTAAGCACTTTTCACAAGTATTTCGACTGAACACAAATCTAATGGATGGACTTTTATATATACTGATGGCTCTAAATCAACTGATTGCACCTCTATTGCAGTGACTTTCGAAAATGGTAACATTCTACGTGTGGGAATCCTACCGGAATTTAGTTCAATCCTCACAGCCGAAGCATTTGCCATTCTTCAAGCTACAAACGAAGCACTGAACCGCGGTGGTAAGCACATTATATGCACCGACAGGATCTCTGTACTTAACGCCATCAATAACCCCAACAATGTTACTGATCTTATCTCTGATATCCGAAATAAGCTGATTTAAACTCCTAATAAATTGAAGCTAATGTGGACCCCTGAAGAACAAAGTTAAAAACACCATATAGAACTTTTGCTTTAATGGAATACCTATCATCATCATTACACCCAAATCAATCCAAATAAAGTTCATCCACGATATCCGACAAACGTATCGAATTCAAATAAATTCTAACTTCCTTCGGCTCCGATTGGGACATACTACAGCAACTCACCAACACCTGTTAAATAAAAACACGCCTTCTAATTGCAACACCTGCAATGTAAGACTGGATATAAATAAATATTCCAAAATACAAATATTTATGAAATATTAAAAATCCTAACACTATTAATATAGAACAAATCAACGAATTTGTTTCTGCTACTAACATTGTTATATAAGATTTTAAATTTGTCACAGAACGAATAGTCCTCGCTGCTACGCTCAGTAATTCATATTTAACTTTGCAATTTTAATTGCTGGTTAATAAAAGATAATAATAATAATAAATTTGCTATTTATATCTTCCAAATATAAAATTTGACAGAAATCCATATAGCCGTTTCCGAAGAAGCCAAAAATGAAAAAAACCGTTATATGAAAAATACCGTTAATAGACTTTTCCTTTTTATGTGGTTCTAATCGAATGATAGCCAATACCAACAAAAAAATTCTCAAAAATGTTCATCAAAATCGTTGGTGCCGTTTTTGAGACAAATAAGATTTTCCTAAACGGTCATATGGCAGGTACCGTTATTTTTAGGCCTAAAAATAAAATTTCAATTTTACCTCTGGGGAATGCCAAAAGAATCACACACACCAAGTTTGAAGATAATCGCTTAAGCCGTTTAGGCTGCATCTCGTTATACATACTGACAGACAGACAGACAGACAGACATTTTTCTCCATCACTTTTTTAGACGTCTCTAGGATCATAATGTCATATTTGATTGTTATCTAATTTTTTTTTAATATTCACGAATCCTAAACTTGCCTTATAGTCCCTATAATTGCAAGTAAAAATAGCAAAGTTTATAAAAACATACATTTAACCGTTTTTAAAATATTGATTTTTCAAAAAAAAAAAATTAAAAACACTTAAAATAATAAGAATAATATAAGAATAAGTCGAGATTGGGTTATGAAAAATTAAAAAGTTATAACCGATATACTGATTGTTGATCCAAAGCACAACAGTGTCATTTCATCAAATAAACTGTGAAAACCAAATAAATGATTTATTTGAAAGTTGCTCTTCATTCATTGCGATAATAAGTACCTACTGTAAAGGAAGTTGAGGCTTCGTAAAAGTAAAAAAAATAAAAATAAATATGTGCGATCATTGCGTCGAATTAAATTTTAAGAATATAAAGGGGACTTTAAAATTGTTATTTTTTTTTAAATCGTAGGAACGGTTTTTATATTAGAATGGTTTTATTTAACAACTTTTTTTTAAATATTTAAAAAAATAATCAAAAAAACGTAAATTTAATTAAAAAAAAATGGGCACGACTGGGTTGCACGTACTTGCTCTTATGTACCTTATTACATTGGAAAGCAAGATCTTTGAAAGAAACAAGTTACATTTACGTTGAAAATAACACAGTTTGAACTGAATCAAAACCACAATACTTAACAGTTTTTAGTATGAATGAAGTACGCCATCACACGTCTTAAATGACGAAGAATTTATGAAAAAAAGTATTTCGAAAATTTTAGGACCGGTTTTGATAAAATCCTGTTTTTTATTTTTAGTTTTTTGAAATTTTTTTTTTTTTTAATTTTGGTACGCAGTTTTTTTTAGAGATTATTAATATACATATAATGACAAAATTTAAAATAATATTTTTTCATAAGTTTTAAAAATATTGATTTTTCAAAAAAAAAAAAAATCAAAACTTAATTTTTATTAAAAAAATAAAGTTATTCAAAATTTTGATATGCAGAATTAACTTTGCTATTTATATCTTTTCAAATATAAAATTTGACAGAAATCCATAGAGCCGTTACCTAGAAAGCCAAAAATTAAAAAAAACCGTCATATGAAAAATCCCGTTAATAGACTTTTCCCGTATATGTGGTTCTAATCAAATGATAGCCAATACCAACAAAAAAATTCTCAAACATTTTCAAACAAATAAGATTTTCCTAAACGGTCAAGTAGCGTTATTTTTAGGCCTAAAAATAAAATTTCAATTTTTCCTCTGGGGAATGCCAAAAGAATCACACACACCAAGTTTGAAGATTATCGCTTAAGCCGTTTAGGCTGCAGCTCGTTAAACATACTGACAAACAGACAGACAGACAGACATTTTTTTTCGATCACTTTTTTCGATCGTAATGTCATGTTTGATTGTTATCTCTATTTTTTTAATATTCACGAATCCTAAACTTGCATTATAGTCCCTATAATCGCAAGTAAAAATAACAAAGTTTATATTATATAAAAATACATTTCACCGTTTTTAAAAATATTGATTTTTTTAGGCCTACAAATAACGCTACCTGCCATAAGACCGTTTAGGAAAATCTTATTTGTTTGAAAATTTTTGAGAATTTTTTTGTTGGTATTGGCTATCATTTGATTAGAACCACATGTATGGATTTCTGTCAAATTTTATATTTGAAAAGATATAAATAGCAAAGTTAATTCTGCATATCAAAATTTTGAGTAACTTTATTTTTAAAATAAAAATTGATTTTTGAATTTTTTTTTTGATAAATCAATATTTTTTAAACTAATCAAAAAATATTATTTTAAATTTTGTCATTATAATGTATATTAATAATCTCTAAAAAGAAACAGCATACCAAAATTAAAAAAAAAAAAAATTCAAAAAACTAAAAATAAAAAACATGATATTATCAAAACCTGTCCTAAAATTTTCGAAATACTTTTTTTCATAAATTCTTTGTCATTTAAGACGTGTGATGGCGTACTTCATTCTCACTTAAAACGATTAAGTATTGTGGTTTTGATTCAGTTCAAACTGTGTTATTTTCAACGTAAATGTAACTTGTTTCTGTCAAAGATCTTGCTTTCCAATTAAGTTAGGTACATAACAGCAAGTACGTGCGACCCAGTCGTGTCCATTTTTTTTTACTTAAATTTACATTTTTTGTGATTATTTTTTAAATATTTAAAAAAAGTTGTTAAATAAAAACCATTCTAACATAAAAACCGTTCCTACGATTTAAAAAAAAAATAACAATTCTAAAGTCCCCTTTATATTCTTAAAATTTAATTCGACGCTGTGATCGTACATAAGAGCAAGTATGTGCGATCCAGTCGTGCAATTTATTTTTTATTTTCACGAAGCCTCAACTTCCTTTATAAGAGGTACTTATTATAGGAATGAATAAAGAGCAACTTTCAATTAAATCATTGATTTAGTTTTCACCGTTTATTTGATGAAATGACACTGTTGTGCTTTGGATCAACAATCAGTATATCGGTTATAACTTTTTAATTTTTCATAACCCAATCTCGACTTATTCTATTCTTAAACCAGTATTTTATAGAATTGCACGCCTTTTTTAATTTTTAATATTTAAATTTAAAGAGTTATTTCTTTTTAATTTTTATGTTGTACCACTTTCCATTTTTCTATTATTTGTCTAGGTAAATATTTATCACATATTTAAACACTTAGCACTCAAGGTGTTGATTAGGAACAAATTTACCAAGTTCTCTCCTCTGACAAGAAAATTTAATTTTTTGGCAATATTATAACGTCCCACTGAGAACCAGAACAATATAACATTGTGATCGTCCTTGGTTTACCAACGAAATTCGTAGACTTTTGCTACAGCGGGACTAGACCAAATCATGTATCGCATAAATTCAATTCTATAATACAAAATTATGTCCATGAATGGACGTCAACTATGCAAGAATTTGAGGAAGATAGGATTAGCCAAAAGAACATGAACTGTGTTGTTGATTCTTTAAATCATGACTTCGTTTCATTACCGTTCCCAGCAATTTCCAGCATTTCAATTACATTATATAGGCCTCCTAATGGATATTTTTAACAAGTTTGTTTCGAGTTTAGTTGTGTGGAAGCCACTTGTTTATTAAGTCACTTTTACCAATTATTTAACATTATATTACACACACGTTCAATACTATTATAATGACAGGTGCATTCCCATCCCAATGGAAACTAGCCAAATTTTTACCAATTCCCAAAGGTACGAGGAAATGAATATAGACCTGTTTCGGTGCTCCCGTTTTTGCAAAAGTTTTTGAGAGGGTAGTACAAAAACAACATAACGCCCATCATAGAGCACAAAACACTCACATCGAGGATTGCTGGTTCCTCTGTTCAAATGTATGCTGATGATGTTCAGTTATATAAAAGTTGTCCTTTGAGACTTATTGAAGACTGTGTAGACACTATTAATAGAGACCTTGAAGAAATTTGGTCTGTTCTTGAATCTTGTGAAGTCTATGGAGTATTACGTAGGTTATGGGCCTCTCAGTATTACACCCCTCTTAAAACACGGATGCTTCTGGCTAAAAAACTAATATTACCGATTCTCAGTAACGGATACAATATTTTCTGTGACTGCGATGCTATCAACAGGAGAAGGCTTAATGTTGCTTTTAAAAATGCCACGCGCTATATACATATTTGGGTTGCGAAGATTTGATCATGTTTCAAATGTCTCAATACAAATAATAGCCGTATTTTTTGGGAAATCTATCCGTAGCGAAGCAAGATTTTACCCACCCTACAAATACAAAAACCAGCTGCCGAAAAAAGTAGATGTTGAATTTGGCTGCGGATTGCATGTTCGACACAACAAGATTCCATTCACAATAGACATGATTATAAGACTTGTATCATGCAACAGATAATATATTTCCATAGATATTCACGCAGAGCAAAATAAAATTACCAATTTTCATTTATGCTACATTGTTTGAGAAGGTTGCAGGGTTGCATTTGGGTGTGTTGGAATCTATAGATACATATTTATTTATTGGGATTCAAATACCAATGCAACCAAAGTTCGTGCTCGATCCTCTTTTTGGTTTTATCTTTTGTGTAAATATTTTTTAGGCTCACAGGCCGACGGTCTTTTGTGAATGATCGTTTTATGTTGCATTGTTTGAAAAGTTTGAAAGGTTGCACTGGGACAAAAGACAACAGGCGGCTGCCTATGAGCGGCTGCCTATGCGTTTTTTTGGAAAGCTGCCCTTAGCTTTTCCAAAAAAAACACGGGTAATATGACATTTCCCTTGATCACCTTATGCGCTTCCGAACCCTCATATTACTATTCAATATATATCAAACTCAAAAACGATGCAGTCCGTTCAACACGATACAGCTTGGTTCCTCTGGCAGATCTCAACAAGTCATTCATCCACGTAATTCATGTCTAACATCACAGTTCACAGCGCCAGTTTTAAGAATATTGATTTTTCAAAAAAAAAAATCAAAAATTAATTTTTATTAAAAAAATAAAGTTATTCAAAATTTTGATATGCAGAATTAACTTTGCTATTTATATCTTTTCAAATATAAAATTTGACAGAACTCCATAGAGTCGTTACCGAGAAAGTCAAAAATAAAAAAACCGTTATATGAAAGGTCCCGTTAATAGACTTTTCCCGTATATATGTGGTTCTAATCAAATGATAGCCAATACCAACCAAAAAATTTTTAAAAAAATTTCAAACAAATAAGATTTTCGTAAACGGTCATGTGGCAGGTAGCGTTATTTGTAGGCCACAGTTCAAACTGTGTTATTTTCAACGTAAATGTAACTTGTTTCTGTCAAAGATCTTGCTTTTCAATGTTAAAAGGTACATAAGACCAAGTACGTGCGACCCAGTCGTGCCCATTTTTTTACTTAAATTTACATTTTTTTGATTATTTTTTTAAATATTTAAAAAAAGTTTATATTCTTAAAATTTAATTCGACGCTGTGATCGCACATAAGAGCAAGTATGTGCGATCCAATCGTGCAATTTATTTTTTATTTTCACGAAGCCTCAACTTCCTTTATAGTAGGTTCTTATTATCGCAATGAATGAAGAGTAACTTTCAATTAAATCATTGATTAAGTTTTCACCGTTTATTTGATGAAATGACACTGTTGTGCTTTGGATCAACAATCAGTATATCGGTTATAACTTTTTAATTTTTCATAACCCAATCTCGACTTATTCTATTCTTAAACCAGTAATTTCTAGAATTGCACGCCTTTTTTAATTTTTACTATTTAATTTTAAAGAGTTATTTCTTTTTAATTTTTATGTTGTACTACTTTCTATTTTTCTATTATTTCTATTATCACATATTTAAACACTTAGCACTCGAAGTATTGATGAGGAACAAATTTACCAAGTTCTCTCCTCTGACAACAAAATTAAAATTTTTGACAATATTATAACGTCCCACCCTTGTATATGAAACCTACAGTACTACCATCAGTGTTCGAAAACGAGCGCCATATAGTGCGTCTACATCTCCCTAAAGTTTTTCTCTGAGTTTAGACTGCAACGTAGACTTTTAGTCGGCGAAATGTATTCAACACATATGCAATGTTAGAAAAAGACAGAACGACAAAGATGTATATAAAGTAATAGCAGTCAGAAGGAAACAAACCATGAACACTTTTTCATGTCATTTCATTACCATTTTCTTTAGAATAAGCGATAATGAGAGATTGAAAGATAGAAATTTAGATAGGTATGTGAGGAGTTTTCATTTCTGCCTCGGAAATACACTGTTTGTGGGTAGGTTTTTTTTTATAGATACGGCAACAGGATGAAATTTACCTTTTTAACGATTTTTGTTGAAATTTGATATTTGGTTTGGTTTTTTTTGTGTACAATTTTGAATGGTTACCATGTTTGATAATTATATCAATTTTTTTAAGTCTGCAAAAAATTTAATTAGTTGAAGTACCTACCTAGTTACTTATTTTACAAATAAAACACATTATTTGCATATGTTGTAACTATGTTATTGCTTAAGAGTATATATATAAATATACTACTAACTACTAAATATAGTACTAAATCTGCTACTTACTACAAAATATAGTACTAAATATACTACTAAGTATTAAATCTAGTACTAAATATACTACGATAGTACTAAATTCTAGTACTAAGCACTAAAAATCTAGTACCAAAATACTATTGTACCGACAACATAGAACCAATCGGCACCAGTTTTATATTTAACTAGCGTTCAAAATTGAAGAATTAAACGTTAAAACTTTTAACAGTCAAATCCGAATATCGCAATATTGGTATTTGATTTTGGTATAAGAAATACAGAAAATACAGAAATAACGTTCCCAGCAATTTCCAGCATTTCAATTACATTATCTAGGCCTCCTAATGGATATTCTTTAGAAGTTTGTTTCGAGTTTAGTTGTGTGGAAGCCACTTGTTTATTAAGTCACTTTTACCAATTATTTAACATTATATTACACACACGTTCAATACTATCATAAGGACAGGTGCATTCCCATCCCAATGGAAGCTAGCCAAATTTTTACCAATTCCCAAAGGTACGAGGAACTGAATATAGACCTGTTTCGGTGCTCCCCTTTTTGCAAAAGTTTTTGAGAGGGTAGTACAAAAAAAACTTAAAGCCCATCATCGAGCACAAAACACTCACATCGAGGATTGCTGGTTCCTCTGTTCATATGTATGCTGATGATGTTCAGTTATATAAAAGTTGTCCTTTGAGACTTATTGAAGACTGTGTTGACACTATTAATAGAGACCTTGAAGAAATTTGGTCTGTTCTTGAATCTTCTGAAGTCTATGGATTACGTAGGTTATGGGCCTCTCAGTATTACACCCCTCTTAAAACACGGATGCTTCTGGCTGAAACACTAATATTACCGATTCTCAGTTACGGATACGATATTTTCTGTGACTGCGATGCTATCAACAGGAGAAGACTTAATGTTGCATTTAAAAATGCCACGCGCTATATACATATTTGGGTTGCGAAGATTTGATCATGTTTCAAATTTCTCAATACAAATAATAGCCGTGTTTTTTTGGGAAATCTATCCATAGCGAAGCAAGATTTTACCCACCCTTCAAATACAACAACCAGCTGCCGAAAAAAGTAGATGTTGAATTTGGTTGCGGATTGCATGTTCGACACAACAAGATTCCATTCACAATAGTTTAAGATTATTTAAAAAAAAAATAAACAAAACAAAAAAATTTTCAATATATATATATATATATTTTTTTTATTAAATAGTTAGTAAATAACGTTGGCAACTCCAAAACTGGTCTCGCTAGAAATCCATACTCCCTGTAAAGAAATAAGTAGATACAACTTGAGTCGTTGTCATCACATGCATATTCCCTTCCCACGTCTGTTAAAATAATCAACAAGAATATGAATGAGGTGAACTTGCTATTTCATGAGTTATTCTCTTTGTGCTTGTACCAGGCGGCCGGCAAAGAACGGACTTACACCAAATATTGCTTGTCGCCAGGCGACCACCACACACACCATTGAGTGTTTTACTCGCTGGGGAACTGATGGATATTATGCCAATGCGTCTTTTAAGATCGTGATTCGTTTACGGGGCGACCAACACACACGCACCTTTGAGTTACTCACTCGTAGGGGAACTGGTTGGATGTTACACCAATGTCATTCCTGAACCAGGCGACCAACGCACACACACCGTTGAGTCTTTCACTCGAAGGGGAACTGGTTGGATGTTATGCCAATGTTTCATATACAACAAATACAAAATAAATGTGAGAACAACTCATTGCACCATTCACCTTTTTCACATACACATTACATTCATAACTACTAAGCTATTTACTTTCTCTGTTTTATTGCAAATCTAAGGAAATAATCAATATGATCACAATAACACAGCAAGTTGAACTCACCGATATTTTGTCTATTTATACATATATTTGTTATTTAATATTCTTTCTCTTTTTCTTTCTTAAAAAAAAAACAACCACTATGTCTTTTCACTCTAAGAATTCACAACTGACTGAATGAAGTCCGGGATCGTATATCCTATGTACATAGATGGTTGCATAAAAATACCCCCACTACAATAATAAGCTGGCAAACAAACATTAAAGGCATTTCCAGGATTGTGCAGTTTTTCTAGATAAAATGCAAGTCAATTTAAATTTACCTGATTTTCTTATAATCGTCCATACTGATTTGAACTCGCCTCGAGTTCTTCACTTTCCATAGTATCGTTTTCCATCCCTTCATTTTCGGTATCGTATATACCACCTGGCGGCACCCAAGGTCTTATATTATCAACGGAAATAACGCTCTCATAACTTGTACTACGAGTCCGGCGCTTGGTGCCTTCCATATCTTTTACTATGTATCGATCATTTGGGAGGGAAGCTTTTATTATAAATGGTCCCTTGAAGGGTGGAACTAATTTCCTGCTCATACCAATTTTCAATTCCTGTTTTTTTTATCAACACCAAATCTCCCTCTTTATATTGTTAAGGATTCTTTCTACGTCTGTCATATTCTCTCTTTTGCTTATTTTGTGCGACCTTGATGTGTTCAGATGCTTCTTTGCGGACCGCACAGAGATCCTGGATCAAGTTTGCAGTGGTTTTTATTTCATCTTTTAGAACAGCGTCCGTACCAGATCGGGGTCTCATACCCAAAAGCAATTAGCTCGGTGTTTTACCCGTACTTTTATTCACTATATTGTTGAGGGCGAACTGGACTTGCCGAGAATTGTTATCCCACCGTTCTTCTTCCAATGTTGTTGTCATAAGGGCACTTAGAATTGACCTATTAAGACGTTCGACTTGTCCATTTGCCCTTGGTGTTGCAACTGCATTTAAAATATGCTTAATATTATTTTGTGAGCAAAACTCTTTAAAATCTTTAGCCGTGAAGGCACTACCACGATCAGATGTCACTTGGCTTATCATGCCCTTTGGCACGACCCATTGAAACCCATTTGCAGTTTTCCGATATACTCGGCCATCACGTAGTACATAGTCCTTATGAACCTGCTGTTCATGTTCAGTTTTTGGGTGTTTCTTTAGAGTTTCGTGGATTTGAATAATTTTATCGTCGGTGAGTTGTCCTGATAGAACCCAGTCAGCTTGGTTTATCTGCATAACCGTTTCCAAGCAGGGATTTCTGCTGAGAGCATCGGCGTGACGCATTCGTTCACCTGGTCTATACTTGACATCAAAAGTGAACTCCATTAATTGTAACATCCATGTTGCAATTCTGGGAAGTAGATGTTTCTTCTCATTTGATATTTTAAGTGCGTTACAATCAGTTACTACTGTGAATTTCGTTCCTAAAAGATAAGAACGAAATTTTTTAAGCGTTTCTACCAGAGCAAGTGTTTCCAGTTCATAAAAATGGTACTTTTCTTCCGGTTGCTTTGTCTGTCTGCTAAAATAAAGAACTGGATGTAGTCGTCCATCCTCCTGTTGCTGCAAAAGTATTCCAGCTAAAATAATTGAAGTAGCATCCGTATGTACTTCGGTAACTGCGTCTGGTTGCTAGATTGCAAGCACCGGTTTTTCACATAACACTTTCTTTAATTTGTTGTTAAATGTCGGAAGTATCCGGTTAGCCCTAGAAGTTGTCTTACATGATGAACTGTTTTAGGTGTTGGAAAATGTTCAATCGCTTTAGTTTTCTCTGAACCCGGTTGTACTTTCCCATTTTCTACTTCAAAGCCCAACAAATTTACTTTTTTCATAAGAAATGTGCAGTTTTTATATTCAAAGTGAGACCTTCTACTTTAAATAAATCAAGTGTACATCGCAGCATTTCGATGAGTTCCGCAGGCGTTTTTCCATGTAACACTATATAATCTAGATATACTGCAGCTGTATTTAAATGTTAAGCAAGTATTTTATTCATTAACCGCTGGAATACTGTAGGGGCATTACAAAGGCCAAACGGCATCCGCTGGAACTCGTACTGGCCTTCTGGTGTTACAAATGATGTAAAGCGCTTTGAATTTTCTTCCATAGGAATTTGATAGTATCCAGATTTCAGATCTAGATTTATGAACCATTTACTTCCTTTCAGTTTATCTATTTGATCATCTATCCTCGGGAGCGGATGACTATCCTTGATTGTTACGGAGTTAAGTTTTCTGAAGTCTATGCAAAGTCTTTGTTCTCCATTCTTTTTGGTGACCAACAAAACAGGGGACGCAAACTTGGACTGGGACTCTTGGACTATATCATTTTCAAGTAATTGTTGCACAATTTCTCTTACAGCCTGTTGTTCTTTAACTGCCATTCGATTTGGGCGAAATGAAAAAGGTTTATCGTCATCCAGATGTATTGTCATGTGTGTACTTTTTGCACAACCAAGTTTGTTTACATTACACGATATACATTCTCTATATTTATTTAGTAATTTTAAAAGTTGTTGTTCGATTTCTTCGTCGACTGGTCCAATTTTTAAGTCCGATAATTTAATGAGCGCAAGCTGTTGATGTTGCATTTGTAAAACTTGTTCCTTAACACCTTCATCTTGCGCACAAGTCCATCCCCTAGCAATAATTCTATTTTCAGTGACGGTTATATCTGTTTCGGACAAATTAATCAGAGGCACATGTGTAATTCCAAGTTCGTTAATATGTAAAATTGACCTAGGTACACAAGATTCTTCCCCCTCCTTAGATCGTACACTGATGTCCACAAAAATATCCTGATTAAATTGATCAGTTTGCGTTCTCACAAGCTTTATGTGATTCGCTGGTATCACTGTTCTTTCTCGTGATACCAATTTTACTTTTTCAGAGGTTTGTGTTTCTGTTGTTGAGGTTGGAGATTTTTGTTCTTCTAAAAAGAATTGGAACCTCTTGGATTTCAGTGTTAACAATAAACATCTTAACTTCAGCTTCAACACCGTCAACCTCTATTTTTGCCCTCGCAGATCCTTGAATTAGAACCAACCTATTTCCATATCCTTGTAGGGATACGCAATCCTTTTTATTTATTTGTACTTCTAGTTCTCTTGTCTTATCTTCTGTCAAAAGAGTGCATGAACTGCCGAAATCTATGTATCCTATCATATCAGAGTCATTCAACTTGACCTTCTTGAAATATTTTTTATTGCTTTCATCAATGAGAGTCGAAGGTAATACAGATAAAGTTCTTACAGTTTCTTTCCGTGGACACAATTTTTCTTCGTGATATTGGCTTCTACACATAGAACACCGCTTCTCTTCCGGTAGTTGTCTTACTGTACATACATTTGCAAAATGTCCCTGTCTTCCACATTTAAAGTACACTGTTGTTTTGCTAGGGAATTTTGTTCGTTCTACTTCACGTTTTGTGGATTGTTGGCTTTTATTTTTCACGTATGAGAAGGATGTCTGCTGCCGTATATATATTTCATTTCCATTTACTTGGCTCAAATACTCATATAAGTGCTCAGGTGTCCTAAATCCCCCTGATTGGGCACTAGTTCTAACAACTCGATCGTCAATTCCTCCAATAATACACGAGACAGCCTCTTCTCCTTCTATTTCAAAATGGAGAGCTTCTCGTGAAAGTAATTAATATATGTCTCGTCATGTTGTTTTTTTTTCGTTTAAGCATTTCTGTCAACTGTTCACAAAAGTCTCTCTTTGAAGGAAAAGCACTTTGAATTTTCTTTTTCCACTCTGGCCATGAGAATTTTAGACTTGAAAGTCCTTTGTACCACAATTCAGAAATCCCCTTGAGTTTCGCCAAAGCAAAATAAATCGTCGCTGCTTCTGTCCACCCAAATATTTCTTTTAGTTCGTCGACCTTGTGACACCATTTTATGGCCGATTGATTTTTATCTTCCAGATTAAAGTCATGCACTGTATCTCCTTTGAAACTTGGAACTTGGTTTTTGGCGTTTGTATTTTCCATTACTGAAGTTAATACATCTGTTAGTCTATCTAAAGAATCTAGCGTTCCAACCGACCTTGAACTTTTATCCCTATATCTTCTTCGTTTATGCCTTTTACTGTAGCGATCATTTTCATTTGAGCTACTACTAGAGCTCCACTCCCTAAGCCTTTTTTTCTTATTTCTCCCCATTACTCAACTTTATTTAAACAAACAACAAAATTTTGGTGTAATATTGAAATTGAAAATTGGTACGGTTTTACACAAAAAGGTGTGAAAAAGAGAAGGAAAAGAAAAAAATTAAAGAAAAGGGAACCTATCACTTAAAAGGGTGCTAGAAGATTGCCAACGAACCAGTTATGAGTCCTTTATCCCACTTCTGAATTATAAGATTATTAAAAAAAAAATAAACAAAACAAACAAAATTTCAATATATATATATATTTTTTTTTATTAAATAGTTAGTAATTAACGTTGGCTACTCCAAAACTGGTCTCGCTGGCAATACATACTCCCTGTAAAGAAATAAGTAGATACAACTTGAGTCGTTGTCATCACATGCATATTCCCTTCCCACGTCTGTTAAAATAATCAACAAGAATATGAACGAGGTGAACTTGCTATTTCATGAGTTATTCTCTTTGTGCTTGCACCAGGCGGCCCTCAAAGAACGGACTTACACCAAATATTGCTTGTCGCCAGGCGACCACCACACACACCATTGAGTGTTTTACTCGCTGGGGAAACGATGGATATTATGCCGATGCGTCTTTTAAGATCGTTATTCGTGAACGGGGCGACCAACACACACGCACCTTTGAGTTACTCACTCGTAGGGGAACTCGTTGGATGTTACACCAATGTCATTCCTGAACCAGGCGACCAACACACACACAGGGGTTGATTCTTTCACTCGAAGGGGAACCGGTTGGATGTTATGCCAATGTTCCATATACAACAAATAAAAATAAATGTGAGAACAACTCATTGCACCATTCACCTTTTTCACATACACATTACATTCATAACTACTTAGCTATTTACTTTCTCTGTTTTATTGCAAAGGAAATAATCAATATGATCACAATAACACAGCAAGTTGAACTCACCGATATTTTGTCTATTTATACATATATTTGTTATTTAATATTCTTTCCCTTTTTCTTTCTTAAAAAAAACAACCACTATGTCCTTTCACTCTAAGAATTCACCACTGACTGAATGAAGTCCGGGATCGTAAATCCTATGTACATAGATGGTTGCATAAAATTACCCCCACTACAATAATAAGCTGGCAAACAAACATTAAAGGCATTTCCAGGATAGTGCAGTTTTTCTTGATAAAATGCAAGTCAATTTAAATTTACCTGATTTTCTTATAATAGACATGATTATTTGTATCATGCTACAGATACTATATTTCCATAGATATTCACGCAGAGCAAAATAAAATTACCAATTTTCATTTATGCTACACTGTTTGAGAAGGTTGCAGGGTTGCACTTGGGTGTGTTGGAATCTATAGATACACATTTATTTGTTGGGATTCGAATACCAAAATTTTGAATAACTTTATTTTTGTAATAAAAATTAATTTTTGATTTTTTTTTTTTTGAAAAATCAATATTCTTAAAACTAATCAAAAAATGTTATTTAAAATTTTATAATTATATATATATTAATAACCTCTAAAAAAAAACTGCATACTAAAATAAAAAAAAAAATTTATTTTCAAAACCGGTCCTAAAATTTTGAAATACTTTTTTTCATAAATTCTTCGTCATTTAAGACGTCTGATGGCGTACTTCATTCTTACTAAAAGCGGTTAAGTATTGTGGCTTTGATTCAGTTCAAAATGTGTTATTTTCAACGTAAATGAAACTTGTTTCTGTCAAAGATCTTGCTTTCCAATGTTAAAAGGTACATAAGAGCAAGTACGTGCGACCCAGTCGTGCCCAGTTTTTTACTTAAATTTACATTTTTTTGATTATTTTTTTAAATATTTAAAAAAAAGTTGTTAAACAAAAACCATTCTAACATAAAAACCGTTCCTACGATAAAAAAAAAATAACAATTTTAAAGTCCCCTTTATATTCTTAAAATTTTATTTTCACGAAGCCTCAACTTCCTTTATAGTAGGTACTTATTATCGCAATGAATGAAGAGCAACTTTCAATTAAATCATTGATTTAGTTTTCACCGTTTATTTGATGAAATGACACTGTTGTTCTTTGGATCAACAATCAGTATATCGGTTATAACTTTTTAATTTTTCATAACCCAATCTCGACTTATTCTATTCTTAAACCAGTAATTTCTAGAATTGCACGCCTTTTTTAATTTTTACTATTTAAATTTAAAGAGTTATTTCTTTTTAATTTTTATGTTGTACTACTTTCTATTTTTCTATTATTTGTCTAGGTAAATATTTATCACATATTTAAACACTTAGCACTCGAAGTGTTGATTAGGAACAAATTTACCAAGTTCTTTCCTCTGACAAGAAAATTAAATTTTTTGACAATATTATAACGTCCCGCTAAGAACCAGAACAATATAACATTGTGAACGTCCAACCAACGAAATTCATAGACTTTTGCTACAGCGGGACTAGACCAAATCATGTATCGCAGATTCCGTAATCATTAGTCTGAAAAATTCTAACCGCCAAAATTCAATTCTATAATACAAAATTATGTCCATGAATGGACGTCAACTATAAAGGAATTTGAGGAAGATAGGATTAGCCAAAAGAACATGAACTGTGATATAAATATAAATGTTGATTCTTTAAATCATGACTTCGTTTCATTACCGTTCCCAGCAATTTCCAGCATTTCAATTACATTATCTAGGCCTCCTAATGGATATTCTTTAGAAGTTTGTTTCGAGTTTAGTTGTGTGGAAGCCACTTGTTTATTAAGTCACTTTTACCAATTATTTAACATTATATTACACACACGTTCAATACTATCATAATGACAGGTGCATTCCCATCCCAATGGAAGCTAGCCAAATTTTTACCAATTCCCAAAGGTACGAGGAACTGAATATAGACCTGTTTCGGTGCTCCCCTTTTTGCAAAAGATTTTGAGAGGGTAGTACAAAAAAAACTTAAAGCCCATCATCGAGCACAAAACACTCACATCGAGGATTGCTGGTTCCTCTGTTCATATGTATGCTGATGATGTTCAGTTATATAAAAGTTGTCCTTTGAGACTTATTGAAGACTGTGTTGACACTATTAATAGAGACCTTGAAGAAATTTGGTCTGTTCTTGAATCTTCTGAAGTCTATGGATTACGTAGGTTATGGGCCTCTCAGTATTACACCCCTCTTAAAACACGGATGCTTCTGGCTGAAACACTAATATTACCGATTCTCAGTTACGGATACGATATTTTCTGTGACTGCGATGCTATCAACAGGAGAAGACTTAATGTTGCATTTAAAAATGCCACGCGCTATATACATATTTGGGTTGCGAAGATTTGATCATGTTTCAAATTTCTCAATACAAATAATAGCCGTGTTTTTTGGGAAATCTATCCATAGCGAAGCAAGATTTTACCCACCCTTCAAATACAACAACCAGCTGCCGAAAAAAGTAGATGTTGAATTTGGTTGCGGATTGCATGTTCGACACAACAAGATTCCATTCACAATAGTTTAAGATTATTAAAAAAAAAAATAAACAAAACAAAAAAATTTTCAATATATATATATATTTTTTTTTTTATTAAATAGTTAGTAATTAACGTTGGCAACTCCAAAACTGGTCTCGCTAGAAATCCATACTCCCTGTAAGGAAATAAGTAGATACAACTTGAGTCGTTGTCATCACATGCATATTCCCTTCCCACGTCTGTTAAAATAATCAACAAGAATATGAACGAGGTGAACTTGCTATTTCATGAGTTATTCTCTTTGTGCTTGTACCAGGCGGCCGGCAAAGAACGGACTAACACCAAATTTTGCTTGTCGCCAGGCGACCACCACACACACCATTGAGTGTTTTACTCGCTGGGGAACTGATGGATATTATGCCAATGCGTCTTTTAAGATCGTGATTCGTGAACGGGGCGACCAACACACACGCACCTTTGAGTTACTCACTCGTAGGGGAACTGGTTGGATGTTACACCAATGTCATTCCTGAACCAGGCGACCAACGCACACACACCGTTGAGTCTTTCACTCGAAGGGGAACTGGTTGGATGTTATGCCAATGTTTCATATACAACAAATACAAAATAAATGTGAGAACAACTCATTGCACCATTCACCTTTTTCACATACACATTACATTCATAACTACTAAGCTATTTACTTTCTCTGTTTTATTGCAAATCTAAGGAAATAATCAATATGATCACAATAACACAGCAAGTTGAACTCACCGATATTTTGTCTATTTATACATATATTTGTTATTTAATATTCTTTCTCTTTTTCTTTCTTAAAAAAAAAACAACCACTATGTCTTTTCACTCTAAGAATTCACCACTGACTGAATGAAGTCCGGGATCGTAAATCCTATGTACATAGATGGTTGCATAAAAATATCCCCACTACAATAATAAGCTGGCAAACAAACATTAAAGGCATTTCCAGGATTGTGCAGTTTTTCTAGATAAAATGCAAGTCAATTTAAATTTACCTGATTTTCTTATAATCGCCAATACTGATTTGAACTCGCCTCGAGTTCTTCACTTTCCATAATATCGTTTTCCATCCCTTCATTTTCGGTATTGTATATACCACCTGGCGGCACCCAAGGTCTTATATTATCAACGGAAATAACGCTCTCATAACTTGTACTACGAGTCCGGCGCTTGGTGCCTTCCATATCCTTTACTATGTATCGATCATTTGGGAGGGAAGCTTTTATTATAAATAGTCCCTTGAAGGGTGGAACTAATTTCCTGCTCATACCAATTTTCAATTCCTGTTTTTTTTATTAACACCAAATCTCCCTCTTTATATTGTTAAGGATTCTTTCTACGTCTGTCATATTCTCTCTTTTGCTTATTTTGTGCGACCTTGATGTGTTCAGATGCTTCTTTGCGGACCGCACAGAGATCCTGGATCAAGTTTGCAGTGGTTTTTATTTGATCTTTTAGAACAGCGTCCGTACCAGATCGGGGTCTCATACCCAAAAGCAATTAGCTCGGTGTTTTACCCGTACTTTTATTCACTATATTGTTGAGGGCGAACTGGACTTGCCGAGAATTGTTATCCCACCGTTCTTCTTCCAATGTTGTTGTCATAAGGGCACTTAGAATTGACCTATTAAGACGTTCGACTTGTCCATTTGCCCTTGGTGTTGCAACTGCATTTAAAATATGCTTAATATTATTTTGTGAACAAAACTCTTTAAAATCTTTAGCCGTGAAGGCACTACCACGATCAGATGTCACTTGGCTTATCATGCCCTTTGGCACGACCCATTGAAACCCATTTGCAGTTTTCCGATATACTCGGCCATCACGTAGTACATAGTCCTTATGAACCTGCTGTTCATGTTCAGTTTTTGGGTGTTTCTTTAGAGTTTCGTGGATTTGAATAATTTTATCGTCGGTGAGTTGTCCTGATAGAACCCAGTCAGCTTGGTTTATCTGCATAACCGTTTCCAAGCAGGGATTTCTGCTGAGAGCATCGGCGTGACGCATTCGTTCACCTGGTCTATACTTGACATCAAAAGTGAACTCCATTAATTGTAACATCCATGTTGCAATTCTGGGAAGTAGATGTTTCTTCTCATTTGATATTTTAAGTGCGTTACAATCAGTTACTACTGTGAATTTCGTTCCTAAAAGATAAGAACGAAATTTTTTAAGCGTTTCTACCAGAGCAAGTGTTTCCAGTTCATAAAAATGGTACTTTTCTTCCGGTTGCTTTGTCTGTCTGCTAAAATAAAGAACTGGATGTAGTCGTCCATCCTCCTGTTGCTGCAAAAGTATTCCAGCTAAACCAATTGAAGTAGCATCCGTATGTACTTCGGTAACTGCGTCTGGTTGGTAGATTGCAAGCACCGGTTTTTCACATAACACTTTCTTTAATTTGTTGTTAAATGTCGGAAGTATCCGGTTAGCCCTAGAAGTTGTCTTACATGATGAACTGTTTTAGGTGTTGGAAAATGTTCAATCGCTTTAGTTTTCTCTGAACCCGGTTGTACTTTCCCATTTTCTACTTCAAAGCCCAAAAAATTTACTTTTTTCATAAGAAATGTGCAGTTTTTTATATTCAAAGTGAGACCTTCTACTTTAAATAAATCAAGTGTACATCGCAGCATTTCGATGAGTTCCGCAGGCGTTTTTCCATGTAACACTATATCATCTAGATATACTGCAGCTGTATTTAAATGTTAAGCAAGTATTTTATTCATTAACCGCTGGAATACTGTAGGGGCATTACAAAGGCCAAACGGCATCCGCTGGAACTCGTACTGGCCTTCTGGTGTTACAAATGATGTAAAGCGCTTTGAATTTTCTTCCATAGGAATTTGATAGTATCCAGATTTCAGATCTAGATTTATGAACCATTTACTTCCTTTCAGTTTATCTATTTGATCATCTATCCTCGGGAGCGGATGACTATCCTTGATTGTTACGGAGTTAAGTTTTCTGAAGTCTATGCAAAGTCTTTGTTCTCCATTCTTTTTGGTGACCAACAAAACAGGGGACGCAAACTTGGACTGGGACTCTTGGACTATATCATTTTCAAGTAATTGTTGCACAATTTCTCTTACAGCCTGTTGTTCTTTAACTGCCATTCGATTTGGGCGAAATGAAAAAGGTTTATCGTCATCCAGATGTATTGTCATGTGTGTACTTTTTGCACAACCAAGTTTGTTTACATTACACGATATACATTCTCTATATTTATTTAGTAATTTTAAAAGTTGTTGTTCGATTTCTTCGTCGACTGGTCCAATTTTTAAGTCCGATAATTTAATGAGCGCAAGCTGTTGATGTTGCATTTGTAAAACTTGTTCCTTAACACCTTCATCTTGCGCACAAGTCCATCCCCTAGCAATAATTCTATTTTCAGTGACGGTTATATCTGTTTCGGACAAATTAATCAGAGGCACATGTGTAATTCCAAGTTCGTTAATATGTAAAATTGACCTAGGTACACAAGATTCTTCCCCCTCCTTAGATCGTACACTGATGTCCACAAAAATATCCTGATTAAATTGATCAGTTTGCGTTCTCACAAGCTTTATGTGATTCGCTGGTATCACTGTTCTTTCTCGTGATACCAATTTTACTTTTTCAGAGGTTTGTGTTTCTGTTGTTGAGGTTGGAGATTTTTGTTCTTCTAAAAAGAATTGGAACCTCTTGGATTTCAGTGTTAACAATAAACATCTTAACTTCAGCTTCAACACCGTCAACCTCTATTTTTGACCTCGCAGATCCTTGAATTAGAACCAACCTATTTCCATATCCTTGTAGGGATACGCAATCCTTTTTATTTATTTGTACTTCTAGTTCTCTTGTTTTATCTTCTGTCAAAAGAGTGCATGAACTGCCGAAATCTATGTATCCTATCATATCAGAGTCATTCAACTTGACCTTCTTGAAATATTTTTTATTGCTTTCATCAATGAGAGTCGAAAGTAATACAGATAAAGTTCTTACAGTTTCTTTCCGTGGACACAATTTTTCTTCGTGATATTGGCTTCTACACATAGAACACCGCTTCTCTTCCGGTAGTTGGCTTACTGTACATACATTTGCAAAATGTCCCTGTCTTCCACATTTAAAGTACACTGTTGTTTTGCTAGGGAATTTTGTTCGTTCTACTTCACGTTTTGTGGATTGTTGGCTTTTATTTTTCGCGTATGAGAAGGATGTTTGCTGCCGTATATATATTTCATTTCCATTTACTTGGCTCAAATACTCATATAAGTGCTCAGGTGTCCTAAATCCCCCTGATTGGGCACTAGTTCTAACAACTCGATCGTCAATTCCTCCAATAATACACGAGACAGCCTCTTCTCCTTCTATTTCAAAATGGAGAGCTTCTCGTGAAAGTAATTAATATATGTCTCGTCATGTTGTTTTTTTTCGTTTAAGCATTTCTGTCAACTGTTCACAAAAGTCTCTCTTTGAAGGAAAAGCACTTTGAATTTTCTTTTTCCACTCTGGCCATGAGAATTTTAGACTTGAAAGTCCTTTGTACCACAATTCAGCAATCCCCTTGAGTTTCGCCAAAGCAAAATAAATCGTCGCTGCTTCTGTCCACCCAAATATTTCTTTTAGTTCGTCGACCTTGTGACACCATTTTATGGCCGATTGATTTTTATCTTCCAGATTAAAGTCATGCACTGTATCTCCTTTGAAACTTGGAACTTGGTTTTTGGCGTTTGTATTTTCCATTACTGAAGTTAATACATCTGTTAGTCTATCTAAAGAATCTAGCGTTCCAACCGACCTTGAACTTTTATCCCTATATCTTCTTCGTTTATGCCTTTTACTGTAGCGATCATTTTCATTTGAGCTACTACTAGAGCTCCACTCCCTAAGCCTTTTTTTCTTATTTCTCCCCATTACTCAACTTTATTTAAACAAACAACAAAATTTTGGTGTAATAATGAAATTGAAAATTGGTACGGTTTTACACAAAAAGGTGTGAAAAAGAGAAAGAAAAGAAAAAAAAATAAAGAAAAGGGAACCAAACAATATCACTTAAAAGGGTGCTAGAAGATTGCCAACGAACCAGTTATGAGTCCTTTATCCCACTTCTGAATTATAAGATTATTAAAAAAAAAAATAAACAAAACAAACAAAATTTCAATATATATATATATTTTTTTTTTATTAAATAGTTAGTAATTAACGTTGGCTACTCCAAAACTGGTCTCGCTGGCAATACATACTCCCTGTAAAGAAATAAGTAGATACAACTTGAGTCGTTGTCATCACATGCATATTCCCTTCCCACGTCTGTTAAAATAATCAACAAGAATATGAACGAGGTGAACTTGCTATTTCATGAGTTATTCTCTTTGTGCTTGCACCAGGCGGCCGTCAAAGAACGGACTTACACCAAATATTGCTTGTCGCCAGGCGACCACCACACACACCAGTGAGTGTTTTTCTCGCTGGGGAAACGATGGATATTATGCCAATGCGTCTCTTAAGATCGTTATTCGTGAACGGGGCGACCAACACACACGCACCTTTGAGTTACTCACTCGTAGGGGAACTGGTTGGATGTTACACCAATGTCATTCCTGAACCAGGCGACCAACACACACACACCGTTGATTCTTTCACTCGAAGGGGAACCGGTTGGATGTTATGCCAATGTTCCATATACAACAAATAAAAATAAATGTGAGAACAACTCATTGCACCATTCACCTTTTTCACATACACATTACATTCATAACTACTTAGCTATTTACTTTCTCTGTTTTATTGCAAAGGAAATAATCAATATGATCACAATAACACAGCAAGTTGAACTCACCGATATTTTGTCTATTTAAACATATATTTGTTATTTAATATTCATTCCCTTTTTCTTTCTTAAAAAAAACAACCACTATGTCTTTTCACTCTAAGAATACACCACTGACTGAATGAAGTCCGGGATCGTAAATCCAATGTACATAGATGGTTGCATAAAAATACCCCCACTACAATAATAAGCTGGCAAACAAACATTAAAGGCATTTCCAGGATAGTGCAGTTTTTCTTGATAAAATGCAAATCAATTTAAATTTACCTGATTTTCTTATAATAGACATGATTATAAGACTTGTATCATGCTACAGATACTATATTTCCATAGATATTCACGCAGAGCAAAATAAAATTACCAATTTTCATTTTTGCTACACTGTTTGAGAAGGTTGCAGGGTTGCACTTGGGTGTGTTGGAATCTATAGATACACATTTATTTGTTAGGATTCGAATACCAAAATTTTGAAAAACTTTATTTTTGTAATAAAAATTAATTTTTGATTTTTTTTTTTGAAAAATCAATATTCTTAAAACTAATCAAAAAATGTTATTTAAAATTTTATAATTATATATATATTAATAACCTCTAAAAAAAAACTGCATACTAAAATAAAAAAAAAAATTTATTTTCAAAACCGGTTCTAAAATTTTGAAATACTTTTTTTCATAAATTCTTCGTCATTTAAGACGTGTGATGGCGTACTTCATTCTTACTAAAAGCGGTTAAGTATTGTGGCTTTGATTCAGTTCAAAATGTGTTATTTTCAACGTAAATGAAACTTGTTTCTGTCAAAGATCTTGCTTTCCAATGTTAAAAGGTACATAAGAGCAAGTACGTGCGACCCAGTCGTGCCCAGTTTTTTACTTAAATTTACATTTTTTTGATTATTTTTTTAAATATTTAAAAAAAAGTTGTTAAACAAAAACCATTCTAACATAAAAACCGTTCCTACGATAAAAAAAAAAAATAACAATTTTAAAGTCCCCTTTATATTCTTAAAATTTTATTTTCACGAAGCCTCAACTTCCTTTATAGTAGGTACTTATTATCGCAATGAATGAAGAGCAACTTTCAATTAAATCATTGATTTAGTTTTCACCGTTTATTTGATGAAATGACACTGTTGTTCTTTGGATCAACAATCAGTATATCGGTTATAACTTTTTAATTTTTCATAACCCAATCTCGACTTATTATATTCTTAAACCAGTAATTTCTAGAATTGCACGCCTTTTTTGATTTTTACTATTTAAATTTAAAGAGTTATTTCTTTTTAATTTTTATGTTGTACTACTTTCTATTTTTCTTTTATTTGTCTAGGTAAATATTTATCACATATTTAAACACTTAGCACTCGAAGTGTTGATTAGGAACAAATTTACCAAGTTCTTTCCTCTGACAAGAAAATTAAATTTTTTGACAATATTATAACGTCCCGCTAAGAACCAGAACAATATAACATTGTGAACGTCCAACCAACGAAATTCATAGACTTTTGCTACAGCGGGACTAGACCAAATCATGTATCGCAGATTCCGTAATCATTAGTCTGAAAAATTCTAACCGCCAAAATTCAATTCTATAATCCAAAATTATGTCCATGAATGGACGTCAACTATAAAGGAATTTGAGGAAGATAGGATTAGCCAAAAGAACATGAATTGTGATATAAATATAAATGTTGATTCTTTAAATCATGACTTCGTTTCATTACCGTTCCCAGCAATTTCCAGCATTTCAATTACATTATCTAGGCCTCCTAATGGATATTCTTTAGAAGTTTGTTTCGAGTTTAGTTGTGTGGAAGCCACTTGTTTATTAAGTCACTTTTACCACTTATTTAACATTATATTACACACACGTTCAATACTATTATAATAACAGGTGCATTCCCATCCCAATGGAAGCTAGCCAAATTTTTACCAATTCCCAAAGGTACGAGGAAATGAATATAGACCTGTTTCGGTGCTCCCCTTTTTGCAAAAGATTTTGAGAGGGTAGTACAAAAAAAACTTAACGCCCATCATCGAACACAAAACACTCACATCGAGGATTGCTGGTTCCTCTGTTCATATGTATGCTGATGATGTTCAGTTGTATAAAAGTTGTCCTTTGAGACTTATTGAAGACTGTGTAGACACTATTAATAGAGACCTTGAAGAAATTTGGTCTGTTCTTAAATCTTCTGAAGGCTATTACGTAGGTTATGGGCCTCTTAGTATTACACCCCTCTTAAAACACGGATGCTTCTAGCTAAAACACTAATATTACCGATTCTCAGTTACGGATACGATATTTTCTGTGACTGCGATGCTATCAACAGGAGAAGGCTTAATGTTGCTTTTAAAAATGCCACACGCTATATACATATTTGGGTTGCGAAGATTTGATCATGTTTCAAATTTCTCAATAGCCGTGTTTTTTTGAGAAATCTATCCGTAGCGAAGCAAGATTTTACCCACCCTACATATACAACAACCAGATGCCGAAAAAAGTATATGTTGAATTTGGCTGCAGATTGCATGTTCGACACAACAAGATTCCATTCACAATAGACATGATTATAAGACTTGTATCATGCTACAGATACTATATTTCCATAGATATTCACGCAGAGCAAAATAAAATTACCAATTTTCATTTATGCTACATTGTTTGACAAGGTTGCAGGGTTGCACTTGGGTGTGTTGGAATCTATAGATACACATTTATTTGTGGGGATTCGAATACCAATGCAACCAAAGTTCGTGCTCGATCCTATTTTTGGTTGTATCTTGTGTGTAAACAATTTTTAGACTCACAGGCCGACGGTCTTTTGTGAATGATCGTTTTATGTTGCATTGTTTGAGAAGTTTGAAAGGTTGCACTGGGACATAAGACAACAGGCGGCTGCCTATGCGTGGCTGCCTATGCGTTTTTTTTGAAAAGCTACCTGCCATATGACCGTTTAGGAAAATCTTATTTGTTTGAAATTTTTTGAGAATTTTTTTATTGGTATTGGCTATCATTTAATTAGAACCACATATACGGGAAAAGTCTATTAACGGGACCTTTTATACGACGGTTTTTTTAATTTTTGGGTTTCTCGGCAACAGCTCTATGGATTTCTGTCAATACAAATAATTTTTTTTTTTTTTTTTTGAAAAATCAATATTCTTAAAACTAATCAAAAAATATTATTTAAGACTTTATAATTATGTGTATATTAATAATCTCTAAAAAAAACTGCATACCAAAATAAAAAAAAAAAAAAATTCAAAAAAATAAAATAAAAAACAGGATTTTATCAAAACCGGTCCTAAAATTTTCGAAATATTTTTTTGTTCATAAATTATAAGACTTGTGTCATGCTACAGATACTAAGTATATTTCCATAGATATTCACGCAGAGCAAAATAAAATTACCAATTTTCATTTATGCTACATTGTTTGAGAAGGTTGCAGGGTTGCACTTGGGTGTGTTGGAATCTATAGATACACATTTATTTGTTGGGATTCGAATACCAATGCAACCAAAGTTCGTGCTCGATCCTCTTTTTGGTTGTATCTTGTGTGTAAATATTTTTTAGACTCACAGGCCGACGGTCTTTTGTGAATGATCGTTTTATGTTGCATTCAACATAAAAAATTCTCAAAAAATTTCAAACAAACAAGATTTTCCTAAACGGTCATATGGCAAGTAGCGTTATTTTTAGGCCTAAAAATAAAATTTCAATTTTATCGCTTAAGCCGTTTAGGCTGCAGCTCGTTAAATATACTGACAAACAGACAGACAAACAGACAGACATTTTTCGCGATCACTTTTTTAGACTTCTCTATGATCGTAATGTCATGTTTGATTGTTATATCTCAATTTTTTTAATATTCACGAATCCTAAACTTGCCTTATAGTCCCTATAATCGCAAGTAAAAATAAAAAAAATTATAAAAAAATACATTAACCCGTTTTTAAAATATTGATTTTTTTAGGCCAAAAAATAACGCTACCTGCCATATGACCGTTTAGGAAAATCTTATTTGTTTGAAAATTTTTGAGAATTTTTTTGTTGGTATTGGCTATCATTTGATTATAACAACATATACGGGAAAAGTCTATTTTGGCTTTCTCGGTATCGGCTCTATGGATTTCTGTCAAATTTTATATTTGAAAAGATATAAATAGCAAAGTTAATTCTGCATATCAAAATTTTGAATAACTTTATTTTTGTAATAAAAATTAATTTTTGAATTATTTTTTTTGAAAAATCAATATTCTTAAAACTAATTAAAAAAATATTATTTAAAATTTTATAATTATATGTATATTAATAATCTGTAAAAAAAACTGCATACCAAAATTAAAAAAAAAAAAAAAATTAAAAAAAAATAAAATAAAAAACAGGATTTTATCAAAACCGGTCCTTAAATTTTCGAATTAATTTTTTTCATAAATTCTTCTTCATTTAAGACGTGTGATGGCGTACTTCATTCTTACTAAAAGCGGTTAAGTATTGTGGTTTTGATTCAGTTCAAACTGTGTTATTTTCAACGTAAATGAAACTTGTTTCTGTCAAAGATCTTGCTTCCCAATGTTAAAAGGTACATAAGAGGAAGTACGTGCGACCCAGTCGTGCCCATTTTTTTTACTTAAATTTACATTTTTTTTGATTATTTTTTTAAATATTTAAAAAAAAGTTGTTAAATAAAAACCATTCTAACATAAAAAACCGTTCCTACGATAAAAAAAAAAAAATAACAATTTTAAAGTCTCCTTTATATTCTTAAAATTTAATTCGACGCTGTGATCGCACATAAGAGCAAGTATGTGCGATCCAGTCGTGCAATTTATTTTTTTATTTTCACGAAGCCTCAACTTCCTTTATAGTAGGTACTTATTATCGCAATGAATGAAGAGCAACTTTCAATTAAATCATTGATTTAGTTTTCACCGTTTATTTGATGAAATGACACTGTTGTGCTTTGGATCAGCAATCAGTATATCGGTTATAACTTTTTAATTTTTCATAACCCAATCTCGACTTATTCTATTCTTAAACCAGTAATTTATAGAATTCCACGCCTTTTTTAATTTTTACTATTTAAATTTAAAGAGTTATTTCTTTTTAATTTTTATGTTGTACTACTTTCCATTTTTCTATTATTTGTCTAGGTAAATATTTATCACATATTTAAACACTTAGCACTCAAAGTGTTGATTAGGAACAAATTTACCAAGTTCTCTCCTCTGACAAGAAAATTAATTTTTTTGACAATATTATAACGTCCCACTGAGAACCAGAACAATATAACATTGTGAATGTCCTTGGTTTACCAACGAAATTCGTAGACTTTTACTACAGCGGGACTAGACCAAATCATGTATCGCAGATTCCCTAATCAAATAGTCTGAAATATTCTAACCGCCAAAATTCAATTCTATAATACAAAATTATGTCCATGAATGGACGTCAACTATAAAGGAATTTGAGGAAGATAGGATTAGCCAAAAGAACATGAACTGTGATATAAATATAAATGTTGATTCTTTAAATCATGACTTCGTTTCATTACCGTTCCCAGCAATTTCCAGCATTTCAATTACATTATCTAGGCCTCCTAATGGATATTCTTTAGAAGTTTGTTTCGAGTTTAGTTGTTCGGAAGCCACTTGTTTATTAAGTCACTTTTACCAATTATTTAACATTATATTACACACACGTTCAATACTATTATAATGACAGGTGCATTCCCATCCCAATGGAAGCTAGCCAAATTTTTACCAATTCCCAAAGGTACGAGAAAATGAATATAGACCTGTTTCGGTGCTCCCCTTTTTGCAAAAATTTTTGAGAGGGTAGTACAAAAACAACTTAACGCCCATCATAGAGCACAAAACACACATCGAGGATTGCTGGTTCCTCTGTTCAAATGTATGCTGATGATGTTCAGTTAAATAAAAGTTGTCCTTTGAGGCTTATTGAAGACTCTGTAGACACTATTAATAGAGAGTTTTGGTCTGTTCTTGAATCTTCTGAAGTCTATGAAGTATTACGTAGGTTATGGGCCTCTCAGTATTACCCCCCTCGTAAAACACGGATGCTTCTGGCTAAAACCCTAATATTATAGATTCTCAGTTACGGATACGATATTTTCTGTGACTGCGATGCTATCAACAAGAGAAGGCTTAATGTTGCTTTTAATAATGCCACGCCTATATACATATTTGGGTTGCGAAGATTTGATCATGTTTCAAATTTCTCAATACAAATAATAGCCGTGTTTTTTTGGGAAATCTATCCGTAGCGAAGCAAGATTTTACCCACCCTACAAATACAACAACCAGCTGCCGAAAAAAGTAGATGTTGAATTTGGCTGCGGATTGCATGTTCGACACAACAAGATTCCATTCACAATAGACATGATTATAAGACTTGTATCATGCTACAGATACTATATTTCCATAGATATTCACGCAGAGCAAAATAAAATTACCAATTTTCATTTATGCTACATTGTTTGAGAAGGTTGCAGGGTTGCACTTGGGTGTGTTGAAATCTATAGATACACATTTATTTGTTGGGATTCGAATACCAATGCAACCAAAGTTCGTGCTCGATCCTCTTTTTGGTTGTATCTTGTGTGTAAATATTTTTAAGACTCACAGGCCGACGGTCTTTTGTTAATGATCGTTTTATTTTGCATAGTTTAAGAAGTTTGAAAGGTTGCACTGGGACATAAGACAACAAGCGGCTGCCTATGCGTGGCTGCATATGCGTTTTTTGGAAAGCTACCCATAGTTTTTTTCCAAAACACACGGCTAATATGAAATTTCCCTTGATCACCTTATGCACTTCCGAACCCTCATATTACTATTCAATATAATTCAAAAACGATGCAGTCCGTTCAACAGGATACAGCTTGGTTCCTCTGGCAGATCTCAACAAATCATTCATCCACGTAATTCATGTCTAACATCACAGTTCACAGCGGCAGTTTTAAGAATATTGATTTTTCAAAAAAAAAAAAAAAAATATTTTTATTAAAAAAATAAAGTTATTCAAAATTTTGATATGCAGAACTAACTTTGCTATTTATATCTTTTCAAATATAAAATTTTACAGAAATCCATAGAGCCGTTACCGAGAAAGCCAAAAATTTAAAAAACCGTTATATGAACGGTCCCGTTAATAGACTTTTCGCGTATATGTGTTTATAATCAAATGATAACCAATACCAACAAAAAAATTCTCAAAAATTTTTAAACAAATAAGATTTTCCTAAACGGTCATATGGCAGGTAGCGGTATTTTTAGGCCTAAAAAATAAAATTTCAATTTTCCCTCTGGGGAATGCCAAAAGAATCACACACACCAAGTTTGAAGATTATCACTTTTTTAGACTTCTCTATGATCGTAAGGTCATGTTTGTTTGTTATCTCAATTTTTTTAATATTCACGAATCCTAAACTTGCCTTATAGTCCCTATAATCGCAAGTAAAAATAAAAAATTTATAAAAAAATACTTTTAACCGTTTTTAAAATATTGATTTTTTTAGGCCAAAAAATAACGCTACCTGCCATATGACCGTTTAGGAAAATCTTATTTGTTTGAAAATTTTTGAGAATTTTTTTGTTGGTATTGGCTATCATTTGATTATAACAACATATACGGGAAAAGTCTATTTTGGCTTTCTCGGTAACGGCTCTATGGATTTCTGTCAAATTTTATATTTGAAAAGATATAAATAGCAAAGTTAATTCTGCATATCAAAATTTTGAATAACTTTATTTTTGTAATAAAAATTAATTTTTGAATTATTTTTTTTTGAAAAATCAATATTCTTAAAACTAATTAAAAAAATATTATTTAAAATTTTATAATTGTATGTAAATTAATAATCTGTAAAAAAAACTGCATACCAAAATTAAAAAAAAAAAAAAAATTCAAAAAAATAAAATAAAAAACAGGATTTTATCAAAACCGGTCCTAAAATTTTCGAATCACTTTTTTTCATAAATTCTTCTTCATTTAAGACGTGTGATGGCGTACTTCATTCTTACTAAAAGCGGTTAAGTATTGTGGTTTTGATTCAGTTCAAACTGTGTTATTTTCAACGTAAATGTAACTTGTTTCTGTCAAAGATCTTGCTTCCCAATGTTAAAAGGTACATAAGAGCAAGTACGTGCGACCCAGTCGTGCCCATTTTTTTTACTTAAATTTACATTTTTTTTGATTATTTTTTTAAATATTTAAAAAAAAGTTGTTAAATAAAAACCATTCTAACATAAAAAACCGTTCCTACGATTAAAAAAAAAATAACAATTTTAAAGTCCCCTTTATATTCTTAAAATTTAATTCGACGCTGTGATCGCACATAAGAGCAAGTATGTGCGATCCAGTCGTGCAATTTATTTTTTTATTTTCACGAAGCCTCAACTTCCTTTATAGTAGGTACTTATTATCGCAATGAATGAAGAGCAACTTTCAATTAAATCATTGATTTAGTTTTCACCGTTTATTTGATGAAATGACACTGTTGTGCTTTGGATCAACAATCAGTATATCGGTTATAACTTTTTAATTTTTCATAACCCAATCTCGACTTATTCGATTCTTAAACCAGTAATTTATAGAATTCCACGCCTTTTTTAATTTTTACTATTTAAATTTAAAGAGTTATTTCTTTTTAATTTTTATGTTGTACTACTTTCCATTTTTCTATTATTTGTCTAGGTAAATATTTATCACATATTTAAACACTTAGCACTCAAAGTGTTGATTAGGAACATTCTCTCCTCTGACAAGAAAATTAAATTTTTTGACAATATTATAACGTCCCACTGAGAACCAGAACAATATAACATTGTGAATGTCCTTTGTTTACCAACGAAATTCGTAGACTTTTACTACAGCGGGACTAGACCAAATCATGTATCGCAGATTCCCTAATCAAATAGTCTGAAATATTCTAACCGCCAAAATTCAATTCTATAATACAAAATTATGTCCATGAATGGACGTCAACTATAAAGGAATTTGAGGAAGATAGGATTAGCCAAAAGAACATGAACTGTGATATAAATATAAATGTTGATTCTTTAAATCATGACTTCGTTTCATTACCGTTCCCAGCAATTTCCAGCATTTCAATTACATTATCTAGGCCTCCTAATGGATATTCTTTAGAAGTTTGTTTCGAGTTTAGTTGTTCGGAAGCCACTTGTTTATTAAGTCACTTTTACCAATTATTTAACATTATATTACACACACGTTCAATACTATTATAATGACAGGTGCATTCCCATCCCAATGGAAGCTAGCCAAATTTTTACCAATTCCCAAAGGTACGAGAAAATGAATATAGACCTGTTTCGGTGCTCCCCTTTTTGCAAAAATTTTTGAGAGGGTAGTACAAAAACAACTTAACGCCCATCATAGAGCACAAAACACACATCGAGGATTGCTGGTTCCTCTGTTCAAATGTATGCTGATGATGTTCAGTTAAATAAAAGTTGTCCTTTGAGGCTTATTGAAGACTCTGTAGACACTATTAATAGAGAGTTTTGGTCTGTTCTTGAATCTTCTGAAGTCTATGAAGTATTACGTAGGTTATGGGCCTCTCAGTATTACCCCCCTCGTAAAACACGGATGCTTCTGGCTAAAACCCTAATATTATAGATTCTCAGTTACGGATACGATATTTTCTGTGACTGCGATGCTATCAACAAGAGAAGGCTTAATGTTGCTTTTAATAATGCCACGCCTATATACATATTTGGGTTGCGAAGATTTGATCATGTTTCAAATTTCTCAATACAAATAATAGCCGTGTTTTTTTGGGAAATCTATCCGTAGCGAAGCAAGATTTTACCCACCCTACAAATACAACAACCAGCTGCCGAAAAAAGTAGATGTTGAATTTGGCTGCGGATTGCATGTTCGACACAACAAGATTCCATTCACAATAGACATGATTATAAGACTTGTATCATGCTACAGATACTATATTTCCATAGATATTCACGCAGAGCAAAATAAAATTACCAATTTTCATTTATGCTACATTGTTTGAGAAGGTTGCAGGGTTGCACTTGGGTGTGTTGAAATCTATAGATACACATTTATTTGTTGGGATTCAAATACCAATGCAACCAAAGTTCGTGCTCGATCCTCTTTTTGGTTGTATCTTGTGTGTAAATATTTTTTAGACTCACAGGCCGACGGTCTTTTGTTAATGATCGTTTTATTTTGCATTGTTTAAGAAGTTTGAAAGGTTGCACTGGGACATAAGACAACAAGCGGCTGCCTATGCGTGGCTGCATATGCGTTTTTTGGAAAGCTACCCATAGTTTTTCCAAAACACACGGCTAATATGAAATTTCCCTTGATCACCTTATGCACTTCCGAACCCTCATATTACTATTCAATATAATTCAAAAACGATGCAGTCCGTTCAACAGGATACAGCTTGGTTCCTCTGGCAGATCTCAACAAATCATTCATCCACGTAATTCATGTCTAACATCACAGTTCACAGCGGCAGTTTTAAGAATATTGATTTTTCAAAAAAAAAAAAAAAATTATTTTTATTAAAAAAATAAAGTTATTCAAAATTTTGATATGCAGAACTAACTTTGCTATTTATATCTTTTCAAATATAAAATTTTACAGAAATCCCTAGAGCCGTTACCGAGAAAGCCAAAAATTTAAAAAACCGTTATATGAACGGTCCCGTTAATAGACTTTTCGCGTATATGTGTTTATAATCAAATGATAACCAATACCAACAAAAAAATTCTCAAAAATTTTTAAACAAATAAGATTTTCCTAAACGGTCATATGGCAGGTAGCGGTATTTTTAGGCCTAAAAAATAAAATTTCAATTTTCCCTCTGGGGAATGCCAAAAGAATCACACACACCAAGTTTGAAGATTATCACTTTTTTAGACTTCTCTATGATCGTAATGTCATGTTTGTTTGTTATCTCAATTTTTTTAATATTCACGAATCCTAAACTTGCTTATAGTCCTTATAATCGCAAGTAAAAATAACAAAGTTTATAAAAAAATACATTTAACCGTTTTTAAAATATTGATTTTTCAAAAAAAAAAAAAACACAAAAAAAAAGTTATTCCAAAATATTTTTTACTTGCTATAGGTACAATAAGACAATTTAAGGATTCGTGAGAAAAAAATTCTAACAATCAAACATGACAATATGATGATAGAGAATTCGAAAAAAAGTGGATCGGGAAATTCCGTCCATCTGTCGGTCTATCTGTCTGCTCGCACATCTACAACCTAAACGGAAGGGCCGATTTGCTTCAAAATTGGTATTTAGTATTTATTTGGTAGTATCTCAGGAGGTGTTTTTCATTTTTGATCTAGGTCGAAAAATAACGGTACTTGACATACAATCTTTAACAAAAAGTTTGATTTTCTCGAAAACGGCTCAAATGATTTTGATAAAACTTTCAGGTTTTTTAAACGACTTTTTTAAAAAACTGGTCGAACGATTTTCAATATTTTTTTCCTCGATAGACATTTAGTTTTCAAATTTTATTGCATACTTAGTTTTTCCGAGAAAACTTTTAAGCTAATTAAAAAAATTAAAGAATTTTCAAAAAAATTATTTTTTACTTGCGATTTAGGTACTAAAATGCAAGTTATGGATTCGTGCAAAAAAAGAAATCTAACAATCAAACATGACATTACGATAATAAAGAAGTTGAAAAAAGTGGAAATTCCGTCCGTCTGTCTGTCTGTCTGTCTGTTCGCGCCTCTACAGCCTAAACGGATGGGCCGATTTGATTCAAACTTGGTATTTAGTATTTGTTAGGTAGTATCTCGGGTGGTGTTTATCATTTTTGCTCTAGGTCGAAAAATAATGGTACCTGCCATACAACTTTGAACAAGAAGTAAGATTTTCTCTAAAACGGCTCTAACGTTTTCGCTAAAACTGTCAGGGTGCTAATTTTTTACAATAATACATCTTTCAGTTTCTTTTTCGAAATTTGTTCTATAACGGTACCTCTTATATAACCAGTTTTTACAATTGCGGTTTTATCGTAAACTATTTTCTCGATTTCAATAAAATTTTGCACACAGGGTGGATTGAATTTTTTTAAATAATTTCCCCAGATGAAAACTTCAGATTGCCTTATAATGACATACTAGAAAAAAATTTAAAATATTTTTTCGAAAAGTTTTTCAAAAAAAACCGACTTTTTAAAAAAACTGGTCAAACTATGTTGAAATTTTTTTTTCTTCGATAGACATTTAGTTTTCAAATTTTATTGCATACTTAGTTTTTCTAAGAAAATTTTGAAACTAATTAAAAAAAAAATGAAGAATTTTCTAAAAAAAAAATATTTTTTTATTTTAATACACGTGTGGTTTTCAATCTGGCAATACTTTTTTCGGAGTTGGTCGTTTTGGCAGCTGTCTCTTGATTTAAGCTTAGTTTGGTTTGCGATTTCATAATCTTGGTTTGCAGGTTTACAAAAACCTACTCGTTAAAGAATTGAAGCCGAACGCCCATCAAACGCGTCACACGTTCGGTGAATGAGCCCAAAACGAAATGGCCACCGATCACGATTTTCACAAAATTGGGAAAATTGGGCCTCGGCTGGAATTTATTCGAGCCAGCCACGGCAGCCACTTCCCCGAAATCCTTTTTAGAACATAATGAAAACACTTATCTTTATAATAAAGCTAGGTTCTTGGCCGTAACATTAAACTATATGCGTTTTATTTCTTCTTGAAAACCACACGTCTAAAAAAAACACCCTTTATATACATACATATGCAGCCACTAAGCAGTTATCTAGCATAAGACCAAGTTTGTGCGACCCAGTCATGCATTTTATTTTAAGTTCAGATAGTGTTATTTTAACGTTAATGTCACTTATTTTTTAAATTTTATTTGACGATGTGACCACACCTATTACCGCACATCTTTGGTTACCTACATCTTTTCGAATATCAAATTTGATGGTAATCGGTTAACCAGTTCCTATGGGGGTACCGTTTTTAGCCCATCCAACTTATTTTTTTCCACCAAAACATAAACCATACCTACAAGAGTACACTGTTTTTTTTAAGTACAAATTCTTGGAGCCGTTTCCGAGAAAAATAAGCTTTTATTTAACGCTTATATGGCGGGTATCGCTATTATTTAAGCTAAAAAATATAAAAAAAAAATCCTCTGCAGAATGTCAAAATAACCTTAAGTTCTAAATTTGAAGACGATTGGCCCAACCGTTTAGGCTGTAGTCCTAAATACATGCGAAAAGACAGAAAGCATTTTAGTTAGTTTATTAAAATTAAATAAATAAATTTATTGGCGCGACAGCTCCTTAAGGAGCCAAGGCCTAGTGACTTATACTCTCAACCATTCCTGTGTATGTGTTATTACTCTGCAAGAATGGAAGGGACCTACAGTTTACCGCCGAGTCCAAACCGCTACATGAGATGCACTTTTTCGAGACAAATTTTACTCTTGGAGGTTTTGTCAGTTCCTCGCAAGAGGCAGTACCCCAGAAAAAAAAGGTGGCTATGAGCTGGATTTGAACCCAGGTTCTTTCTATTAGCAGTCCGACACACTAACCACTAAGCCACGGGGCACTACAATTTAGTTACAAGTTAGTTTATTAATTTATTAAATTCAATGTAGGCTCACACATTAAGGATAAGGTTCTAATATATTAGTGTTAAGCTAATTATTATTATAATGCTTTGAAAAAAACTACTTATAATTTATAAACTATTAAATTATACATTTTTGATATTCCTCAAAACAAAACAAAAATAAAAGCAAAATTAGATAAAAAAGGGAAAAAAGTTATAAATATATACCTTTTACAAAAATCTAAATAAAAAGGAAAAATATACAAAAGAAAAAAAAATACATTAACATCTCCAATGAATAACAAAACATTAAAGAAAATAGTTATTAAGAAAAAACAGAATAAATATTGAAAATAAGCAAGGAAATCTCTTCGCCGATTACTCCCCTTAAGTGCCACGGAAACGAAATCCACAATCTGATGGCGTTAATAAAAAACTGGCACTGTGGATTGTGATGTTAGATATGAATTACGTGGATGAATGATTTGTTGAGATCTGCCACAGGAACCAAGCTGTATCCTGTTGAATGGACTGCATCGTTTTTGAGTTTGAATTATATTGAATAGTAATATGAGAGTTCGGAAGCGCATAAGGTGATCAAGGGAAATGTCATATAAGCCGTGTTTTTTTTGGAAAAGCTATGGACAGCTTTCCAAAAAAAACGCATAGGCAGCCACGCATAGGCAGCCGCCTGTTGTCTTATGTCCCAGTGCAACCTTTCAAAATTCTCAAACAATGCAACATAAAACGATCTTTCACGAAAGACCGTTGGCCTGTGAGTCTAAAAAAATATTTACATACATCAAGACACAACCAAAAAGAGGATCGAGCACGAACTTTGGTTGCATTCGAATCGCAACAAATAAATGTGTATCTATAGATTCCAACACGCCCAAATGCAACCTTGCAACCTTCTCAAACAATGTAGCATAAATGAAAATTGGTAATTTTATTTTTCTCTGCGTGAATATCTATGGAATGCATGATACAAGTCTTATAATCATGTCTATTGTGAATGGAATCTTGTTGTGTTGAACATGCAATCCGCAGCCAAATTCAACATCTACTTTTTTCGGCAGCTGTTGTTATAGTGTGGGTAAAATCTTGCTTCGCTGCGGATAGATTTCCCAAAAAAACACGGCTATTATTTGTATTGAGAAATTTGAAACATGATCAAATCTTCGCACCCCAAATATGTATATAGCGCGTGGCATTATTAAAAGCAACATTAAGCCTTCTCCTGTTGAGAATCGGTAATATTAGTGTTTTAGCCAGAAGCATTCGTGTTTTAAGAGGGGTGTAATACTGAGAGGCCCATAACCTACGTAATATTCCATAGACTTCAGAAGATTCAAGAACAGACCAAATTTCTTCAAGGGCTCTATTAATAGTGTCTACACAGTCTTCAATAAGTCTCAAAGGACAACTTTTATATAACTGAACATCATCAGCATACATTTGAACAGAGGAACCAGCAACCCTTTCAAAAACTTTTGCAAAAAGGGGAGCACCGAAACAGGTCTATATTCATTTCCTCGTACCTTTGAAAATGGGTAAAAATTTGACTAGCTTCCATTGGGATGGGAATGCACCTGTCATTATAATAGTATTGAACGTGTGTGTAATATAATGTTAAATAATTGGTAAAAGTGACTTAATAAACAAGTGGCTTCCACACAACTAAACTCAAAACAAACTCCTAAAGAATATCCATTAGGAGGCCTAGATAATGTAATTGAAATGCTGGAAATTGCTGGGAACGGTAATGAAACGAAGTCATGATTTAAAGAATCAACATTTATATTTATATCACAGTTCATGTTCTTTTGGCTAATCCTATCTTCCTCAAATTCCTTTATAGTTGACGTCCATTCATGGACATAATTTTGTATTATAGAATTGAATTTTGGCGGTTAGTATTTTTCATTACTGAATCTGCGATACATGATTTGTTGGGATGTTATATTATTGTGATGAAACTCAATTTTCTTGTCAGAGGAGAGAACTTGGTAAACTTGTTCTCAATCAACACTTCGAGCGCTAAGTCTTTAAATATGTGATAAATATTCACCTAGACAAAAATAGAAAGTAGTACAACATAATAATTAAAAAGAAATAACTCTTGGCGGCATTGGTGCATTAGATAAGATCTTTGCTTCTGACACGAAGGTCGTCAGTTCGATTCTCAGGTTGAGAAGACATTTTTCTAACTCCTAGTGCAAGCTAGAGCCGTCCGTGAGTTTTAATTCAGAAAATAGTCACCTAATTCTCGATCTACTGCGCCGAAAAAAAAATTCTTTCCTATCTTTCTAATTCTTCTAACTAGTGACGTGCAACGTCATGTTGCAAAAACTTAGTTTAAAATATTAAAAAAATAGTGAAAATTAAAAAAGGCGTGCAATTCTAGAAATTACTGGTTTAAGAATAGAATAAGAAAATTAATTTATAGTATGAAAAAAGAAAATGTAAATTTAAAAAAGATACAAAATTCTTCATGCACGAAGCTACGAAAATCTTGCCGGGTAAACCATTCCAAATTCTTATATTTCACAGTAGGTCCAAAATTGGGTGCAAGGATGAACTGATAAGCATTCCTTGCGAGACGAGTATTACGGGAGACACTTTTAAGGGGAGGAATGCAGCTGGCTACTTCGAGTGAACATTTTTTATACAAGAAACGATAAAATAAAGAAAGACATGCAACATTGCGTCGGTGTTCAAGAGGGGCAATTGTTTCAGCGGCAGTTCTATTTCCTATCAATCTTAACACTCGATTTTGTATTCTTACAAGCAGGTGAAGCGATGTTTGCGATGGACCTGCCCAGAGGTGGGAGTAATACTCGAGTTTAGGGCGTAAAAACGCTTCAGAGATGCACTTTTTCGAGACAAATTTTACTCTTGGAGGTTTTGTCAGTTCCTCGCAAGAGGCAGTACCCCAGAAAAAAAAGGTGGCTATGAGCTGGATTTGAACCCAGGTTCTTTCTATTAGCAGTCCGACACACTAACCACTAAGCCACGGGGCACTACAATTTAGTTACAAGTTAGTTTATTAATTTATTAAATTCAATGTAGGCTCACACATTAAGGATAAGGTTCTAATATATTAGTGTTAAGCTAATTATTATTATAATGCTTTGAAAAAAAACTACTTATAATTTATAAACTATTAAATTATACATTTTTGATATTCCTCAAAACAAAACAAAAATAAAAGCAAAATTAGATAAAAAAGGGAAAAAAGTTATAAATATATACCTTTTACAAAAATCTAAATAAAAAGGAAAAATATACAAAAGAAAAAAAAATACATTAACATCTCCAATGAATAACAAAACATTAAAGAAAATAGTTATTAAGAAAAAACAGAATAAATATTGAAAATAAGCAAGGAAATCTCTTCGCCGATTACTCCCCTTAAGTGCCACGGAAACGAAATCCACAATCTGATGGCGTTAATAAAAAGCTGGCACTGTGGATTGTGATGTTAGACATGAATTACGTGGATGAATGATTTGTTGAGATCTGCCACAGGAACCAAGCTGTATCCTGTTGAATGGACTGCATCGTTTTTGAGTTTGAATTATATTGAATAGTAATATGAGAGTTCGGAAGCGCATAAGGTGATCAAGGGAAATGTCATATAAGCCGTGTTTTTTTTGGAAAAGCTATGGACAGCTTTCCAAAAAAAACGCATAGGCAGCCACGCATAGGCAGCCGCCTGTTGTCTTATGTCCCAGTGCAACCTTTCAAAATTCTCAAACAATGCAACATAAAACGATCTTTCACGAAAGACCGTTGGCCTGTGAGTCTAAAAAAATATTTACATACATCAAGACACAACCAAAAAGAGGATCGAGCACGAACTTTGGTTGCATTCGAATCGCAACAAATAAATGTGTATCTATAGATTCCAACACGCCCAAATGCAACCTTGTAACCTTCTCAAACAATGTAGCATAAATGAAAATTGGTAATTTTATTTTGCTCTGCGTGAATATCTATAGAATGCATGATACAAGTCTTATAATCATGTCTATTGTGAATGGAATCTTGTTGTGTTGAACATGCAATCCGCAGCCAAATTCAACATCTACTTTTTTCGGCAGCTGTTGTTATAGTGTGGGTAAAATCTTGCTTCGCTGCGGATAGATTTCCCAAAAAAACTGGGCTATTATTTGTATTGAGAAATTTGAAACATGATCAAATCTTCGCACCCCAAATATGTATATAGCGCGTGGCATTATTAAAAGCAACATTAAGCCTTCTCCTGTTGAGAATCGGTAATATTAGTGTTTTAGCCAGAAGCATTCGTGTTTTAAGAGGGGTGTAATACTGAGAGGCCCATAACCTACGTAATATTCCATAGACTTCAGAAGATTCAAGAACAGACCAAATTTCTTCAAGGGCTCTATTAATAGTGTCTACACAGTCTTCAATAAGTCTCAAAGGACAACTTTTATATAACTGAACATCATCAGCATACATTTGAACAGAGGAACCAGCAACCCTTTCAAAAACTTTTGCAAAAAGGGGAGTGTCGGGTATTTATCTTCCGAATGCCAAGGGGTGAGCGGAAAGGTTGTGAAATCAAAGACCAAGAAAATCAAGACCAATAATCGAAACAGCAATAAAAAATTCGAACTGAATCCACGTAAATGAAAACCCAAAGTTCACAACTCTATAAACAATGTCTTTATTAAGTTAAGTTTTAACCTAAGTTTTAACCAAGAAACAATGAATCCGCCGAACCGATTGCTTGTCAAAGACTAACTAACTGACTGGCTTCTCCAACAGAAGCCATGCCCAAGTCCAAGTAGCGTTGCTTTAGTTCCAAGAAGCACTCCACGGCTGTAAAGTGCTGTATCAGCATCGTCCCACGATCACAGGTCCCATAGATGGAACGAATCCAACAGTTGATACCAGGCCCAAGCCTTTGATATCCAACGAAGCACCATGCAGATAGTACCGACACCAGCGATAGCAATTAAAATCCGTTGAGGGCTCATTTTCCTTTCTCGTTGACTGATAGCAGTGGTCGCCTTCGATGCAGTATTTATCCAACATAAATACAGACGATCGAATAATCCATTGGCGACGCGAGGTATCATATAGCCATAAACCAGACCATTACCATGAGTGGGTGACGATGACGATTGAAGTATCCAAACAAATAGCAACCGTCTGTGGTGCTATTAAATTGGGTGGAATGTGATGTATCGGCTTGCCGTCGCCACCCAATGTGCAACGTCAGCGAAAAGCGTGGAATGTTCTTGCCGTATGGTTATGTAGGTTGAGTTGGCGTTCCCATTTCTAGGTCAATGGGATATTGACCGAACATCCTGCCCGGTTGGACCCTTGGGTTCAAGGAAGTATTAATTTTCTGAGTCCACGAGCCGACACAATTTCTGTACTGGTCGACGGCATTCTCCTTGAGGAGTTTGAAGTGTTGCATTTCGGGCAAGTCCATCGCTGCCCGGGTGTACAGCAATCACCCTTCCAAGCCGCCAATGGGTTGGAGGGAGATTCTCATGGCGAATAACGACTATGTCGTTCACTTGCAGCTCCGGCTCGCGCCTTTCCCACTTGCTGCGTGTCTGGAGGGTTACCAAGTATTCCTCGCTCCACCGCTTCCAAAAATCCTGATGTACCCTCCGCAACCACTGGTACTGCTTGAGCCGGTTGAGGGGCACATCGCCAACTTTAGGTTCCGGGACCGCAACGAGAGGACTGCCAATCAAAAAGTCCCCGGGAGTAAGTGCCAGTTTGTCGTCCGGATCATCATGGAGGGGTACCAAAGGGCGGGAATTCAGACACGCCTCGATGCGTGCTGCCAAAGTATTTAACTGGTGATGCCATAGGGATTGAGATCCCACCAGTCGAACCAGGTGATGCTTCGCTGACTTAACTGCAGCTTCCCATAATCCACCTTGATGGGGAGCTCCAGGAGTGATGAAGTGCCAGGTTGTTCCTCCATTTGCCATTACCTGCTGATTGTAGTGGCAGGTAAAGGCAGCCAAATCTTCCTTTAAGTGCCGGTTGGCACCAACAAAAGCGGTTCCATTATCGCTGTACAGGTCTGGGCAGGGTCCACGCCTGCTTGTGAACCGCGTAAAAGCATCCAAAAAGGCCTGTGAAGAGAGGTCCTCAATAACTTCCAGATGTACGGCTTTAGTGGCCATGCATACAAAAACTGCGAGGTATCCTTTCACCGTCGCACGGGATCGCTTTGTCCCCACGCGTAAGACGAATGGGCCACAGTAGTCTACCCCAGAAGCCAGGAAGGGGCGGGCTGCCATTACTCTGTGTTTAGGTAACGGAGCCATCTGTTGTCGGATCAAGGTCCCTCGTTGGCGTCGACAGGTGACGCATCTATGTAGTACGGTCCGTACTGCTTGACGTCCATGTAGAATCCAGTACTTCTGACGCAGGGTCTGTAACATCAGTTGCACTCCACCATGCAATGTGACCTTGTGCGTGTGGGTGATCAGCAGCCAAACTAGGTTACCGGTTTTCGGTAGAACGATCGGGAAACGCTGCTCGTTCGGTAATAAAGCGTGTGTTAATCGACCTCCAACGCGTAAGATGCCCTTAGTATCCAGGTACGGGTTTAATGAGAGCAATGGACTACTGCTCGAGAGTGAGGCGCGGTTGCGCAACTGGTGTAGCTCATGCGGGAACGTAGCTTCTTGTTCCCAGAGTATAAGGCGTTCTAAAGCATGGTCGAGCTCATCTGCTCCGACCACTGGCTTCCTGAGGAGGTGTTGATGCCCTTTACACCAACGAAACATGTATGCGACCGTGTGCAGGAGTCGCTGTAGGTTACTGAATCGCTCGGTCAATGGGATGAGGATGCCATCCCGTCTACGTGTTGTCACCATGTGATTGGTTGAAACCACGCCAGTGAAGACGGATGTCTTAAGTTCTTCTGCTACCTGTGCCATCTCGTCTGCTTGTAGGTGCCCGGTTGGGCGAATTGGCAGGGGTCCAGTAGTCAACCAGGTTGGACCTTGCCACCATAGTGAATAACGTAAGAGCTCGGCAGCGCCGAAACCTCTGCTGGCACAATCGGCTGGATTCTGCGCTGAGCGGACATGATACCACCGCTCGGGGGAAGTCAACTCCTGGATGTGTCGTACTCGATTAGCCACATATGGTTTGAGGGTTGAAGGCTCCTTCCGCAGCCAACACAGGACAATGCTGGAGTCTGACCAAAGATAGTATGGCGCCTTTTCTAGTCCAAGAGCATGGCGTACATTTTCGAGGGTAGCCGCCAAGAGGTGAGCGGCACAAAGCTCCAGTCGTGGAATGGTAGCGCCTTTGAGCGGGGCTACCTTGGTCCTGGCGGTCAGCAACGAGACCTGGACCTGTTCATCTGGATAAATAGTCTTCAGATAGATGACCGCTGCATACGCCCGTGAACTGGCGTCACAGAAGCCATGGATCGTGGTAGGTTGTCTGCTATGCATTCCGAGCCATCTAGGAATGCGGACGTGATTGAGGGCCGAGAGCCCGTCTCGGAAAGTAGACCATGTAGCTTCTAGGTCTGAAGGAAGTGTAGCATCCCAAGCGATGCCTGCTGTCCAAAGGGTTTGGATGAACATCTTGCCGGTGATAACCACTGGAGCTAGTAAACCAGTAGGGTCAAATAGCTGAGCGACCTCGCTCAAGACACGTCGCTTGGTGGGAGGGGGACCCATTGGTTCTAGTTCCACAGCAAAGAAGAGCTCGTCAGCTGTTGGATCCCAACGCAGTCCAAGAACAGTTGCCGTTGGGCACTCGATAACGAGCTCTGTGGAAAAAGAAGAAACATCATTAGACAAACAAGATATTACCTCTGCGCAATTCGAGTTCCATTTGCGCAGCTGAAAGTGGCCAGCCCGGAGTACACGGTCAATGTCCAGTGCCAAAGTGGTCGCTTCCGTGACACTGTTGCAGCTGGTAAGTAAATCGTCCACATAGAAGGCCTTCTCGATGGTCTTCTTGGCCACCCATGCACGAGTGGGGTCAAAAATGAGAGTGTGGTTGTCTTGTGCGCACTGCACCATCGAACGCACCGAAGTGTATGGACTGGATGCCATACCGTAGGTTACCGTCGTGAGTCGGAAGACGGTCAGTTCATCAGTAGGTGATTCTCTCCAGAGAATCCGTTGAAAGTTTCGATGTTCGGGAGCCACCAAGACTTGGCGGAACATCTTTTCCACGTCTGCTGTCAGCGCCACCATATAACGCCGGAACCGCAAAATCACATTGACCAATGAATCTTGAATGGTTGGACCGACCAACTGAGTGTCATTGAGTGAGACACCCGTTGTCGTCTTTGCTGAAGCGTTGAACACCACACGGAATTTGCCAGTGACCGCATGGTGTGGAATGTAATAGCATCTGGGGTGGTCGCCATGTTGACCAACCCGTTCCATATGGCCAAGCCCTTCATACTCCCGCATGAAGGCGATGTATTTCTCACGAAGTTCAGGGTTGCCTTGAAGCCGGCGTTCTAGGCTGTAGAACTGCCGGAGAGCGCAGCGGTATGAGTCTCCTAGTCGGGGAGCATCTTGGTTGAAAGGTATCCGTACCATGTACCTTCCTTCTGGTGTTCGAGTGTGAGTTTCCAGGTAGTGTCGGCTACACTCATCCTCTCGTGTATCATCCATGGGAACTTCTTCCAGCTTCCAAAAGTTCTTGACCAATTCTTCCAGGTTGTGTTCGATGGGTTCGTCGGTAGTCGCATGGCTATGCAGAGACTGAAGTTGCTGTCCAGCCCGTTCCAAGGCGGCTGGACCAAAAACTACCCAACCCAAGCGGGTAAGTTGAGCGTGAGGCTCGTCAGGTCGTCCATGTATGACCTCTCCTTGTACTAGTAGGCCCCAGACGTCTGCACCCAGGAGAATGTCGATGCTGCCCGGGGTACCAAAATGTTTATCCGCTAGAGGTAGGCCAGATAAGTGTGTCCACCTGGACACGTCCACATGAGCTGTAGGAAGCATAGACGTAATGGTCGGAATGACCAAGACCTTGATGGTGATCATGAATGAAGATCGGGTAGATCTAAGTGACAGCGTCACTTGGCTTTGAGCTGATGCTTGTTTCGAAGCGCCTATACCATGTACGACGACTTCCATTCGCGTTCTGGAAAGGTGGAGTTTGTTTGCCAAGTTATTCGTAATAAAACTTACCTGCGATCCAGGATCGCAAAGAGCGCGAATAAGTTGCTGGTCTGCGGATGCACCGACTGCGTAAACGAGGGCTGTGGCTAGCAGTACGGTGGCACTGGTGGGAGCGAGTCATTGCTCATCTTCAAAGATGTCCGGAGGTCCATGTCTCCTGTCCTGGTAGAAGGCCCAGTTGGAGGGTCCTGGTCTTGTCTGCTTCTCGCCCGAAGGTCTTCTCTGAGGTTGAGGAGGAGGTCCTGAGCTTCGGCAAAGTAGGGTATGGTGTCGCTGTCCACAATGGCGGCATAAAACTGATGATGGGCACTGCGGAGCACTGTGTCCTGGTTTCAGGCAGTTGAAACAAGCACTCTTGGCCCGTGCCAAATTAAGTTTGTCGAAATATTCCATCTCGCCAAACTTCTTGCATTGTGAGATTCGGTGTGAACCTTGACAGCACAGGCACTTGCTGTTATCTGCCGCTATCACATGAGCACGGGCGATCGGTTGACCACGTTGCGGGCCATGTCCAGATGTCTCCTTGCGGCTGGTGATGGAGGGCACCTTGATCTGTGACTCCAAGCTATGCGCCCTCTGCGTCAAATACTGCAACAAGCTAGTCAGAGTTGGGATTTCCTTCGATGGGCTGAACATTCGCCATCCTTGTTCAGTAGCCCTAGGGAGCCTTGAGACGATGATTGGTACTATCACCGCATCCCAACTTGCGACGGGTAATTTCATGACCCGTAATGGCCGTACCGACTCCTGTACGGCATCCACGATCCGAAGGAGTGCCTTCGCGGTCTCGTCTGGCTCTGGTCTGAGGTTCAAAAGTCGAGAGACATGCGTCTCGGCCAGCTGCCTGGGATTGTCAAATCGCTCCTTGAGCTCTTCCCAGAGTTCCACGTATCCACCGTCATAACAGGTCCCTACCATTCCGACGTGAACTGGCAGGACTGCACTCCGCAACTTCTGGAGTTTATAGTAATCTGGTAAGTCAGCATTGTTGTGTACCAGGTTTTCGAAAATCTCCCTAAATGCGATCCAGTTTTGGAGCTTCCCATCGAAGCTCGGTATTTGGACTGGGTCCAATTTCAAGTCCACACACGAAGGACTAGGATTCTGGGGTGGTGGTTGAGGTACCACTGGCGCGATCGGTGTACTTTGGTCCTGTGGTTGGATCGGCGCCGCTCCCTCTGGTACGTTCGGCAACATAAGAGTCACCGGTTCTGGATCTGCGCCATGCGCACGTAGCTGTCGCAAGCGTCTGGTCAAAACGATTTGAGCCTCGTTATACTGGCTCTCCACAGCTTCCATCAACTCGTCGTTAGCCTTGACTCCCTCGGAGGTCACGTCCGCCATGAGATTATAGTGCGCGTCCATGAAGCGCTCAAAATGACCAAGAAGAGCACGTTGCTCCTGCTCGACCTGGACTTCGTCCCAGCCTGTCATGTCGACCGCAACAAGTCGATCATGCAACCGCTTGATGGCGGCGCAAGCGGCGGATCTACGATTTAAATCGGCCATTGATACTTAATTGTTCACTATTCACAATATTTAGTAGCACGCTAAGTGCAATTAACAAAGCTCCAAAAGCGGATAGTGTCACAAGATACACGCAACAAACGACTGGACAATTATGTCCACAAAAACACATTCACTGAATTATTCAATACCTCACAGGGGGCACCAAAATGTCGGGTATTTATCTTCCGAATGCCAAGGGGTGAGCGGAAAGGTTGTGAAATCAAAGACCAAGAAAATCAAGACCAATAATCGAAACAGCAATAAAAAATTCGTTGAGGGCTCATTTTCCTTTCTCGTTGACTGATAGCAGTGGTCGCCTTCGATGCAGTATTTATCCAACATAAATACAGACGATCGAATAATCCATTGGCGACGCGAGGTATCATATAGCCATAAACCAGACCATTACCATGAGTGGGTGACGATGACGATTGAAGTATCCAAACAAATAGCAACCGTCTGTGGTGCTATTAAATTGGGTGGAATGTGATGTATCGGCTTGCCGTCGCCACCCAATGTGCAACGTCAGCGAAAAGCGTGGAATGTTCTTGCCGTATGGTTATGTAGGTTGAGTTGGCGTTCCCATTTCTAGGTCAATGGGATATTGACCGAACAGGGAGCACCGAAACAGGTCTATATTCATTTCCTCGTACCTTTGAAAATGGGTAAAAATTTGGCTAGCTTCCATTGGGATGGGAATGCACCTGTCATTATAATAGTATTGAACGTGTGTGTAATATAATGTTAAATAATTGGTAAAAGTGACTTAATAAACAAGTGGCTTCCACACAACTAAACTCAAAACAAACTTCTAAAGAATATCCATTAGGAGGCCTAGATAATGTAATTGAAATGCTGGAAATTGCAGGGAACGGTAATGAAACGAAGTCATGATTTAAAGAATCAACATTTATATTTATATCACAGTTCATGTTCTTTTGGCTAATCCTATCTTCCTCAAATTCCTTTATAGTTGACGTCCATTCATGGACATAATTTTGTATTATAGAATTGAATTTTGGCGGTTAGTATTTTTCATTACTGAATCTGCGATACATGATTTGTTAGGATGTTATATTATTGTGATGAAACTCAATTTTCTTGTCAGAGGAGAGAACTTGGTAAACTTGTTCTCAATCAACACTTCGAGCGCTAAGTCTTTAAATATGTGATAAATATTCACCTAGACAAAAATAGAAAGTAGTACAACATAATAATTAAAAAGAAATAACTCTTGGCGGCATTGGTGCATTAGATAAGATCTTTGCTTCCGACACGAAGGTCGTCAGTTCGATACTCAGGTTGAGAAGACATTTTTCTAACTCCTAGTGCAAGCTAGAGCCGTCCGTGAGTTTTAATTTGAGAAAATAGTCACCTAATTCTCGATCTACTGCGCCGAAAAAAAAATTCTTTCCTATCTTTCTAATTCTTCTAACTAGTGACGTGCAACGTCATGTTGCAAAAACTTAGTTTAAAATATTAAAAAAATAGTGAAAATTAAAAAAGGCGTGCAATTCTAGAAATTACTGGTTTAAGAATAGAATAAGAAAATTAATTTATAGTATGAAAAAAGAAAATGTAAATTTAAAAAAGATACAAAATTCTTCATGCACGAAGCTACGAAAATCTTGCCGGGTAAACCATTCCAAATTCTTATATTTCACAGTAGGTCCAAAATTGGGTGCAAGGATGAACTGATAAGCATTCCTTGCGAGACGAGTATTACGGGAGACACTTTTAAGGGGAGGAATGCAGCTGGCTACTTCGAGTGAACATTTTTTATACAAGAAACGATAAAATAAAGAAAGACATGCAACATTGCGTCGGTGTTCAAGAGGGGCAATTGTTTCAGCGGCAGTTCTATTTCCTATCAATCTTAACACTCGATTTTGTATTCTTACAAGCAGGTGAAGCGATGTTTGCGATGGACCTGCCCAGAGGTGGGAGTAATACTCGAGTTTAGGTTGTAAAAACGCTTTATAAATTGTAGCCCGATCAGACGGGATAAAACACTTCTTACACCGATACAGAAAACCTAAGCACTTAGCAGCTTTTTTAGCGATCTTAAATATATGGTTGTTTCAATGGAGGTCGTCGTTGACACACATAATGAGTACTGAGAGCTTTTTGGTTTCTTCGATGTAAGTGCCATTCATGGACAGTGGACAGTGTGTTTAGCTCTAACGACAAAAGACAGCGTTGAGTTTTCGAAGCATTAAACTCCACACGTTTCCTATTACCCCATTTGACTATGCTGTATAAATCGGAGTTTAATGAGCTTGACATACGGTACCGTTGCAATTATACGTCCGAAGAGCGAAGGACATGAATTATCGAACGAATATGAAATGCTGAGGGTATAGTCGTCAGCAAAACAGTTAAGTGGATTAGAAGTAATGGACAGAAGATCATTTATAATAAAAGGCACGACTGGGTCGCACGTACTTGCTCCTTTTTAAGTGCAAGCGTGTTTTTGCAAAGATTTAATTTTAGTGTTTTATTTGAAGTGCAACTTCTTTAGAATAGTTGTGGTTTGAAGCACGAACGAACATGCGTCACAAGAAAAGGATATAATTAAATTAAGATACACATTCCAACTACTATTAAGCAAGTGGGTATAGAGACAATATTAAAAGTTAACACAGTGGTTTTTGTTTATTTTAGGTAGGTGTAAACTTTCGTTTTCTCGATTGAAATTTTTGCATTCAGTAGTAATCGAGCAGCTTTTTTTTGTTTAGTTGTTTTTGTGTGTTTATCATAGGCTTCCTTATTTATTCTCTGTGCTTTTATGATGATGAAATGCTTTACAACACGTAGGTATGTGTGTAGGTTGTCACCTTCTTTTATTTGACTAATGGCTAGGGCTTAGCCGAGCAATACGAAATAAAATTTTGGGGAAAATATTAAGCAAATAATTTTTTTTATGAAATCAAAAAAACACTATTCATAACGTTTCTTGGAAAAAAATTTGTAAGCCATCTTATTTCTTTTGCTGTTTTCTATTTTATGAATTTTTCATTTCAAAATCTTTCGACGAGTTTTTTTGTCAAAAAAAGGTTTTTTTTTGAAAAACTTTTCGAAAACATATTTTTAATTTTTTTTTAGTATGTCAATTTAAAGAAATCCATAGTTTATAATAGTAGAAAATTAAAAAAAAAATCTATAGACCCGTTTTCAAAATATTTAAAAGCAATATACATTTCTTAAAAAATTATTAAAAGTTAATACAAAAATGTTTTTAAAAATTTTAATAAGCAATATTTTTTAAATCATAAAACACTAAATATTTTGAAAAATTTCATCAAAATCCGTCAATTAGTTAACGAGAAAGTCTAATTTTAAAAAACCGATCATACGGGAGGTACCGTTATAAAACTTTTTCTGAAAAATCCATTAAAACTTAAAGATAGATTTTGCATTGAAAACACCATCCAGAAAGTTTTATCAAAATCGTAGGAGCCGTTTTCGAGAAAAATAAGTTTTTCATTAAAAGTAATATGGCAGGTACCGTAAGTTTTGGAGCTAGAATGCCAATTCGAAAAAGATTCGGGTAGAGTACTCTAAAAATACTATTTACAAAGTTTGAATTAAATCGGCCCAACGGTTTAGGCTGTAGGAATCGATACGGACAGACAGACAAACAGACAGACAGACGGACGG